>JAQQAC010019963.1:57582128-57641579 GCA_029783875.1 Phataginus tricuspis | reverse complement strand
TTTTTTTCCCTCCTTTTTTTCTCCTCCATTCTTTATGTATTGGGTATCATATTCTGTACTCTTTGTCTATCCCTTCTTATTACCTCTGGTGACAACTATTTAACCTTAGAACACTTCCATATATAGTAGTTGCTCCAGAATCCACTGTAGAGATGCTTTGTGAGAGGTAAATTCGCTTAACTTTTGCTTATCTGGGAATTGTTTAATCCCTCCTTCAAATTTAAATGATAATCTTGCCAGAATAAGTATTCTTGATTTGAGGCCCTTCTGATTCATTGCATTAAATACATCATGCAATATATTGCCCTGTAAGGTTTCTTCTGAAAAGTCTGATGATATCCCGATGGGTTTTCCTTTGTATGTGATATTATTTCTTTTTCTGGCTGCTTTTAATAGTCTGTCCTTATCCTTGATCTTTGCCATTTTAATTATTATATGTCTTGGTGTTGTCCTCCTTGGGTCCCTTGTGTTGGGATATCTGTGCACCTCCATGGCCTGAGAGACTATCTCCTTCTCCAGATTTGGGAAGTTTTCAGTAATTACCTCCTCAAAGACACTTTTGATCCCTTTCTCTCTTTCTTCTCCTTCTGGTACCCCTATAATGTGAATATTGTTCTGTTTGGATTGGTCACACAGTTCTTTCAGTATTCTTTCATTCCTAGAGATTCTTTTTTCTCTCTGTGCCTCAGCTTCTTTGTATTCTTCTTCCCTAGTTTCTATTTCATTTATCGTCTCTTCCACCATATCTAATCTGTGCTCTTCAACAATTGGATCTCCATCCTAAATTCGTTCCTGAGTTCTTGAATATTTTTCTGTACCTCCATGGGCATGTTTATGATTTTTATTTTGAAATCTCTTTCAGGAAGATTTATTAATTCAGTCTCACTTGGTCCTTTCTCTGGTGTTGTGATTTTGCTTTGAAACAGGTTCCTTTGACATTCTGTATTTGTATGATATATGCCCAGAAGCCTCTAGTGCCCAGAAACTCTACTCTCTAGAGCTGCTCAGCCCCTGAAGTGATGTCAGCGGTCACAGGGGAGTGGTGCTGGTGCCTATAGGTAGGAAAGAGCTGTTTCCTGCTTCCCAGTTGCTATGCCTGTCTCCAGTGCCAGAACCAGTGGGCTGAACACACAGGTGTAAGCCTCTATGCTTTGTGTTTGTAGCTGCCATAGGCGGGGCTTCCCTCTGGCTGGCCTGATACCAGGGCAGGGGTTGCCAGTTTGTGAGCCAGGTGCAGGCCAGCCAGGAGAAAGACACAGCAGGCTGCATATCATGGTGGGGGGCATTGGAGCTGCATAGCCAGCCAGGGGGATGGAGCACCTGAAGACCATTTAAGTTCCCAACCTTCTGGTTAGAGTGCACCTGGAAAATTTGGTCTTCCTGTCCTTTCTCCTGAGCAGTAAGCTCTGTGCAATCCTTGCCCCTTTAGCAGCCCTCTCGCTGTTAGTCTCTCAGACTTCCCGCCCAGATCTGCCGGATATGAATTCCCATTTTCCACAAGCAGCTGGGATCTCCGTCTCTCCAGGTATTCCACCTCTCTTAGTTTCCCAACCCCACTAATCACCAGAGCATCATGCAATGTAAGTTCATGCTCCCAGAGCAGATCTCCAGGGCTAGGTGTTCAGCAAGCCTCCACTCCCTCTCCACTGTTTCTCTTCCTCCCATCTGTGAGCTGAGGTGGGGGAAGGGCTTCGGTCCCTCCGGGTCACAGCTTTGTTACATTATCCTGTTCCGTAATGTCTTCTCTTTTCTCCAGGTGTATGCAATCTGGTGGGGACTCCTTTCCTGTTGCTCTTTCAGGATTAGTTGTATTAATTATATTTTTGTATTATATGTGGTTTTAGGTTGAGGTCTCTGTCTCATCTCTAACAGCCCCTCCAGTTGACAATGCAACTTTTATGCAATCTTTATTATTAGATTCCCTTCTTATGGTAGGCCCTGGGCTTTTCTCCTTTGTTCTAGAATTCTTGAAGAATCAAAAGCAAGACTCAAAACTCAAAGTTCATAAAGTCACTCCATGGAAAAAGCTATCTCTTTCACTCCATTTTCTCTCAGAAGATTTCTTACTTAGTCAATACCATAACGCATTTTTAAAAAGATTTCAAATATCTATTTTATCCAATGTTGGAATAGTCTTAATTATATTTAGTCCACTATACCACCAAAAATGGATGTCATAATATTACAGATGTGGAAATTAAATAATTTGTCCAAGACCACACATCTTGGACAAACAGAAAAATCAAGATTAGACACTTGATATATTTGGTCTTTCACTAACTTTTGTTACCTACTGCTGTACTGGCTTTTATTCCTGCTAAAATTACATGTCTGTGATTGGCCAAAGTGGATGAATTTGCAGCAGAAGTAGACATCCTTCAGTGTCACTACTCTGCTTGGAAAGCAATGCGTACTCAGCCAGGCTGGAAGAAAGTGCTGCTGTTACAACTTTCATGCTAAAATTCTCCCATTGTCCTTGAAGAGCCCATGAGACTGATATTTAATTATACTTTGTCAAACATTTCTAAAGCCATAATTAGCCTTTTTCTTCCATTCTTACTCTGAGAAAAAAAGTATGACTTTGAGTTTTGCTTCATTTCTTTCTGAGAGAAATGGATTGGGAAAATGAAAGACTATATCTGTATGGCTTTGAATCTCTTAGAAGAAAATTACACCTGCAACTTCCATAACTTCTTTTTGGCTGTAGGTATTTTTAATTCCATAATGGGAATTCATATGCACTGGAGCTGGGCCAACTTTGATTTATAATAGTCTTCTTTTTATGACTGGGGTTTTATGACTGTGGTATATCACTTACAATTTAGCTTTTGCTTATGTGGTATGTTGTCAGCATGTTGTTAGGTACCTCTTATAAACTGTTTTCATTTCTTTGAAGAACAATTTTTGTTTCCCTAGTTCTCAGAAAATCTAGAACAGAGCTGGAAACATTGTAGATGTTTCATAAGTACTTGATGACTCTGCTTAGATTTGATTTTCAGTTCATCTACCAAACTAGAATAAATATCCAGTTTCTTGTTAAGTCTGTTTTAGTCTTATCTCCTTTGCCAGTAAGCCAGACTTCATTGAGTCCTAGGCCTACCTTCCTGAGACTGAAGGCCAAGTTACTTTTGCTAAGATCAATCATTTCCTTTAGGACAAATATAGACAAAGTGATAAAAGCTGAAAAAGAAAAAAATTGAAAGATAAAATGGAAAGGTGCCTAGTTCAGAGGGTTGGAAGGTGCAAATCAGAGGGAAGAGTATTCTGGCTTCTTATGTTCAGTCACAGGCTCAGCTTTTGGGAAATACATTTGATTACATGAGTACAGAGTCTAATTCTGGAAGCAGCCATAAATATAGTATGTGTCAAAAGCCTAATAATAGTGAAAGCAAAATTCAAAAGAAATTGCAATAATTCAGAACACCTCAATTCTAGTGCTGGTTTTAATACTGTCAGTACATCACTTCTCTCTGAGCCTTCATGTCCTTATCTGTGAAATAAGTATATTGACTTATGTTTATTGACTCCCGTTCCAATGTGCATGTCACTATGCCACCCCTCGGGCACTCTTTCGCTATTTCTCAGGACTCTGTACCCACCCAGCCTAATATTGTGGCTTGTACATTTGTCTCACACCATCTCTTCTGTTTCCATGGTTCCTTGGGCTTCCTACATTCTTTCCAGTTTAGGTCCCTGCCAACGACAGAGATTTATGTTTTTATATGTTTAGGCTCTTTGGCTGTAAGCAACAGAAGCAGATCCAGTTAATTTAATCAAAATGTGACTTTTTTTGGAGGAAATAAAATGACTAAGAGAACCTAAGGAAAGTCTAAATAACTAGATTTTAGGAGGAAAACTTCTCAAGGATCTCATTTCCAGGAAATAGGCTGAGGGCTGAGCTTAGGGCACATGCCCGGGGTAGGTAGGGAAATGGGCTCTTTAAGGATCAGTTCCATCAAGATTGAATACAATGAAAAGTAGAGTATTTCTTCAAAGGCTGCCACCAACAGAAGTAGGCCGGCCAAGCGGCAACAAAGACATCCACACAACAACTCCATGACTTGGGGCCCGCTCTCTTTAGTTCTATGTGGCAAGTGAGCAGAGTCATTCTCTGTCTCTTCAGTGGGTGGGATCAGGCTACTGGCAGGGGATTCCGTGGTACAGGGATAGGCTCACAACACCGGCTGCGAGCAAATCTTCCTCTGTGAGGGATGCGAATCTAGGTAAAAAAACATCAGTTTACTGTTTGGGGTTGTCTGTGGTGATACAACTTTAAAAGTTACTGAACAGTTTACTCTGGTGCTTCAGTCCATTATAATCCACTAGCAATTTTCACACATGAATGAGTCTCCTTGCCTTTATCAACAACAGAGTTAAATCAGTAACTGCAAGGGTTTATTATGATTTAATAAAATCTAACTTTAAGAATTACAAATTGGTCAAAGCAAAGTGAGCCTTGACCATCAGTTTACCTTCTCATTTTTGAAATCATTTATGTAAACCCACAGGATTTACATATTCAGAGCAAGTTTATTTCTGAAGGGCTCAGAAACATTTATGGAAATTTTATTAACTTGCTTACTTTCTCTTGGAGATACGTTGGCTGTTGATAATAGCAATACTTCTTTGAGAAAATTTCTAAGAGACCATTCATGAGCACAGGAAGTACTGGCAATTACCTACATTTTAATGATGTCAGAGAAAAATCTAGATGTTTACCAGTGTAGCAGTAACAGCCATCGTACTGGTTAATAGGCTTGGTTCTCCATTTTCATCTATAAAATAAATAGCTTATTATTATCACCCTAATCAAAACCATCTATTGAATTCTTCCTGCCTAATGTACTGCTTAGAGCTTGTTAAACAGGCATAATCCTCTCCATTATCACCAAATAGTAATATTTAACAAGATACCTGCTTTAGATTTTGAATGAATAATCACAACATTTAGGGTCTACATTTTTCAAGAGGAAAATGGGGTTCAGGGCAGCGAATTCCAGTTATATTAAGATATGCTGATTAATTCATGCGCATGCCACCTCTCATATTTGGTTTTTCAACTCCAAGTGACTGTGCTGTCCGTCTCCCAAAAGACAGGCAGGTCTGCAGTCACAGCCAACCCTGCTTCGGTTCATGTCCTGCAGCTCAGAGAAGCATTCTCATCTTGTCAGTTTTATGAGGAATAACATAGTTTCTACTTGCCTGCTTGGAGGACAATCACTTGGCACTCTTAAAGTGAATTTTGCCCACAGGCATAATATTAAAATAGACTTTGGATTTATATATAGAGATGCATTAATATTAGCCACATCCCCAGAGCATTTCACAGTTCCATACTAATAGTTTAGTTTTCACACAGGGTAAAATAGACTCCATTTGAGGGTGCATTTTCAGAGTGGGATTTGTGCTGTGGGACTCCTGATGTTTCAAATAGTGAAGATGTATTTAAAGCCCCAGGTACTATTATCTCTAACCAGTAATTGCCACTAAACCTGGACACCACATCCTTTCTTTGGAAAATAAAGGTGATGTCTGTTTTTGGTGACTTAATGGCAGACTTCAGGCCTGTGGAAGTGTGCTGTATACTGGGTGATGGTTTTCTAAAACAGAAGGGAATCCAGATATACTGTCAACAACAAATACCACCAACAAAAAGCATTCTTGCTCACAGGCTGGAAACATGATTGAACAGATGATTGGCTGCTTCAGACAGAGGTTACCATCCTGGTTGCAATGTCTAAATGGCAGTGACCCACATCTTAAACATGTGCGCCCCAAGTTAGTACTCTGGGTTCCGGTGACTCAGTTTTACATTGCTGTAAATTTTCACATAAACGGAATGATCGGATCCTGTAATAACTACCCTTTCCTGCCTTGTTGTAAGTGCAGATGACTGACAGCTCAGTAGCAGGATTTCAAGTTCAACTTTGGTGGCACTTCTCTGGTTAACTTTCCTTCCTCCTCCCACCTCCCTCAGTCGCTTTATATAGCCTCAAGGTCTATCACTCTTTATCATACTGCTGCCACCTCTCC
Organism: Phataginus tricuspis; assembly: GCA_029783875.1. Lineage (NCBI taxonomy): Eukaryota > Metazoa > Chordata > Mammalia > Pholidota > Manidae > Phataginus > Phataginus tricuspis. The sequence goes on along the minus strand of JAQQAC010019963.1, from coordinate 57,635,546 downwards.
TCTTCACATAAACAGTCTTAATAATATGGTCTATGATTGCCTTTGTCTCAATCATAAAGCTGATAAAAATGACTCTAGAAGTTATTTCTTCAACACCTGGAGCACAGCCTAATACAGGGGCTGGCACATGGTAAGTGTCCAATTAATATTGTGATTGATAATTTAAAAATATTTATCAGTAGTTTCTTTCTTTATTAATATGTGCTATATACATGTATAACAGAAAATGCAAAAAAAACGGAAATGTGGGTGCTTGCTTGAATCTACGCATACATTATGGACAGGAACACACCAATCCAGACGGTTGTTATACCTTCATCTTTTGTTAGCGACAGCATCCTCCTTCCTCCACGAATCATTTTCCATAATAACTATTCAAAATTCAGGTTTGTAAAATAGACACAAAATCTCAATATTTGGCTGATCAACCATGCTGTCTAACCAGAAAACTAAAACCCTGAGACCTTTATAGCAGATGAGTTGGACTGGTTAATTAACAATAAAATAAAACAAATACTGCTATATTAGTCAAAGTATAATTTGCCTTACACCAGTGTATCTTTAAATATTTTTAATCTCCTTCCACCTACCTCAGCTTTTTTGAGATATAAGTGACATAATTTTGTGTAAGTTTAAGAGGTAAAATGTAATGATCTGATACATGTATATACAGCAAAGTGATTACCACAGTATAATTAACGATCCCTCTCCCCACATAATTAACAATGCTTTTGGGTGTGGTGATATTTAAAGTCTACTCTCTTAACAACTTTCACATATATAATACAGTGCTGTTAACTATAGTTACCATGCTGCACATTTGATCCCCAGAACTTATTCATCTTGTAACTGGAAGTCTGTCCTCTTTGACTGGTCTCTCCCATCTACGCCATTTCCCATCCCCTGGTAACAACCATTCTACTTCCAGTTTCTGTAAGTTTGGCTTTCCTTATTTTAGATTCCATATATGAGTGAGATCACACAGTATTTATCTGTCTTATTCCCTGAGTAATCTAAGTTATTCAAAACAAGTGGTTCAGATAGATGTAAGTGGGATAGAGTTTTTATGTGAACTTTTCAGCAGTGATTTTTTATGATATGTTTACTTAAAAATTTCCCAAAATCTTTTTTGCAATTTGAAATTTAAGAGTACTTCTAAGTTATGTTAAATGATGAATAATCATTAAATATCTAGATCATTTCCAAGATAAAGTAAGGAAATATTAATTATTGAATACAGATTTATCTACTTTTGGGTTATTAGACAAACTTAAGATATTTGGGTCTATTTTTGTGCCACTCTGAAAAATTTACTGAGGAAGAATATTCTTTTAGAAATTATGAATTAAACCACATTGTTTTCACATTTACGAAACAGTGGAAACCCAACAAAGTCCAAGTTCTCAGACAAGCCAAGGGCCAACCTTGCAGGCAGGACTCTTTGAGAATAAAGTGTCAGGTCCACTACATGAACACTTCCACAGAGTAGATAAAACTGTTTAATTTTTTTGCTGGTTGCTTTTAGTGGCTGCTATTTTAATAAGCATTTGTAACTTATCATAGTCTGTAAGAACTTTCCAACAGCATAATTCCAATTCCCTAGTCCTTTGTGTTATTGTTGTTATATATTCACTTCTACTTATGTTATAATCCCCCAAACATCTTTGTTAATTTTGCTTTAGCATTTAATAGAGTTTTAAAGAAGCTATGAAGAAATAAGAAAGTTGCTCATATATTTACCAACCCTTGCGCCCGTCGTCCCATCTCACAGGCTTCAGCGTTCATCCGGCGTCACTCACGTCCCGTGGGAGAACTTGCCTTTGCCTCTGTTACTGTGTAAATCTGTTGGCAAAACATTTCCTCAGTTTTTCTTTGTCTGAAACTCTTTTTTACTCTTTTCCTCTTGAAGGATATTTTTTCTGGATATAGAATTCCATGTCAACAGCTCCTTTTCTCATTCTTTTTGTATTTGAAACTGTTATCCTGTTCTCCTCAGGCTTCCACTGTTTGTGATGAGAAGTCAGCTATATCTCTTATTTTTGTTCTCCTGATTATAATGTGTCTTTTTTTCCTCCAGATACCTTAAGAGTTAATCTTTCTGGTTTTCAACAGTTTTACTATAATGTGCTTAGGCGTAGTCTACTTTTTATTTATCTCGCTCTTCTAATCTGGCAGAACCTGAACTACAGTCTCTATCTTCCCAGGCACAGGCAGCTGCTGTAATTCCTGTTCCGCTCTTTAAACTACTAGCTGCTGGTTTCCTTCCAGTCTCACCTTGCACAAGCCCAGCATAGGATATCTCCTTCCTAGGTTTTTCTTCCTCAACTTTTAACTTATCAGGAGGTTCTGACTCTAACCTCAGCCTGCACAGACAATGGGACTACTACTTTCTCCTTGAACTCCATTTTCCAGCACTGCAGACTGAAAAGTGCCCTTATAGATAAACCATCTAGAGCAGAACTTGCCTGGTGTGCTTTTCTTTTTTAAAGGATTGTGTGTCTTCCGATTCTACTTTGGTTTTCTCTCCAGGGCTTTCAAATACTTCCTTTGTTGTATTTTGTCCAGTGTTTATAATTGTCATCGGTTAGAGGGTGAGGCAGTACAAACTCCTCTGCCATTACTGGATGATAATTTGTTATTTGTTTTTGTTGAAATAATAGAGTCAGGTGCTAATGCAAGTACTGAAATCAGGCAGTCCTGGCTTATACATCCAGATGGTACTGGGTAATTTTATAATGTACTTTTTAGATCTCAAATGAAATGAATTTTTTTTTATTTTTAGAGAACTTCCAGATCCCTGAGAAATGCGGTCAGCATTCCTAGGAAGACCTCAGTCTGAGATGCATTGTTTTAATTATACATACATATATATATGGAACTACTACTACTAATAAAGTGTTAACTTATTTAATGAAAACTACAGCAACAATTATAAAAGAGATTTGAAGTGCATGTGAAGAAATGATGAAAGCCAGAAAAATCACAGGATGGCAGAGAAGAAAGCTCAGTGCTTAGAATCCCACATGGGAGGGAAGCTGGAAAAGAGGATCTTTCTCAAAAGTAAGTCTTTTAGGAAACAAGAACATAAATGGATGTAGAGTATAAGAAAGAAAGAATGTGAGAATCTAAAACTGGAGTGATTCAAGAAATACATGTTTTATACTAATCCAAATTTAATGATCTATTGAGAAGAAAGAACAAGGCATTATACACATTCAGTTCCACTTGTCCCAGCCACCTGCCTCCCCAGTACTATTCACATGACATGGCACATGGGAGCCACTCTACATTTCTGAGTGGAGAGCTTGGTAAGGGAAGAGGAGGGTGGCTAGAAAAGGGACAATAATCCACTGTTGGCTATGTGTGAGGTGGGAGGGAACAGGAAGGCGATGGACATGGGCCTTAAAATCCAGGCATTTGCAAATTGTAGCTAATCATATAAAGAAAAATTTTAAGAAGAAATAGTAAGAGGGATTTTTGTTGCATTTAGATCAGAAGCTGCATCTGAAGGCTCAACCCAGTGTATTATGACACTTCGGGGTCTTGACAACAATCAGAAGCCTCTGAGCTTATGGGACAAATACAACCTTGAAACCCCTGTTGGGCTGGGGCCCTGGGGCAGGGGAGAAAGGAGAGCAAGAGAGATTTGATCTTGCAGTGACAATGACACATCCAGGTATAGGTAATTGCATAAAATGGAACTAAGAAGGAATCTTGCATTCAGGAGAGTCTGAATTAAGCGGGAGCAAGTAATGTAATAGAACACAGGCTTGGAGTCATGTAAGACAAATTTGAAACCCAGCCCTGCCATTTACTAAGTAAATTTCTTAATTTTTTCAACTCTATGATAATCTATAAAATAAGTGTAATGCACGACATGGTGTTGTAAAAGTTATCTCCTTACACCTGAAAAAGCACCTGGGAATAGAGGCTCAGTCTGTTTCTCTCCTCTTCTAAAAGACCAAGAACGAATTCTGATTCAGACCAAAACTGAATTGTTTTGCTTAAGAGCTTCAGAATCCACTGGGCATCGTGTCCTCAGAACCACATGTTCCCACTCCTCAGAATAAGAGAGAAAGCAAAGTTAACACTATAGAGTCACTGTACCAGTGAAGGTCCTGGCAGGAAACAGAGACTGTAGTGAAGGAACAGCTATAGAGGTATGAGCAGGGGCAAGGGGAAAACAGCAGATATGGAGGCACCAGAGACTAACAACCCCAGGAACTATGGTTACCTAAGGCGGGTGGGCTAGCATGAAGCAGAAGTGTTCCTGGAGCTCAAGCGGGAGCCAGAGACCTGGAGGAAGTTTGGCTCAGCAGATGCTGCTCCCAAGGGGACCCGTAAGCGCTAAAGCTGAGTGGGAGCAGAGGGAAAATGCTCCACACTCTTTCTCCTCCCACACTCTGATCACCTGACAACATTTTCTGTTCAAACTAAATCCGAAGCCATAGAGAAAGGGAATTCAGATGATGCAGTTGGTAAGAATTAGCCTCCTGGGGGTAAGGAATATATCGGCAATAGAGCAAATGTGCAAATAACTAGCACATACACTGTGGGAAAATATACCAAGGATGGGAAACTATTTCCCGGTGAGGTGACTTGCGTATGCCATCGGGACATCTGTCCCGCTTCTGAGTGCCGGGAATCCTGAGAGTCAGACTAGCCGGAGGCACTTACTCACCTACTGGGGCAGCATGTGCAACTTTCTCGGTCCTCGTCCCCGTCGCAACAAAGAATTGAAGGGCAGAGACACAGTAGTGAAGCAGGGTGAAAGTTTTATTTAAAGTTACTTAGAGAAAAAGTGCAGGCGACCTCAGAGACAGAGAGGAGCAGGAGCACTTGAAAGGTTTGGAGAGAGAAAGCTTAAGATTAAAGGTTACACACAGAAACTGCAGGCGACCTCAGAGAGAGGAGCGCCCCGAAAGGTTGGGGATTCCCTCTTTTAAGGATTCTTCAGGAATGTGACTAAGGGCTGGGGGTGCAGACTTGTTAAGTGGTCTCTGAGTATTTAGAATTAACTTAACACAAGGAACTTCTGCTCTGATTTCTCCCTGGGATACCAGCCTCTTGGTCCAGGAGCAGATCAGACAAGACCACCTGCCCAGCCCCCAGGGTGGGCCGAGTTAGTGTCTGCTTGCTAAAGAGTAAGTTAAGAATCTTACTTCTCAACTTCCTGGGTATTAAAATACAATCTTTAAGATGGAATCCATCCTGCCTTTTGCTATGTTGTTTATGGCTGGGCCTGCATGCTGAATTAGTTGCCTCAGCTGCCAACTACTTGATTAGGGCTGAAGGAGAAAAAACAAAAGCATATAGGTAAAGTTGAAAAAATAAGCTGGGCCTGCATGATTAACGCAATAAAGACATGGGCTCTGCTGAGGTAAGCTCCTTTACCTGGGGAATAGTCAAGCCTTCCAGGCCAAGTTGCTCCTGGCTTTTTGAGCTTTAACTGATTAACTCAGGCCTTTCCTGGCCTTATTCTCTTTCCACCCTGCTCATATCTATTTTCCTGCCTTACATATCCACTGATAATAGGATGCTGGCTCAAAATTAGCCTTTCCTGCAGAAAACATCTACTCTCATCAGTTAGCCACCTGCTGAAAGTATGAGCCTAAACCCATCAAGCTTTTTTCACCTGGATTCCTGTCATCTCAGAATTAATGTTGTAACTCCTAGTATCCCTTTCAAAAGATTTCTCTTTACTGAAGTCCACATTCTGAGCAGACAAGCAATCCTTTCTGCACCTCTCTTAAGGTCAGAAGAATAGAGTGATTCTTTCCTCTTCTCTGAGCCAGTTTCTGTCACTGGGAATTGGGACATGGATTTGCTGGTGTCACTTCCTGGCTACCTTCCACTCATTCTTCCAGCCTGTCTTTGACATCACCTCCTCTAGGTGGGGGAGATGCCCTGGTATTATCTCCCTGAGCACCCTATGTTTCCCTGCTTACACAACTGTCCAGATTTGATATTGTCTGTGGTCTTGTCAGTATCCATCCTGTGGGCTCTAGGCTTTTAGTAAGACATTGACTCTTCAGGATGTTGCACAGGGCATATGGCAGTGAACTAATAATAAGTATTCATGGAACCAGTGAATAAAGGAACATGTGAATAATTGGGAGTCACAGTGTGACTGCTTCTTGATGCAGGTGCACATGAATACACCTGTGTGACGTCGAGATAATGTTGGTGTCTCACTTGAGGGTTTCATCCCTGGGCAAGTTCACTCTGGATTCGGTGAGACCAAAAAATGACAATGGAATGGTCTTGGGGTACAAGGGTTTATACCCAGCCTTATTCTCATGGGTGCAGGTCAAGCACTAGAATCCCATCTGCCTTGGGCACAGTCTACATGCAGCAATCAGTCTCTGCCTCCAGGCCTCCCAGATGCCTCACAGCCACTGGGTGGAGCTCTTCATATAGAGCCAATAATAGCTTACCGCCAACACTTAGGCAAACATTGCACATGCACAGCGGGCAAGTATATCAAGGTGAGGTGAGGATCCTGGCCATAGGAACTTCCATTTTCCCTAGAGTTGGACATACTACAACTCTTCTGGGTCTCACATTTAAAAGTAACAATGTTGTTTATGATCTTTAAGACCCTTTTATGTACTAAAAGTAGATATCTATGTTTTATGAAAAATGGCAATACTCATTAATTTCTTTTGAAAAGTAGAGGACATTTATTTCAAGAGAATAAGGAGGTGCATGCAGGTCTCACAGCATGATTGTTGCTTTCCACCAACCACTGAAGATCAATTACTGTGAGAGCAGAGTACTATTGGTCTCCACATTACACTTGACTGTACTGATACCAGTATTGTTGAGTTTTGGAGAACTTGTATCATCATGCCTTATTATGCATTTTAAAAAGTTAAATACTTGAGAGCACTTTGATTCCCTTAAACACCTATATTGTCAAGTACTGAAAGTAAGGAGAGTGTAAAAGAAATAGAGAAGGCCAAGAGTCTGCATAGGAAATCCGGGGAAGTAGGGATCTCTGTGGGAGGCAGTATGGAAAACAGGATTTGGTGTGGTTTTAAGCCAAGAGCATGGTTCTAGAGTCTACTAGACATAGATTTGAAAGTCTCAGAGGCATAGGCCTTCTGTGAGTTGTATGGTCTGGTGCAAGCCACTTAACCTCTCTTAATCCCCAGGTTAACCTGTAAAATGAAAATCAGAATACTTAGAAATACAGGGAATATTAAGTGGGATATGAAATATAAAGGACCCAGCTCATACTCGGTGTTCAGGAAATGATAACTATTGTTATTATGGCAAGATTGATCACACAATCACGGATTACAAGAACTCACTGTAAATTGTTCAGTAAACCCTGGTGAGTTTAAGTAAAATGTCCTGGCTGCCAATTTTATTGTTGTTAGGGTTTATAGCTGATTTCTTCCAGTAATGACAATGATGCTTTAAATATGGAGGTTGGAATAACATTTTCAAAGCACCATCAAATGACTGACCTCATTTTGATCTCATTCCAATGTACAAAGCAAACAAGATGTTCCGAAAAGTCCTTTTCCTAAGATTTATTGAACCAATTGCTTGGATCAGCTTTTCCTGGGTACATATCAGCACTGGATTTGATTCCTTTCAAATGCTCACAACAATTTTCTAATTGTCTGTTAGAAGAGAAGTTAAGTAACTTGCTCAAGATTGCTCAGATAGTAAATGTTCAACCTAGGATTTGAGCTCTGATACTATACTTTAAAACAATACCTTAAACTAGGGAGAGAAAAAGTGTCAAAGGAATGGGAATGATGGAGAAATTGTCTTCTGATCTACCTCAGAGTCCTCATTTGTAAAATGGAGATAGCTATGATTCCTACTTCATATGGGTGTCATGAGATTAACCAAGACAGCATCTGTAAAGCACTTGAACATGAGAGTAAAGTTTAAACCTGAGCCAGTTGGGATCTCCCAGCCACAGGGTGAATATCAACCTTCCTGCACCTGGATGAACAGGTTTGCCTAGTGAGGGGTCACCTGCATCTGCTCTCATCAGGATCCTCCTTGGCACTACGTGTGCCAGGACCCGGCTGGACACAGACCGGATTCCAGGGGCAGTGGAGGGAGTCCACACTGTTCCAGGAATGAATCCAGGAGAGCACTCCACAGCATTGGCTACTGCCGGCCTGCCAGCTCCAGGCCACATTCTGAGATGGTTTGTAGACCTCTGAGTCAAAGATCTGGCTCTAAGGAGTCCTGGAAGCCATTTTAACTTTTGAGTTGGAGAGTTTCAAGGAGAAACTTTAAATATACTATTGAGATTTTTACATCAAACTAAGTTGCTCCAGACACATATTTTCAAATAAAAAAAAATTTCTTAAAGCCTTTTTAGAACAAAGAGGAATAAAAATAAAATGAATAGATGAATCTGTTTTTCCTTAGAGAATAATAACTACTTCTAATTATAGAGTGGAATGCCAGGGTACAGATGATAAAATATCAAACTTCTCAAACCATGATATATGTCTCTTTTCTCGGTTAAACCCTTTTGTTCAATAAAATACTGCGGAATTGTTAACTTGGGGAAATGTAATCAATACTTTCTTGTACTACTATATTAAAGAGTCACAAAAACCTAGCTCTGGGATTTAAAATAATCTCAAAATTTAGCTGAAAAATCAAATAGAAACTGCAAAAGTATGACAGGAGTAATTATTTCAAGAACTCAAAAGAAAATTTAAATTCTCTGACATACAAATCTGCGAGAGACCAGATGTTTAAAAAAGCCAAAAAAAAAAATGTCATTCTGAACATTCTACTAGCTGGAATCCCACAATGGCCCTAAAGTTACCCCTTTCTTCAAAACACTGAGAACTGGGAATGTGATGGTCTCTTCACACCATGCTCCTTATATCTGTATTTTGCATTTGGTGGTATTTTTAGTCTCTTAGTTCAAAGTAAAAGTGCAGAATCAGCTTTGAAATCTGGCAGTCTCCTGAACACACACACACACACACACACATTCTTCCTTCAAGATAGAAAATCTTGTGAGTGTTAAATTGTATATCAAAATGTTATGTTTACTTTCATTGTATCTTCTAAAATAATTGATACAGCAAGTAACTTCAGAATTAACATTTTTGGCGATACTGATAATTAGTTAGTAGGCTGAATAATAGTCCCCCAAAGATGTCCATTCCTAACCCTGGAGCCTATAAAATGTTCCTTTACATGACAAAAGGGACTTTGTATGTAATTCCATTAACTGCCTTGAGATAGAATGATTATCCTGGATCTTCAGTGGATCCAGTGTAATCACAAGGGTCTTATAGGAGGGAGGCAGGAAGGTCAGGAGGAGAAAGCAATGTGATGACGGAAGCAGATGTCAGAGAGAGAACAGGAAGGTGCTGGACTGACGCTTCTGAAGACAGAGGAAAGGAATGCAGGTGGTCTGGAGAAGCTGGAAAGGCAAGAAACAGGATTCTACTCTAGAGCTGCCGGAAGGATCCAGTCCTGCTGACACCTTGGCATTAGCCCAGGAAGACTGATTTTGGACTTCTGGCTTATAGAACTGTAAGATAATAAAATTTTAAGCCACTGTTTTGTGATGATTTGCTATAGCAGCCATAGGAAACTACTACAGTTACTATTACCAGTAATTGTAATTTCTGGGTGTAATTATAATTTCTGGGGGTAATTACTGGTAATTGGGTTTATTGGCCCAGAGCAGAGCAGGAGATGAATAAAAAGCTTACTGACACAAAGAAGTTTCAGTTAATTCAATATACACGACTCCTTGTTAGAACTTGCTGAATGCGCAAACAGAATCCAAAAGTATGAAGTGAAGTCCAGCTTATCATTTTATTTTGTTTTGAGGCTCATGTATTTAGTGTCATATCAAGAAAATTTTGCCTAACCCAAGGTTATTAGGAGTTTATTCTCTTTTTCTCTAAAAAGTTTGTAGATGTATCTCATATTTAGGTTTATAATAATTTTGGGGGTACATTTTGTATATGGTATAAGGATCTAAATTAATCTTTTTTTTTGTATATAGATATCCAATTGTCCCAGCATCTTTTGTTGAAGAGATTATTTGTTTCCTTAATAAATCATTTTGGCACTTTTGCTAAAAGTCAATTGACTATAAATACAAAGGCTTATTTCTAGACTCTCAATTGTGTTCTATTAATACATATGTCTATTCCTAGGCCAGCGCCATACTACCTTGATTACTGTAGTTTTATAGCAAGTTTTGAAATTGAGAGGTGAAACTGGGAGGTCCTTCTACTTTATTCTTCTTTTCAAAATTGCTTTGCTTAATCTGGGTTCTTCGCATTTCCAGATACATTTTAGGATTGGATTCTCAATTTCTGCTGGCATTTTGAAAGGTTTTATGTTGAATCACTTTAGGGAAAGATGTCTCCTATTTCATAAGCCTGGCTTGCCCAAGGTTTAAATATATCTGTATGTTGCCAGTCACCTAATCAATACCCCTTATACCCCTTGGTAGGACAGAGTAGTGAAATCTTTGTCCAGAATAAAGTTTCATCTGATTACTGATTCACCCTGCTTCAATCACATATCAATTTGGCAAAAGTAGCTGTCCATTTTGTCTCTTTTTCTAGTATCTTTTCCATGTCCACTCAGCATTATGGCTTCATTCCCACTCAGCTGTTCTCCCACTTTGGCCTTGTGCCTCATTCACTTTCAGACTCTCCGCTCTGCTTTCCTCTCCCATGGGAATGGTGCGGTTCCAGTTCCTGCGGTCCAGAGCACCTATATGAATATATGAGCATTTGCCTCTAGCTGGCCTTGTCCAGGGGACAAATGAGAGCCTTTGTGGAACAGTGGATCAGATTTCAGATGTGGCTTCTCTTCCTGACCATATCATATACCAACTGTATGTTCACAAGCTTGTTATAAATAATCTACACTAGCTTCTTCATTCCTAAAATGGAGATATTGACAGTTACTTGAGAGTCAAAGTAGATAATACATAAATTCATCAAAAGTAGCAAAGTAAATTAGTATAAGACAATAAGTCATTAAGCATTTAAAACTTACATATATCATTTTTTCTCAACAGATTATATGATATTAGTATATTTCTGTGGAATCTGGCATATTATGAGGTACAAAACTGGAAATCCATTCAAATATTTTATTTGGAATAATAAAAATCTACGAAATAGTTAGAAATAATAATTCGGACCTGAATCAGGGCCATGTAACTTCTGTGAGTATATGCTTACAAGTGTGTGTGTGTGTGTGGTAGGGGAGGTGGTGTCGGGGTTTTTAGCCTCTCCCCTGCGGGTCCTGCTCACCGTCAGGATTGCCAGCTCTTTCTGTGACCCTCCGAGTCAGCGGAGGGAAAGGAAGGGAGGGAGAGGCACGCCCCGACAAGGCGAAGCAAGGGAGGCAAGAGCCGACTGTCCGCCCGTTCCGCAGCCTCCGCCGTCCCTGGAGACAATCAGACGCAACAGGAAGCTCAGTCGAAGCAGGAACTAGTTTATTGCAGCTCAGAACACGGAATATATAGGGTGTGGTCTCTTCTGATTGGTTACGCCTTATGCTAACAAGGTGACTTTCAAATTTCCAAACACACAGACTTGTGCGCATGCGCAGTTGTCTCTGACGTAAGAGGCAGACTGGAGTGAGCGCAGCTGAAACTCAAAGGGATCTCAGTGGCCATTTTTGTGGCGCGGCTGAAATTCAAAGGTAGTTCCCCATAAGGTGGGAGAAAAGAGAGAGACAGAGGCAGAGGCAGAGATACAGAGATACTTCTTTCAGTTAACATTTTATGACTCTAGACCTTGTGTAGCAAACGTTGGTATAATGGGTCTTGAAAATAAGCATACAAACACTGAAACTGTTACTTGGAGAAAATCACATATTAAAACTCCACATCAAAGGTTTATAGTTAAAGATGATCAGTGCCTTCCCCATAAAAAAAGCAGTTTTCATGAAAAAAAAAACGTTCTTTGCCTTTACTGCATAGTTTTTAGAAACACAAAAAGGTATGGAAGGAGTCAGTAGAGAAACCTATAGCAAGATATCAGTCCTAACCTAAATATCACAATCCAGATGTGCTTGGGTTTAAGTCATTACAGGCAATAAATTTTAATTTCTAAGAAGTCATCAAATATGACACCCAAGTGCAGGTGCACCTTGCCATGTGCAGTGAACTCCATGAACTCTCTCAGGCCTTTCCTTGTTTTCTCTCATCCTCTCCTCATATCCCGACAGGTGTGTTCTCCAGTTCTGCATGTCTGGTCTCATTTACCACTTTCCCTTCCAGTAGAATTCAGAAGGGTTGCCCATCTCATATTTACATGCGCTGACACCCCATGCAGGATTTGGTCTGCCCGCAGAGCTTATTGAATTGAGCTGACCCCTGGACATTCTTCACTTCCTTAATCTCTTTTCTTCTAAAAGAAATAAGTTCTTATTCATTCCTTCATCACATATGTGTTTATTCCATGCAATCACTATGTATGGGATTAAAAATACATCATTTAAAATCTGGCACAGCACTTTAGCGTCCACAGATAATTCTCAGATTGTTAACTGTAGGCCTCTGCTATTCACTGTATTTCCTGGATTAATCTCTTGCTTAGAAGGTCTATGATCTTAAACTTCAAAGAGCTCCCTTGCCTTTAAACTGTGGTTGGGTGAAAGCTGAAGTGTGCACCCCTCCCACTCAGCCCAAACCTTCCCATATCTTGATCCCACAGAAATCCAAGGGCTCATCATTTCTCTTTGGGTCATGTTTTTAATTGGCTACTAGTACACAACACTGGTTAATGATGACAAGGTTGCATAGTTAGTGAAAGTAGCCTGACTGTGCTGCATTTCCTGGCTAATGAGTCCAGCTGGAGTGGGGGTGGTGACTGCTGCCCATACAGCAACTGGAAGAGAAAGTTTCAAGGGTTCTAGGACATGGAGTTGCCTGTATTGTTTTCATGAATGACTCACAATGGTCAAGGAGCTAAGGTACACTTGGCTTCAGAGGGTCTCTGCCACTTTTCTTCCCCATCACACACCATCTGTGATAACCACAGAATGGGGCAGTTATTTCAACATTGGTCCCTTTCATCAACTACCCTCTATTGAAGAGACTGACAGTTCTTACATAAAACCTGCCATGAAAAAGAACGGAATTGTTTATGGGGATTCATTCTACCTACATATATTGAAATCCCAGTTCCAACTAAATGCTGAGGTTATAAAGATAAAGAACACTATTTCTCAAGAGTTTTAAAATGTAGAAGATGGGACAGCCTATGCAGAGTGGGTTATGTGTCATGATAGAGGGAAGCCAGGTGCCGTGAAGGCAGACAGAATAGAATGGGGGACACTAAGACCATCTGGAGTGGAAGAAGGGGGTGGTCAGGTGGGGTTCCCTGTTAGGAAGTGATACCTCAGATGAAGCTTCATGAAATAAGGACCAGGAGGAGAGGGAGGGAGAAGGTACTCTGGATAAAAGGCATAGCTTATAAGTAGAATTTGGAGTTTGAAGTACTTTTCAAGAGAGTTTCCATCTCTTCTGTCCTTTTTCTAAAATAGTATTGTTAAAAGACACCTTTCTGGATCTTTTGGATCATTCTAGTCAATATTTTTTGTTCAAAACAGAAGATGGTAATATTATCTAAGGTTTTTATTTCTATTTCTGTTGATAGGAAATAAATGCATCATTAGTGGGAAAATCTTCAGGCAATTAAGAACTCTTTGGTATCAAGTTATAGGAAATAAGAATTCTTATTTCTTCACACCAAGCCTATTCCCAGAATCATGGCAGGAATTAGAATAAAATTATTTTCAGTGATCTGTAATGGCATATCTCCTACAAAAGAGCATTGAACTTCAGCTAGGCTACTAACTGTGATCTTGGGCAGATTACCCTCTTTGTACATCAGTTTCCTCATTTGTGAAATGAAGATAAAAATAGTACTTATCGTATACGGTGGTTGTGAGGAATGAATACAAAGCATGCACACAAAGTGCTTTGAATATTTCCTACTGTATGGTAAATGCTAACAAATTTGTTATTACCATTATCATTATTTAAGCATGATATTTTTGTATGTTGTTTTATATTTTTTGAGCCTTTCTCACATTTGAGATCAATTACCTATATGAATAGCAAGGTTTTTCCTTTGTGTCCTGCATGTGTGTGTGTGCTTTGCATCACAGTATATCATACAGAGCTGCCAGTAAGTCTTTTATTTGCCTGCTCCTAAGGTTAGCACCACCTTACATGTTCATTGCAATAATATCAAGAACCATATAGAATCATATAGATTGCGAAGGAATCATTAGATGCAAACCTAAATTCCTTCCACTAACCAAGCCTGAAACATGTGAAAACTAAGACTTCTAATGTGTGTAACAACCAAACCATTGTTTGGAAATACACATTTCCTGTGTTCTTTGTATGTCCTTCACTTCTGATAGTCTCTTGAAATTGGGAGTAATCCCCATTCATATATGAAAAAACTGAAGATCAAAGAAGTTAAATGACTTAATGCAGGTTATATAAACTCAATATTGTTTAGTTATAACTCAATAGGACAATGAATCAGGATCCCTTGCTCTTAGACCAGAGTTTTTTTCACTTAACTGAACTGCTTCTCTAATTTCAGTGCCTGAGGGAGACACCAGGGAGACATCTTGTCCCCAAGAAGCCACGGCTCGCACTAAAACGAACAGTACAATAAAGTTGTCCTGTTTGGAGATAAACTTTCTAGAAGATATGTTTGGCTGAGTACAAAAGTTCTAGGAGCTAGATACTCCATTTACTGGAAAACCTCAGCTCTAGGGATTTACACCATTGTTCAACAGCTGAGATAACTTATTTAAGTAAAAATTGTTGGTTATTATAAATCCTGAAGATGTTAAATAAACAGATTAACCACTTTAATTACTTGAAATAAGTGCCTACAATTTGATCTTTTAATATTGTATAAAAATTGAAAATACAATAAAAAGATAAAAAATTGTTTATTGTCCTTCTTATACTGTTTTTGAGTCACTGTAGAACTTATATCACCTGCCTTTGCAATGTGGCAAGGGTTTGCTAACATTTTTGTGAATTCATCTGTTTAATCACTATCTTATGGAATGTCTACTATGTGCGAGTTACGGAGTTGGGGGCTGTGCAGTGTATACCAGAACGAAGAGATGCTGCTGATTCTGAAAGACGGCACAAGGTGGAATATGAAAGATACCACATGAGGTAATTACAGTGGCTGGTATCTTGTACTCGCCCAAGTCTCAAACCTGGTCTTCTTCCAGTGAATGGTTATTCTATTATTATGGTTATGTTCTATTATTGAAGCCAGAAACCCAGAAGGCCCCACATATTCTCTCTTCCCATAAGCCTCCATATACAGTCCTTCATATGTCCTATTGATGTTACTCCTAAGTTGGTCACAGATCTGTTCACCTGTCTCCACTTCCACCACTGCAATCACCCCTTGAGTCCAAGCTGCCACCAGGTCGCACTGAGACTACATCAATTGACTGTTACATCCACTCTTGTCATCATCATTAATGATTAATTTCCACCCTGCACTCAGAGCAATCTCTATGTGTTGCAAATCTGATTATTTCACCTTCCTACTTAAAATACTTCCGTAGTTCATCTTATGATAAACATTAAAACCCATAATATGGCCTGAGATACCCCACAGAAAATTTGGTTTCTGCTAGTTTCTCCAGCACCAGGCTGCTCTTTGCTTGCTCTTCACCAGCCACACCAGCTTTCTTCCACTTCCTCCATCACCCTAGGCTCACTTCTGCTGCCAGACCTATGCCTCGGTTGTACGCTCTGCCTAGACTCTTCCCTGTCCTTACCCTCACCCGCCTCCTCATCAGCACTATCTCACATCAGTCAGGAAAGCCTTCCCTAGCATTCCTGAATAAGTTAATTAGCTCAGCTGTGTGTGCTCTAAGAGCACCAAGCATGTCTCCTTTAGGGCTTTTAGTACAATTGTACTTTTGTGATTAACTGTGTGGTTCTACTATCTGTCTCATTCACTGAACTATAAGTCACACAAAGGAGACATTATCTCTTTTGGTTTACATTTTATCACCAGCAAAGTAGCTGGCACATAGAATTGTTCTGTAAATATTTGTTGAATGAATGAATGAGTAAATACAAGAGTTCAAAGAAGGCAGGTAGAGAAAGAAAAAGAGAGAGAGGGGAGAGAGAAGGTGGAAGAGAAGGAGAGAGAGACAGGGGAGGGGAAAATTGCAGTTAGTGGTGATCATGGTGTCCTCTTTAGGAGGACATGGTTGTTTTGGGCCCATATTTTGAGGGACAAAAAAAAATCTTATTAGAATAAGATTAGAGAAGAACATTTTAGGAAACAAAAGTGGCATGGAAAGAAGTGCAGAGATAGAAAGATATAGAATGTTCCAGAGCATTGGTTCAGTTTTGCAGAATAAGCAGAGAGAAATAATTAGAGAGGCAGAGTTAATATAACAAAGTTTCATTGACATAACAGCCTACAGAAGATGGCCTGTATATGGCAGACACTGAAAGTTTCCAAGCAAGACTGACGTTCTGCTGATGCGCTGGATAATGGGTATGAGACTCTAACTCTCCAGCCTGTGACACCTGAGAGCAAACTCCACATTCAAGTAGCTTGGTAATTGGTCCATGGAGGATGAAAAAATCAGAAATAGGAAAAATTATCCAGAGATCGTTATATTAGCTAAAATTGTAAAACAGTAAAGACATGAACAGGGAATGGAGGGGAAGGACTGGGTGAGATTACAGGCTGTGATGACTGCCGCGGGCAGGGTGAGAGGGCTGCAGGGATGTGCTGGGCAGGAGGCTGCTGGTGTGCGAGAGGTCAGGAACCAGCTGTGCTGTGAGTTCCTCAGAGTGAGGCAACACATCATGCTCCTTTGCTGAGTTTAGTTTCTTATTGCTTCTGCAACAAAGTGCTACAGGCTTAGTGGATTTAAACAACATAGATTTAACCTCTTATAGCTCTTCAGGTGAAAAGCTGACATGAATTTCACTGGGCTATAATCAAGACGCCAGCAGGACTCAGCTCTTTTTGGAGGTTCTAACATAGAAGCTGTGCTCTTGCCTCTTCCAGCTCCTAGAAGTTGTGCACACTTTTTGACTCATGCTCTTGCACTTCCTCCGTTTTTGTTGTCAAATCATCTTTTCTGACTGACCTTCATGCCCTTCTCATATGGTGATCCTCATGGTTAGTCATCTGACCTGGACAATCTACCTGGAGATGTCTAATTAAATCACATACCAAAGTCCCTTTTGCCCTTTTAACATGTTAATAGGTTCTGCAGTTAGGGCGTGGACATCTTGGTGGGGGTGCATTATTCTGCCTACCACAATGCAAATCCTCCTGGTACCCATCACGGTACCAATATCTATCCCAGAGAATGGCTCAGTGATGGTTTGTGGTAACTGAGATATGATGGTACAAATAAGTAAGTGTTAATTGTTCAGAAGATTTGCAACAAGATGAATTGCTAGCTGTACACAACCTAAAAAGATGGGTGGAAAAGGGCTGCTTGGTACACATTCAATTAGACAAGATGCAGATGAGGTGACTTGCCTCCACGAACTGCTGGTAATCATAAGGGAATTGGGAAATTTGATTTATTTTCATTTTTTGTTTAGAACTCCAGGTATCCAAAGTGTGATGCAAAATGGAAGTCCCCCTGCATGTCATCATTATGGTATAGAAACTCAAAATTCAGAACGATTATCTTAGTCCATAACTGAGTTTTCAGATTAATCATGGATCTGCACTCATTCATTCATTCAGCCATTTATTCATTCAACAAAACTATGGAATATCCCTCTGTGGCTGCCTCCATCCTTACTACTAGATTTAAAAATGCACCATTATGGGCACCATCTGAGAGTACGTTTGACAATTAGTGTGTTAAACATTGTACCAGTTAACAAATAGTGTAAGATTGTTATAATTCCAGTTTCTTCTTCAAATTCTTGGTACCATTGTCATATATTATACATTTTATGCTAAAACTCCTATAGAAAATTGTTATCATTCTGCTTTAGTCAATTGTTCTTTAAAATGATTAACTATAAAAAAGACTTTTATATTTATTTCATTTATGTTCTTTCTAGTATTTTTCATTTCAACCAAAATTTCCATATAGTATCACACTGCCTAAAGAACTTCTAATATTTCTTGTAGCCTAAAGCTTAAGCCTAAAGTTTTCTGGTAGTATAAGTTTGATAAGAAATCTACTATAAATCCTATCTTTGTTTTTCTAAACTTAATCTTTTCCTCTCACTGCTTTCAGGATTTACTTTTAATCTTTGGTTTTCATCAATTTGACTGTGATGGATCTAACTGTAGTCTTTTTACTTGTAGCTTTTTCAAAAATGTATTTCTGCTTTAGATATTTATTGTGTTTAGGGTTCTTTGTGCTTCTTGGATATGTAATTTGATTTCTTCAAATATTTTTGAAATATTTGTAATAGTTTCACTTATTATTTCATCAAACAGTTTTCTGGCCCACTTAAATCTCTCCTCTGGAACTCCGATTACAGGTATGTTAAACTGTTTCATATTGCCCCGCTGCTCCTGGAGGTTCCGTCTGAGCCCTCCACACCAAGCACGCATACATTTTTTTCTCTGTTTCATTTGGGGAACTTCAGCTAATATAACTTTTATTTGAGGAGTTTTTCCTCAGCCATATTTTATTTAGTCTATTGATGAGTCCATCAAGCACCTTTGTGTTAGTATGTTTTCTAATGTTCCTTCCAGCTCTAGTTATCTGTGTGCTATTTCTAAGAAGGATCTTGTTTATTTGGTTTTGGAATCCTATTCTAATTGAAACAATGACTAATTAGATTTGAATTTATTTGAATGGTGAACACAAAATGTCTGTAAACTAAAAGAGAATATTTGGCCTTTCATTAATTGTGAACTTTGGTATACATGCAAATAGAGCTTTCATTTCAAATGAGCAGATTTTCTTCAAGTTCCTGGAAAACTACTTTTCAACACTCTAAAAAAATAGACGCAGAATAAGGAAGAAGTTTCCACTGATGTCTTTTGAGAGCTGAAACTGGCAATTTGAGAGTAAATAACATAAGGTTCTCTGACTTTTTAGCAAACATAACATCTGAAGCCTTTGCCCAAAACGAATAGCTGAAACGTCAAACCTGTAATGTCTTACCTGGTTATATTGGGAACTGTTATTTCCAACAAAACCCATGGGCCTTTATTTCTTGGACAAGCAAGTAAGACAAATGATAAAGATGTTTTCCACTGAGATACTAAATAGATGAAGGGTATGACATTTTCAAAGGGAAAAACAAAATTCTTCCAAGAGTTCCCTATAACATATTTATAGGCAAGGATTAAAGATGGTGGCATGAGAGGTGGAACAGAGGTTTCCTCCTAAAACCGCATATAATACGAAAATATAATTAATATGGCCAATCCTGAAAGAGCAACAGGAAAGAGGGATGTACCAAACTGCATACACCTGGACAAAAGAATAAACCTCATTGAACAGGTAACGGACTAAAGCCAAGGCCTGGCTGGACCCAAGCTCACTGGCAGGAGGAAGATAAACAGAGTGGGGAGGGAGTGGAGGCCTGGGATTGATGAATACCTAACACCAGAGAACTGCTCTGGGAGGACAAACCTACATTTCATGGTGCTTTCATGGTATTCTTGTGATTAGGAGGATGGAAAGCTAAGACAAGCAGAATACCTGGAGAGACTGAAATTCCAGCCACTTGTGGAAAGCACGGATCCATATCTGGCTGCTCTGGGACAAAAGAAAGGTGGGCAGTCTGAGAGACTTCCTAACAGCAAGAGGGCTGCTAAAGAGGCAAGGATTGCACAGAGCTTACTGCTCAGGAGAAAGGACAGGTAGACAAAATTCTCTGGGTGCACTCTGCCCAGCAGGTTGGGAACTTTCTTGATCTGCAGCCGCTCCAGCTCCCTGGCTGTCTACACAGCTTGAAGGACCCCCTCCGTGATACACAGCCTACGGCACCTTTCTCACAGCTAGCCCACCTGGCTCACAAAACGGCAAAACTTACCCTGGCTTTAGGCCAGTCAGAGGGAAGCCCCATCTACAGCAACTACAAATACAAAGCATAGAGGCTTATACTTGTGCACTCGGCCCACTGGTTCTGGCAATGGAGACAGGCATAGCAGCCGGGAAGGAGGAAACAGCTCTTTCCTCCCTGAGGCAGCAATACCAGTCCCCTGCAAGTTCTGACATTGCTTCAGAGGCTGAGCAACTCCAGAGAGTAGAGCTTCTGGGCACTAGATGGCTCCATACACAAATATGAAATGCCATAGAAAGCAGGTTCAATGTAAAATTATGAATACAACACCTGAGAAAGATTCAAATTAAATCGACCTCATAAACATTCCTGAAAAGAATTTCAAAATAAAAATCATTAACATGCTCATGGATGTACAGAAAAATATTCAAGAACTCAAGAATGAATTCTGGTCGGAGATCCAATTGTTGATGAGCACAATGGAGGTTATTGTCTGATAAAAGTACTGCATCAGTGAGGAGATGATAAATTAAATAGAAATTAGAGAAGAGGAATACAAAGAAGGTGATGCACAGAAAGGAAAAAGGATCTCTAAGAATGAAAGAATATTGACAGAATTGTGTGACCAATCCAAAAGGAACAATATTCACATAATAGGAGTACCACAAGAAGAAGAGACAGAGAAAGGGATAGAAAGAGTCTTTGAGGAGGTAATTGCTGAAAACTTTCCCAATATGGGGCAGGAGATAGTCTCTCAGGCCTTGGAGAAGCACAGATCGTCCAACACAAGGGACCCAAGGAAGACAACACCAAGACATACAGTAATTAAAATGGCAAAGATCAAGGATAAGGACAGAATTTTAAAAGCATCTAGAGAGAGAAATAAGATCACATATGAAGGAAAGCCCATCAGGCTTTCATCAGACTTCTCAGCAGAAACCTTACAGGCAGGAGGGAGTGGCATGATGTATTTAATGCAATGAAGTAGAAGGGCCTGAACCAAGAATACTTGATCCGGAAATATTTTCACTTAAATTTCAAAGAGAGATTAAACAATTTCCAGATAAGCAAAAGCTGAGAGAATTTACCTCCCACAAACCATCTCTATAATGTATTTTGGAGGGGCTGCTATAGATGGAAGTGTTCCTTAGGTTTAATAGCTCTCACCAGAGGTAAAAAAAACAGAGTAAAGAAAGTAGAACAGTTAATTACTAAGCAAATGTGAAATTAAATCAACTATCCCAAAGTCAATCAAGGGATAGACAAAGAGTACAGAATATGATACCTAATATACAAAAAATGAAGGAAGAATGAAAAGGAGGAGAAAAAAAGAACCTTTATATGGTGTTTGTAATAGCATATTAAGTGAGTTAAGTTAGACTCTTAGATTGTAAGGAAGTTACCCTTGAACCTTTGGTAACCATGAATCTAAAGCCTGCAATGGTAATAAGAACGTACCAATAAATAATCACCCTAAATGTAAATGGATGAATGCACCAATCAAAAGATATAGAGTCACTGAAAGGATGAATAAACAAGACCCATCTATACGCTGCCCACAAGAGACTCACTTTAAAACCAAAGACATACACAGACTAAAAGTGAAGGGATGGAAAAAGACATTTCATGGAACTAATAGGGAGAAAAAAGCAGGAGTTGCAGTACTTGTATCAGACAAAATAGATTTCAAAACAATGTCACAAGATACAAAGAACGACCTTATATAATGATAAAGGGGTCAATCCAACAAGAAGATATAACCATTATAAATATCTATGTACCCAACAAAGGAGCACCTACATATGTGAAATAAATACTAACAGAATTAAAATGGGAAATAGAATGCAATACATTCATCCATCCTAGGAGACTTCAACACTCCACTCACTCTGAAGGAAAGAACAACCAGACAGAAAATAAGTAAGGAGACAGGGGCACTGAACAACAAAATAGAACAGATGGGCCTAACAGATATCTACAGAACTCTACACCCAAAAGCAGCAGAAGACACATTCTTCTCAAGTGCACATGGAACATTTTCAAGGATAGATCATATACTAGGCCACAAAAAGAGCCTCAGTAAATTCATAAAGACCGAAATTGTACCAACCAGTTTCTCAGACCACAAAGGTATGAAACTAGAAAAAAATTATGCAAAGAAAAAGAAAAATCCCACAAACACATGGAGACTTCACAACATGCTCCTAAATAACCAATGGATCAATGACCAAATAAAAACAGAGTTCAAGCAATATATGGAGACAAATGACAACATTAATTCAGCAATGCAAAACCTGTGGGACACAGCAAAGGCCACTCTAAGAGGAAAGTATATTCAATACAGGCCTACCTCAGGAGAGAAGAACAATCCCATATGAACAGTGTAGACTCACAATTAACGAAACTAGAAAAAGAAGAACAAATGAGACCCAAAGTCAGTAGAAGGAGGGACATAATAAAGATTAGAGCAGAAATAAATAAAATTGAGAAGAATAAAACAAATGAAAGTATCAGTGAAAGCAAGAGCTGGTTCTTTGAGAAAATAAACAAAAAAGATAAACCCTTAGCCAGACTTATCAAGAAAAAACAAGTCTACTCACATAAACAGAATCAGAAACAAGAGAGGAAATATCACTACAGACACCACAGAAATACAAAGAATTATTAAAGAATACTATGAAAAATTATGTGATAACAAACTGGATAACCTAGAAGAAATGGACAGTTTTCTAGAAAAATTCAACCTTCCAACGATGACCCAGAAGAAACAGAAAATCTGAATAGACAATTACCAGCAAAGAAATTGAACTGGTAATCAAAAAACTACCTAAGAACAAAACACCAGGACCAGATGGCTTCACTACTGAATTTTATCAAACATTTAGTGAAGACCTTATACTCATCCTCCTTGAAGTTTTCCAAAGAGTAGAAGAAGAGGGAATACTTCCAAACTCATTGTATGAGGCCAGTATCACTCTAATACCAAAACCATGTAAAGACATAAAAAAAGAAAATAGACCAATATGCCTGATGAACAAAGATGCAAAAATACTCAACAACATATTAGCAAACCGGGGAAGGATTAAAGATGGTGACATGAGAGGTGACACAGGCTTCCTCCTAAAACCACATATAATACGAAAATATAATTAATACAACTAATCCTGAAAGAGCAACAGGAAAGAGGACTGCACCATACTGCATATACCTGGAGAAAAGAACAGACCTCACAGAACAGGGTAACCAGCTGCTCTGGAACTAAAAGAAAGGTGGGCAGACTGAGAGACTTCCTAACAAGGAAGCCCTTAGCCAGAGGGCAGCTAAAGGGGAAAGGATTGCACAGAGCTTACTGCTCAGGAGAGAGGATGGGTAGACAAAATTGTCCGGGTGCACTCTGCCCAGCAGGTTGGGAGGTTTGCCATATAGACTTTCATATTTAAGGAGGAAAAATAAATCTTCCTCTTTAGATGACCTTCAGGTGCTCCAGCTCCCTGACGGGCTATGCAGCACCTCCGTTATACATAGCCTACTGTGCCTTTCTTCTGGCCAGCTGCACCTGGCTTGCAAACCAGAAAACCCTACCATGGCGTTAGGCCAGCCAAAGGGAAGATCTGTCTACAGCAACTACAAAAGCAAAGCATAGAGGCTTATACCTCCATGCTCAGCCCACTGGTTCAGGGAGTGGAGAAAGGCATAGCAGCCGGGTAGAAGGAAACAGCTCTTTCCTTCTCCCAGGCACCAATACCACTCCCCGGCCACCTCTGACATTGCTTCAGGGGCTGAGCAGCTCCAGGGAGTAGAGTGTCTGGGAACTAGAGGGCACCATATACAAATTTGAAACACCAAAGAATCTGATTCAGAGTAAAATTATTAATACCACTCCTGAGAAATATTGAAATGACATTAACCTCATGAATCTTCCTGAAAGGGAGTTCAAAATAAAAATCATTAACATGCTCATGGAGGTATGGAAAGATATTTAAGAACTCAGAAATGAATTCCAGTCGGAGATCCAATAGTTGAAGAGCACAATGGACGGTATTAAAGGCAGATTGGATATGGTGGAGGAGAATATAAATGAAATAGAAACTAGAGAAGAGGAATACAAAGAAGCTGAGGCACAGAGAGAAAAGAGGATCTCTAAGAATGAAAGAATATTGAGATAACTGTGTGACCAATCCAAATGGAACAATATTCACATTATAGGGGTAGCAGAAGAAGAAGAGAGAGAAAAAGGGATAGAAAGTGTCTTTGAGGAGGTAATTGCTGAAAACTTCCCAAATCTAGAGGAGAAGATAGTCTCTCAGGCCATAGAGAGGGGTCCAAGACAAGGGACCCAAGGAAGACAACACCAAGACATATAGTAATTAAAATGTCAAAGATCAAGGATAAGGACAGACAATTTAAAGCAGCCAGAGATATAAATAAGATCACATACAAAGGAAAGCCCATCAGGTTATCATCAGACTTCTCAACAGAAACCTTACAGGCTGGAAGGGAGTGGCATGATGTATTTAATGCAATGAAGCAGAAGGGCCTTGAACCAAGAATACCTTATCTGTCAAGATTACCTTTTAAATTTGAAGGAGGGATTAAACAATTTCCAGATAAGCAAAAGGTGAGAGAATTTACCTCCCACAAACAATCTCTACAGTGTATTTTGTAGGGACTGCTATAGATGGAAGTGTTCCCAAGGTTTAATAGCTGTCACCAGAGGTAATAAAAACAGTAAAGAAATTAGAACAGCTAATTCCTAACCAAATGCAAAAATTAAAATCACTATCTTCAAGTCAAACAAGGGATAGACAAAGAGTACACAATATGATACCTAATAGTAAAAGAATGGAGGAAGAAGGAAAAACAACACTTAGATTGTGTTTGTAAGAGCATATTAAGTGAGTTAAGTTAGACTCTTAGATTGTAAGGAAGTTACCCTTGAAACTTTGGTAACCACGAACCTAAAGCCTACAATGCGAATAAGTACATACCTATCGATAATCACCCTAAATGTAAATGGACTGAATGTACCAATCAAAAGACATAGAGTCAATGAATGGAAAAAAAAAACAGACCCATATATATATGCTGCCTACGTGAGACTCACTTTAAACTGAAAGACATACAAAGACTAAAAGTGAAGGGATGGAAAAAGACAGTCATGCAAATAATAGGGAGAAAAAAGCAGGAGTTGCAGTACTTGTATCAGACAAAATAGACTTCATAACAAAGAAAATCACAAGAGACTAATAAGGGCATTACATAATGATAAAAGGGTCAATCCAGCAAGAAGATATAACCATTATAAATATCTATGCACCCAACACAGGAGCACCTACATATGTGAAACAAATACTAACAGAATTAAAAGGAGAAATAGAATGCAATGCATTCATTGTAGGAGACTTCAACACTCCACTCACTCTGAAGGAAAGAACAACCAGACAGAAAAGAAATAAGGAGACAGAGGCACTGAACAACGAAATAGAACAGATGGACATAACAGACATCTACAGAACTCTGCACCTAAAGCAGCAGAATACACTTTCTTCTCAAGTGCACAATGAACACTTTTAAGAATAGATAATATACTAGGCCACAAAAAGAGCCTCAATAAATTAAAAAAGATTGAAATTGTACCAACCAGTTTCTCTGACCACAAAGCTATGAAACTAGAAAAAAATTACGCAAGGAAAATGAAAAACCCCACAAACACATGGAGGCTTCACAACATGCTCCTAAATAACCAATGGATCAGTGACTAAACAAAAACAGAGATCAAGCAATATATGGAGACAAACGACAACAATAATTCAACACTGCAAAATCTGTGGGACACAGCAAAGGCCATGTTTAGAGGAAAGATATTTTGTGATACAGGCCTACCTCAGGAAAGAAGAACAATTCCATATGAGCAGTCTAATCTCACAGTTAATGAAACAAGAAAAAGAAAAACAAATGAGGCCCAAAATCAGTAGAAGGAGGGACATAATAAAGATTAGAGCAGAAATAAATAAAATCAAGAAGAGTAAAACAATAGAAAGAATCGATGAATGCAGGAGCTGGTTTTTTGAGAAAATAAACAAAATAGATAAACCCCTAGCCAGACTTATTAAGAAAAAAAGACAGTCTACTCACATAAACAGAATCAGAAATGAGAAAGGAAAAATCACTACGGACAGCACAGAAATACAAAGAATTATCAGAGAATACAATGAAAAATTATATGGTAACAAACTGGATAACCTAGAAGAAATGGACAACTTTCTAGAAAAATACAGCCTTCCAAGGCTGACCGAGGAAGAAACAGAAAGTGTGAACAGACCAATTACCAGCAACAAAATTGAACTGGTAATCAAAAACCTAACTAAGGACAAAATTCCTGGACCAGAGAGCTTCACCGCGGAATTTTATCAAACCTTTAGTGAAGACTTAATACGCATCCTCCTTAAAGATTTCTAAAGAGTAGAAGAAGAGGGAATACTTCCAAACTCAATGCATGAGGCCAGTATCACTCTAAAACCAAAATCAGGCAAAGACACCACAAAAAAAGGAAATTACAGACCACATCCCTGATGAACATAGATGCAAAAATACTCAACAAAATATTAGCAAACCGAATTAAAGTACATAAAAAAGGTCATCCATCATAATCAAGTAGGATTTATTACAGGCATGCAAGGATGATACGGCATTCGAAAATCCATCAGCATCATTCACCACATCAACAAAAAGAAGGACAAAACCCACATGATCATCTCCATAGATGCTGAAAAAGCATTTGACAAAATTCAGCATCCATTCATGATAAAAACTCTCAACAAAATGGGTATAGAGGGCAAGTACCTCAACATCATAAACTCCATATATGACAAACCCACAGCCAACATTATACTTAACAGCAAGAAGATGAAAGCTTTTCCTTTAAGATCGGGAACAAGACAAGGATGCCCACTCTCCCCACTTCTATTCAACATAGTACTGGAGGTTCTAGCCATGGCAATCAGAGAGCACAAAGAAATAAAAGGCATCCACATTGGCAGGGAAGAAGTTCAATTTTCCCTGTTTGCAGATGACATGATATTGTACATAAAAATTCCTAAAGAATCCACTCCAAAACTACTAGATCTAATATCTGAATTCAGCAAAGTGCGGGATACAAAATTAATAAACAGAAATCTGTTACATTCCTATACACTAATGATGAACTAGCAGAAAGTGAAATCAGGAAAGCAATTCCATTCACAGTTGCATCAAAAAGAATAAAATACCTAGGAATAAACCTACCAAAGAACTGAAAGACCTATACTCTGAAAACTACAAGACACTCATGAGAGAAAGAAGATACCAATAAATGGAAACACATCCCATGCTCATGCATAGGAAGAATTAATATTGTCAAAATGGCCAGCCTGCCTAAAGCAATCTACAGATTCAATGCAATTCCTACAAAAATACCAACAGCATTCTTCAACGAACTAGAGCCAATCGTTCTAGAATTCATATGGAACCACAAAAGACCCCAAAGAGCCAAAGCAATACTGAGAATGAAGAATAAAGCTGGGGGGTTATGCTCCCCAACTTCAACCTCTACTACAAAGACACAGTAATTACAGCAATTTGGTACTGGCACAAGAACAGACCCATAGACCAGTGGAACAGACTAGAGAGACCTGATATAAACCCAACCATATAGGCTCAATTAATATACGATAAAGGAGCCATGGACATACAATGGGGAAATGACAGCCTCTTCAATAGCTGGTGTTGGCAAAACTGGACAGCTACATGCAAGAGAATGAAAGTGGATTATTGTTTAACCCCATACAGAAAGTAAACTCAAAATGGATCAAAGACCTGAATGTAGGTCATGAAACCATTCAACTCTTAGAAGACAACATAGGCAAAATCTCCTGAATATAAGCATGAGCAACTTCTTCCTGAATGCATCTCCTTGAGCAAGAGAAACAAGAGCCAAAATGAACACATGGGACTACATCAAAGTAAAAAGTTTCTGTATGGCATAGGACACCATCAACAGAACAAAAAGGCATCCTACAGTATGGGAGAATATATTCATAAATGACATATCAGACAAGGGGTTAACATCCAAAATATATAAAGAACTCACACACCTCAACATCCAAAAAGCAAATAACCTGATTAAAAATGGGCAGAGGATATGAAGAGACAATTCTCCAAAGAAGAAATTCAGATGGCAAACAGACACATGAAAAGATGCTCCACATCACTAATCATCAGGGAAATGCAAACTAAAACCACAATTAGATCTCACCTCACACCAGTAAGGATGGCCAGCACCGAAAGGATTAAGAACAACAAATGCTGGCGAAGATGCGGAGGAAGGGGAACCCTCCTACACTGCTGGTGGGAATGTAAGCTAGTTCAACCATTGTGCAAAGCAGTATGGAGGTTCCTCAAAATACTAAAAATAGAAATACCATTTGACCTGAGAATCCCGCTCCTTGGAATTTACCCAAGAATACAACTTCTCAGACTCTAAAAGACATATGCACCCCTATATTTATTGCAGCACTATTTACAATAGCCAAGATATGGAAGCAACCTAAGTGTCCATCAGTAGTTGAGTGGATAAAGAAGATGTGTACATATACGCAATGGAATACTGTTCAGCCATAAGAAAGAAACAAATCGTACCATTTGCCACAACATGGATGGAGCTGGAGGATATTATGCTCAGTGAAATAAGCCATGCAGAGAAAGACAAGTGCCAAATGACTTCCTTCTTTTGTGGAGTATAACAACGAAGCAAAACCGAAGGAACAAAATAGCAGCAGACTCAGAGACTCCAAGAAGGTACTAGTGGTTCCCAAAGGGGAGGGGTGTGGGAGGGCAGGTGGCAGGGAGGGAGAAGGGGATTGAGGAATATTATGTTTAGTACACTTGGTGTAAGGGTTCATGGTGAAGGCAGTGTAGTACAGGGGAGGCAAATTGTTAATCTGTGTCATCTTACTACACTGATGGACAGTGACTGCATTGGGGTATGGGTGGGGAACTTGATAATATGGGTAAATATAGTAACCACATTGTTTTTTCATGTGAAACCTTCATAAGAGTGTATATCAATAATACCTTAGTAAGAAATTTTTAAAAAGCATATTTATAGGCAACTCCAGTCAAAATATTGTTTCTCCAAGTTTTTCTTAGAAAGGCTTAAATTCTTTTGCTGTACAAATTGAAGATACCTACATATGTGCATCAAGTAATACCAGTATTTATGTTTTTTTCCAAACACAGAGAAGCTGAGAGAGAATATGTAGATCTTCTCTGTTGTCTGCTGCTGTTATTGGTGTTGGTATATCTTTAATTATTAGTCCTTTGGTTAAATGGCCTTCAGTGTAAAAGTAGCCACAATAGTGCTTTGCCTAATGTCATCTTGAACCTTCTCTTTTCCACTTGTATGATCTTGGAGAAGTAGGATACAAGAGTTGAACAATGTAAAACTTTGATATTATTTCAAATAAAGGCATGGTTTTATGAGAATATTTAGAAAGTATGCAAAAGTGCTTCGAATTTAATAGATTCTTTATAAGCATGAGTTGAATCTGAAACAAGCAAATTAACACCCAGACCCCTCAGAATTTTGCAGACTTCAAGTGTATTAACCAAAAGTAAAAGGAAACCTTGACACCCTCCAGTTTTGGCTTCTGTGGGTGTGCATTTGCAGTAACTCTTCTCCGTATGTTACTGATTCTTCTGTAGTCCACTCTTTCTATTGCACTAAAGGTGAGCATTCTACAAAGTTCTGGCCTTAGTCTCTGGTTTTCCCTCTATGTACTATTTTCTTCCATAGAGGCCACTCCTGTCATGTTGTTATTGATAATGGTGGTTACTAATAAGTCAGAAGAGAGAACTTTGGGGAGAAGAACTGAACAAGGGGAGCCATAGCTGCTAGCGAGCTAGGTGGCTTAGATCTTACTGTGCCCTATCAGGTGTTCACAGAAATATGGGAATGCTGTTCCAACACCAGACCTGGACCCAAGTAGCCATATTACTCATTACAGGATAGTAGGACATGGGTTACCAAAGACCCCAGCACCTGTTCATTTCCATATTGGACCATAAAGAAGAAAAGGTGATACAAGATGACATTCTCTAAAGTTTCTTGAGATAGGGCAGGGCATACTTACATTCCTAGGACTTAGCAAAGTGCCTGCACAGAGTAGGCACTAACCAAATGAAGGTAAAAATCTTGCATACTTTTTATACTTTGGCAAAGGAGGTTTTGTGTTAACGTGGAGCTAATGAGTTGTGAACCGTGCTGGATGATGACACGTACCTACCCGGGGAAAGATCTAAGCCTGCTTTCATTCAGCTACAGCACACTTCCTAACTTCTCTGCTAAATGACGCCCAGACCTCTCCTCTTATTTGTGGACCAAGAACTTGGCTGTTCAAGTGTCTGCTCCAGGCCTTTAAGGTCTTCTCCATTATTAAATAAATCCATTTTATTTTCTTCATTTATCCAGGTGAATATGAAATTTTCTGTTGTTGTCTCATTCTGCTCTTCTTTACTTAGTTTAGAAGTATTGCCTTTGCTTGGCATTTAGCAATCATTTGCACATTTTAAAAATACTTAATTAAAGGCAGTGATTTAGAAGGCCCGTGAGTCAGACAACCTATGCTCCAACCTCAGCCCTTGCCTTTGCCAGCTGTGTAACCAGGAGCAAGACACTCAGCTGTTCTTTGCCGCACTTTTATTTCCTCACCTGAAAAATGTTTATAATCGTAATACCTATCTTGTAGGAGTATTATAAATAAATGGAAAGTTTAAAACAGTGCTTAGAACACAGTAAAGAATAAATATGAAAATTATTTATTCACTTCTTTAATTTTTGTTCATTTTAACTTGAAACAGGAAGCACCAATGCATGAGAAAGACATGGTGAATGAGCCACAGTCCAAGCAAGGTAAAACAGATGATTTTCCAACCCACAAAAGCCTTCCTACTCCCTGGAAAAGCTTGACTCACCGCTCAGGTGGCTCTCTGATTCAAGAATCAATTCTCTAGGAAACCACTACTTCTCCTAACATACTATCTTTATTCTCCCCACATCCCACATAAAAACAATATATTCCATTACAAAAATGGATTCAACTGTCATCCTTTACCTGGATCATTACAATGACCTTCTAACTAGTCTTCTCACTTCTGCATTCACCCCCTAAAGACTGTCTTTCCTCAACATAGCAGCCAAATAAATTTTTCTCATTCCAAATCAAGTCATGTCACAGCTCTGCTCAAAATGATTCAATGGTTGTGAAATTTTGATGGAGAAAAGTCAAAGTCCTTCAAGGCCTGTAATGATCTACTTCCTTCTGCTCCATACTTGTATAATTTTCATCTCCAATAATTTTTGCCCTCCGCTGTGCCTCAAACACGCCAGGTATGCACCCATCTTGGACTGGCTCTGATGGTCCCTTCTGGAATGGTCTATTCCCAGAGTCCCTGACTAATTACTTCACTGACACGTATTTGCACAAATATTCCATAAGATCTTTCCAGGCCACACATTTGCTATTTCCCTTCTCACCCACAGTGAGGCTTTTACCTCTTGTCCTGCTTTGCCTTTTCTTCTCCCCCTCCCCAAAGGGTTATTATTCACCAATCTAGATATAAATTACTTACATATCATTTCTGTTATTGTTTGCTTTCCCACTAGAACATAAGCCAGATTCTCTGTTTACTTTGTTCACGGATGCATTCCAAACACCTAGAATGCCTGGTACATACTAGGGCAGCAATCAATACTGGCTGGATGAACTAATGAACTTTGGCCTACTACATGTTTTACGCTAGATTTTGGTTTGGCATGTCACAAAGTTAATCTCATTCAGTATAGTGGCTAAGAAGAGTATAACATTATAATATGTGATATTCAAAATTTTGTATTAAATCACCTCTGAACTAATAGCATTCATTTCAAATTGCCAGAAGGCATTTTAAAAAAATTATTGCTTTAATTGAGAAGTCTATGATTGAAATGATTTCCAAGGAACAAGTAATTAATTTTAAAAAAGTAATTAAGGTTTTTAAGTTTTATTTTAATGGAAAATTACAGAAGGTCCCTGTGTCTAGAATAAACCTGAATACACAGGTGTACCTCATGCCAAGACAGATTTACATAATTACTGTATTTATGCTTTGGACATCTTGTCTCCCTTAATTTGTCATTAAATACTGGCTGGTATAAGGATCGTCAATGGTGCAGTCTAACAAAGTAGGCTCATTGGATGACCCACATCATCTTCAACTTTTTTGGCAGTCAAAATCTGACTACAGTCCCAGAGTCTTTTAAGTGTGAATAACTAGCAAATACTCTATTCATGTCATGGAAGTCTATAGCTGTTTTTATTTATTTATTTATTTATTTATTTTATTTTAGCATCATTAATCTACAATTACATGAGCAATATTGTGATGATTAAACTACCCCCTTCATCAGGTCCCCCCCCACCAACCCTATTACAGTCACTGTCCATCAGTGTAGTGAGATGAGAATCACTACTTGTCTTCTCTGAGCTGTACAGTCCCCCCCGTGCCCCTCCACCCTATGTCTGCCAATCGTAATGCCACTTTTACCCTCTTATCCCTCCCTTCCCGCCCTTCTTCCCCAGTCCCTTTCCCTTTGGTAACTATTAGTCCGTTCTTGGGTTCTGTGAGTCTGCTGCTGTTTTGTTCCTTCAGTTTTTTTTTTTTCCTTTGTTCTTATACTCCACATATGAGTGAGATCATTTGGTACTTGTCTTTTTCGGCCTGGCTTATTTCACTGAGCACAATACTCTTGAAGAAGTTTTAAAGGTCAGTTGTTAAATTACTTCAACTCTCTTCTCTGGAAACCTCATCTGATGATTTCTTCATCAATCTGACCTTGAAATTACATTGTCTCTAATTTTCTTCTAAATACTTATCTACTGAGAACTTTGACAATTCATGAACAATAACCACTTTTTGTCTAATCTTCTTTTCCAATATTTTCTCCAGAGGGGTCATTTATTCACTCAACAAATAGTATTTATTGATCACTTATGTGTCACCAACCACTGTTGAAAGGCTCTGGAGGTAAAGCAGTGTGGATGGCAGAAAGACCCCTGTTCTCATAAACCAGTTCTTCAGGTCAAATCTTCTCAACCAATTCTCTGTACCTCAGCCCTGATTGAGGTCTTTCTGCTTCTCAGGTGTCTTGGTCTAGCACAGATGTCTTCAACCACGGGAAATTTTGTCCCGTAAGAGACGTTTGGGATTGTCTGATGATATTTTTGTTTGTCACAACTGGGAAGGGATGATTTGGCATCTGAGGGTTAGAGGCTAAGGATGCTGCTAAACATCCTACACTGAACAAGACAGAGAGTCACAACAGAGAAATATTAGGTTCAGGAGATCAATAGTGTTGAGAGTGAGCACCCCTGGGCTAGCAGACTCATATATTTGATAGCAATGTCAGTAATATAGTGCATAATGCTGGAAATATTCAAAGCCAAGTTCAAGCAGAAAAGAGATGGAGTTAATTTTCTGAACCTGAAAAAATGTTTTTGAACATGTTTATCAACTATTAAAACTTTTCTCCAAAAACATGGCAAATGCAAAAGTAAATACTTAGAAAGTGACTTTTTCACGTTCATGTCACCTATACTATCATTTGCCTCCAAGAGACATGGCAGAGCGAGGGCATTTTAAATCTTGCTCCCCAAGTAATGTTGTTAGGAGCAAGAATATACCACCCAAGCTGAGACCTCTTAATTTAGCTTTTAATAGCTTTGGAAAATGTAGAAAGAATGGATTCTTCTGCTCTTGATTAATTCTGTAGATGAGATCCACATGGCCTTCCCCATATAAAATTTGTACTTGGAATCCATCCTATTTATCATTTACAGCCGCTCAACTTGATACTTTTAAAGGATCTATAGGTTTCTTATCATTACCAGAATGCCAAAGATGCATATGTTTATGACACATGGCATCTGGACTGGAATGGTTGCTTTTCTACGGAAACTCTCCTGGGATAGTGATTTGAGTCAAATTCAGAAAATATTGGATTCTGCTTTTTATTCATCACAAAGTAATAATATTACTTGCTTATGCATGCTCTTGTAAATGGACTTATCTTCCTAAAATATAAGTCAAATCATATTATTTCTTCCCAAAAATGAATAAACATCTGTATTAACCCTGACTCTATTGTCTCCCACTCCCTAAAAACATGTCAAACATTTTAGTCTGACATTCATATGATTCTCTAATCTGAACACAAAATATCTTTGAGATAGCTTCTTGTTTTCCTTGTTTCTCTGTTTCTTCCTCTTGGTTTAAGAACATATGAGATGGTTTTAATTGCCAGTATGACCCTGTATTTAAAATACTAACAACTACACATACCAGCTGAATATCCACTCGGGCTGTGGGTGTCCTGGCCATAAGGAGCAATGGGGGGGGGGAGCTTGAGGGGCAGAGGGCAGCCATATTTTCCAGAGTAGCTGCCAGGAGGCTGAGGCAGGACCTCAGGCAGGGGCTTCCTCTTCATGACTCTGAGTATATGAGAGTTTAGGTAAGGCTTCCTCCTGGAGGGCTGTTGAACTGGAGGTTTAGGTAAGAAGTCTGTAATGATTCATCAATCCAAAGGGCTCTGTGAAAATAAGAGGTGAAGGGAACTAAGAAACCAAAACCTGAGGAGTAGTGTGATAGAGAAGTAGAATATTCCTCAAAATAAAGCTTCCTAAGTCAGTAACACACAAAAATTTACAAGTTTATCTAAACTTCAATCCATTTCATGATAATCTAAATAATTTATGCAAACATATTTGGGATCATTTGGATGACCAATGATTTTAATTTGCATTTCCTTATGCTTAATGATTTTGAGCATCTTTTCATGTACTTAATGGCCATTTCAATATCTATTTCTGGAACATGTTCAAAATTTGTCCCCACCCACTTTCTTTTTCTTTTGAAATGTGTGTTGTAGTTATCACTGTAGATGTCTAACACATTGGTTTTAGACACTGTCTTTTCAGCTCTAGAATTTCCTTTTTTTAAAGTACTCATTTCTCCTTTGAAAATCACCATCTCTTTATTACATCCTTTTTCCACTGTATTGTTAAACACACTTATAGTAGTTTAAAACCCTTATCTGCTATTTCTAGTATCTGGATCATCTCTGTGTCTCTCTGTTTGGTTTTTCTCTTGATAATGGGTTATGTTTTCCTGCTTTTTTTTTTTTAAATGTATACCAATAGTTTTAAGTTTTAGTCTGGAAATTGTGTTTTAAAGAACAGTGGAGATCGAAATGTGATTTCTTTTTTTAAATTTGCTTGGTTTTCCAGAGAGAGTATAACTCTGTTCTTACTCTGCTATAGAAGGCAGCTGCTTATTCAAATTCCAAAAAGGATCAAGCTACTATCAAGTGTTTTTCTCTTTATTCTCAGCAGTATTTGAGCTACAAAGGGATTGTGCTGCAGTTTCCAATAGGTTTCATTAGCTTTTGGATTCAATGCCAGCAGAGTTCTAGAACTTAAGCACATTAGCACCACTAATTCTCTGTTTTCCAGCACCTTCTTTACTGTCTTCTCAGTAAAAATTTGTACACAAGTGAGGCTTATCAAGCTGAGTGATTCATGTTTTGCATACGGGGCTGTGGGTGAGACTGTGACATTCCCAGAAGATCTCGCCTGGCTTTAGTGCATTTGCATATCCTCAGGAGTGGAGAGAAGTTCATCTCGTATCAACCGGTAATTACCTGGGCAATCGAGGGCGTGTCTGAACCTGAGAGGTTGAGGGGAGGGGGCTGGCTTGCTTGCTGGCTGGCTTCTTCCAGGGCAGAGGAGAAAGACGGCCTGGGACTGCACTCTGTGGGCAATAAGCGGGTTTTAAACTTTATTGCTCCCATTGACTGATTTCGGTTTTTAGAGGTGATGCCGGGTTTCTTGTTCACGAAGCCGAAGAATGAGCTTCATAAACAGTCAAGGTAGGAGAGCAAGGTACAGGTTTTTATTTGGAGATAAAGTGGAAGGACCGAGCTCCGGGCTCACGCCAGGGGGGGACAAGAGAGTCCGGTGTGGTGTGTTGTCTAGGAGGTTTTATAGGCAAAGTGAGGATTTTTCAAGAACATGAAAAGAAGTTCAGGGGTGCAGACATGCTAAGTGGTGTGTGAACACCCAGAATTAACTTAACACAAGGAATTTCTGGCCCGACCTCTCTCTCTGGGATACTGGCGTCCTGGTCTAGGGGCATATCAAAAGGCGGCCTGCCCAGCCCCCGAGGTGGGCTGAGGTATTGTCTGTTTGCTAAAGAGTAAGTTAAGAATCTTGCTTCCCAAACTTCCTAGGTGTTAAAATGCAATCTTATCTTTAAGGTGGAATCTTTCCTGCCTTTTACTATGTTGTTTACAGCTGGGTCTGCATGCTAAATTAGTTTCCCAGTTTGCAAAACCACCCCGTCAGATCTGAAAGAGGAAAGACAGCACACAGGCCTGGGCCTTTTAGCATGCTAAAGTGAATCTTACACATGATTACAAATGATTAGCATAATAAAAACATGGGCTACTCTTCTTTATCTGGGGAACATTAACTGATCTCACTGAAGAATGACCCCAGAGCTTAATGTTTTGGTAGGGGGTTTCCTTGCATGTAGTTACATTGCTCTGACTGCAAATATCCTGCCTTGCTTTTTCCGGAGGCCCTCCCCGTACTCTGACTACACCCACGGTCCCTGTCTCAGAGGTATTTTGCCCCAGGATTTCCTCTCCCAGGACTTACACCTGGAACAGTCGGCTGGGTGCCTCTGAACCCGAAATCTGTCATAATGGGTGCGACCTTTGGGAGGGCTGCTCCTGTGGATGGCGGGGAAGCCCCAGTGGATGCAGCGGCAGAGGGGGCCGCCTCACGTGTTATTATCCCCCCAGCTGTGGGGCTTCCAAGTTGGGGACCCCTAGTGGGGAATTGGTCTAGGGTAAAGTACCTCCTAGAGGGGTGGGGCCTTCCCCAGAGCTGGGGATGGGTGGAAACACCTGAGGCTGCAGAATTAGCCCTCTGTGAGTTGGAAGACTGCTTGGAGACCTTAGGGGTCCCTGTAGTGTCTGACATTGTAGGGTCTCTTTTCATCGAGGTAGTGGAAAATGTTATACAGGAGAAAGAGAGGATTATCGAGAGGGTTAGTGAGGAGAGACTTCAGCATCGCTTGGAGGAGCTGGGCAATAACCTATGGGATGCTGTTAAAGAAGAGAGACAGGTACTGAAAAGACAGGTCACGCTCCTAGAAGATTCCTTAGCAGCGGCGAGGGGGGAGGCAGCAGGAAAAGCCACGTTGCAGGAGGCTGTGGGGTAGGGGCAGGAAAGAGTGGTGCTCTCGACCCTGGAAGTGGTGGGGGAGGAGCCGTTGGTGGAGAAGCCGGAGGGAGAAGAGGAGGAGGCGGGGCCACTGGAAGATCTGCTACCCAGGCCACCACCAGAGGTACCATCTTCTCCTGTTTTAAAGGCCTGTCCAGCTGTAATTAAGAAAATAAAAACAAAATAACCATGGGCTCCTCCAGCCCCCTCCCCAGGTTGTGGAGCCCTCCATGCTCCGCCCCTATACCCAGGATGAGCTGGTGGACATGAGTGTCTGGTACAGGCAGAGGCCATCGGACGCTCTGCCTACATGGCTTTTACGTCTCTGGGATGTGGGGTGGAGAACACTGTCATGTCAGGTACTGAGATGAGTAGACTGGCTTCCCTGACGACTCACCCTCCAGCAGCGGTTGCAAAATGCCCAACATGCCTCAGGGAATCAGACACTCCTGGAATGGCTGACAGCTGCCATCAGGATAGTTTGGCCTAATCAGGGTGATTTATCATATTTTCGCAGTAGTTGGAAAATGTATGCAGAGCTCCAACACGTACTGTGGGAATTGGGAATGAAAAACATCATCTATAATACGGACCCCCAGGGCCCTGATGAGGAGGTGCTCACTGTAGGAATGAGAAACCTGGTGCTGCATACAGCTCCCGCATCTCTCTTTGGGTCCCTAGTGAGTATTCGTGCCCCCCACATAGAGCAGCCCATAAGTGAGGCTACTCGTACTTTAGCAGATCTGGGGGAGGTTGAAACAATAAGGGCACGGAGGAAAGTACGGGCCATGACTTAGAGGAGAGGTGCAAAGGGCCTCGTGAAGGTCTCGAGGACCCAGATGTGGGTTGATTTGATAAAGGCTGGGATAGTGAAAGACAAACTCAATAGACAGCCCAATAGAATATTGTTAGAACTGTGGCACCAATAAAAGCCAGAGAAGTAGTTCCAGCCACTGAGGTCCAGGACACGGAAACCAGAGTCAAGGCCTCATGACCGGCCTGTGTCCCGGCAAAACTTCATGGGAGACAGTACTCAGGAGTCGCCTGAGCCCTCACCCCCACAGGAAGACGATTGGGCATCATGGTTGGACTGAGGGGGTAAAGTCCCCACCTTAGAGGACATGGTGGGGACCAGAGGCCACATGTAGAATTAGCAATTCCTTGGTCCCTGTGAATGTACAATGTGTCCTGGCGCTGGTGGACACAGGAGCTGAGTGTTCTCTGATTCATGGCAACCCTGAGCATTTTCTCGGGACCCCTGCTGTGACAGATGGCTATGGGGGCTATGTGATAGATGTCTTCTATAGAAGGCAATTAGAGTGAAGAAAGCCCGAATCCCATTGGGGATAGGGCATTTACCCCCAAAGGAGTACACTGTGTACATCTCTCCCATCCCTGAATATATTTTGGGGGCAGATATCCTGCAGGGCCTGTGGTTACAGACCCCTGCAGGTGAGTTCAGACTGAGGGTACGTGTGATAAAGGCAGTTCTGAGGGGACATGCTAAGCACCCACTTGTAGCTCTGTCTGTACCTCGGCAGGTGACAAATACTAAGCAGTATAAATTGCCCGGGGGCACAAGGAAATTGGAGAAACTCTACAGGAGCTGGAGAGGGTGGGCATCAAGCCCACTCACAGTCCTTTTAAAGCCCCAGTGTGGCCAGTGAGAAAGCCAGACGGCTCCTGGTGTATGACTGTGGACTACAGGGAATTGAATAAAGTCACACCCCCTTTGCGTGCTGCTGTCCCTTCTATATCAGCCATTCTGGACACCCTCAGCCATGAGCTGGGGACGTATCATTATGTAGTAGACCTTGCTAATGCTTTCTTCCCTATTAACATAGCACAGAAAAGTCAGGAACAGTTTGCCTTCATGTGGGAAGACTGGCAGTGGACATTCACCGTCCTCCCACAGGGATACCTCCACAGTCCCACCACCTGTCAAGGACTTGTAGCCCAGGACTTGGCCACATGGAAGAAACTGCAAACGGTGCAGTTGTATCACTACATTGATGATATTATGCTCACGTCTGATTCTCTTTCAGATTTAGAAGGGGCAGTTCCTAGACTGTTGCAACATCTACAGGCGATAGGATGGACTGTGAACAGCACCAAGGATCAGGGACCTGGTTTGTCTGTGAAATTCTTGGGGGTTGTCTGGTCAGGTAAAACTAGAGTTGTTCCTGAAGCAGTTATAGACAAGGTCCAGGCTTTCCCCACCCCTACCACTGTGGCAGTGGTAGGGGTTTCTGGGTCTTTTGGCCTACTAGAGATTGTTTATCCCACTCGGCACAAATTCTGAAGCCCTTATACCGGTTGGTATGAAAGGGCATCAGGTGGGACTGGGATGAGACACGTGCAGCTGCTTTTACTGCTGCCAAGTGGGCAGTCAAGGCCGTACAAGCCTTGAGTATAATGGACTCATCAAGGCCCTGTGAACTACATGTTCATGTAACTGAAGCTGGTTATGCATGGGGTCTTTGGCAGCGGCTTGAACTATGGAAAGGAGCAGAGGTCCGGGTCACCTTGATAGAGAAGCAACTGGCTGCTTGTGTACCATCCCTTGCTTCCTATAGAACCCATTGCTGGAACAGCTCTGACCAAGGTAATAACCACCTAACCCATCGTAGGGTGGGTGTGAGACTGGACCCAAAGGCCACGGAGTGGTGTGGCACAGACACCTACACTGGCCAAATGGGGCGCATATTTACAGCAGCACAGCGCCCTCTCCACTAGCCCCTTAAGTGGAGAACTCCCAATGCTTATTGGGGCCAGTGACCTATACCAGTGGGAAGCAGGAAGAACTTGCTTTTCAGCCCTTGGTAGCTGAGACTCCTTTTCAGGAGGGAAAAGCCCCTATACCTGAAGATGCTTGGTATATGGATGGTTCCAGTCGTGGGCAGCCCCCGAAGTGGAGGGCTGTGGCTTTCCATCCTAAGACTGAGACAATATGGATGGAGGATGGAGAGGGGAAGAGCAGTCAATGGGCTGAGTTGCAGGCAGTATGGCTCAAGATCACCCAGGAGCCTTCCCCCATAGTTGTCTGCACTGACAGCTGGACCGTCTATCAGGGCTTGACCCTGTGACTACTGACATGGTGTCATGCCAATTGGATGGTTGGTCATTGACCCCTTTGGGGGCAAGAGTTGTGGCAAGACCTATGGGCCTCTGGTCAGACTAAGACGGTTACTGTATATCATGTGACTGGCCATTTGCCTTTGGCATCCCCAGGGAATGATGAAGCAGATGCATTGGCCCAGGTGTGTTGTCTAGAAGGAAAGCCTGCCTCTGATGTGGCCCCATGGCTATATCAGTGTTTGTTGCATGCATAACAAAAGACAATGTGGGCTGTAGCTGGTCGGTGGGGCTTGCCATTGACCTTTGAAGAAGTCAGTAGAGGCCAGAAGGAGTGCCCTGTACATTGTGCAGATCAGCAAACCACCAAGAGGGGTCTAGAGTGTCTCTTTGCAGCCTACAGCCGTCCACAGGTGATTAAGAGCAATCAAAGCATCCACTTTATTGACATGTGTTACAAGGATAGATGCAGCAATTAGCAATAAAATGGATGTGGCCCTGGACATTTCAACACATGGACCAGCGATGGCTGGCTCTTCTGGCACCTTGGGGAAAAGGCCTGGAAGTTGGTCTCCTGTGTATTTCTTGAATAATAGCAAAGTGGCCTGCCCACAATCACGGTTATTTGTTTCTACAGTCCTTGTGTCCTGGATGCGCCCCCTGGCTGCAGCTGTCACATGATGATTGCTCTGAACCCTCGGCTACTGCCTGCCTAGGGAATGGACGAGCCATGGACTTAATCTGCATGGGACTTTGAATCTAGCTGAATCCTCCAGCTTGAGAATTGTCATAATTTTATTGCCGCTATTGTTATGTCATTAGTCTGGTCACAATGCTCCAGTTTTCTTGCCCAGGGACCATTGTGGAAGAAGGGGAACGAGTGGACTGTAAGACAAGGTTTCTGGAGGGGTGGCCTGTGGGTAAAACTGTAACATTTCCAGAATATCTTGCCTGGCTTTAGTGCATTTGCATATCCTCAGGGGTTGAGAGAAGTTCATCTCTATATCAATGGGCAATTACCTGGGTGGTCGAGGGTGTGTCTGAAACAGACATTGAGGGGAGCGGGCTGGCTTGCTTGCTTGCTGGCTTCTTCCAGGGCAGAGGAGAAAGACGGCCTGGGACTGCACTTGTGGGCAATAAGCGGGCTTTAAACTTTATTTCTCCCTTTGACTGATTTCGGTTTTTAGAGGTATTTTGCCCTGGGATTTCCCCTCCCCAGACTTACAGGGCTCATCTAGATTTTTCAATCGGCTCTGCCTCTCATCCTAATTTTAAAAGGTCAGTAGGCTTATTTCCTGGTAATGACATCTACTGTAGGTTTGCTTCTCTACCTGCTCAAACAAAGACCAGCTTAGTCCTATGTAGGGATGTTCACACAGCTCTCTGCTCAATTATGAAGGGCTCTTCCTTCTCTGGAATTCTGTTCACTGACATTTCTTTGAGTTCATACCTCCTTGATAACCCAATACAAAATCTGATCTTTATTTTACCTGTTTTCTTAACTTGATGTTTCCAAGGAGCAAAGATGCTTTGCATCCTTCAACATCCTAACTAGAAGTTAATGAAAGCATTGCTCATCTGCATAATTAGGTTAAATTAAGGTGAAGCTGCAGTAGAGACACTTTCCTCTGTTGCTGATGTTACAAAACTGATGAAATCTGGTTCCTACTAAATTGATTAACATGTATCAAGAAGTTCTAAAATGTTCATACCTTTTGACTTATTATTTCTCCATCAAAGCATACAGACTAGGGAAATAATCACAATTATGGCCAATCATTTATGTCTGAAATTTGTAATCACAGTAGTATTTATAATAAAGAAAAATTGGAACTCTCTCAGATTTCAACAAGAGGAATGATTAGCTAAATTATAGTGAAGCTAATGACAAACATTGGCTATTAAAATTACTTTGTTAAGAGTTAATAATATGGTAAATTGTGATATGCTATTAAAGTTAAATAAGTACAAAGATAGAAACATCTATATTTAGTTTAATCTCAGTTATGTAGAATAAATATTCATGGAATATATGTCAATATATCAAGTACTGTCTTTAGTATTCTTATATCTTTTATATATTTCTGTAATTTACTAGTTTTTTACTGTGACAATGGTGAGAATAATGTCAGACACACCATATTGTAATCATCTAGGAAAAAACTAAAATCAAGTGGATGATTACTAATTGTGGAAAGAAATAGACATGAAAACTAAGAGACTAGAGTAAAATAATAGATACTGTGAAAAGCTAACATAATTAAAGATACTGTGAAATGGTGTCATGTTCTTTTTATGAGACATGTTACATTTTTTGAGGGAATGAAGTCATGACAGGAAGTGCTCTCAGCAAATTAATAAGTACAGACTGAGTTAATATTAGATATACGCTAGGCAACACTCAGGATGAAGATTGTGTACATCCTCCACAAACACTGTTTGCACATTGTAGAAGTTTTCTAGCACAAGGAAACCAGATGGTATTAAGTACTCCTTTAGGGTCACAGCTTGCTCCTAGATGATACTTTTAAAATCAGATAGATAAACTCTAAGGAAATAAGCCACAAACTGAAAAACAAAACTTTGTCTCCTTCATAGCTTGGGCTTAAATAGGCTGTTGCTAAAAACCAACAGCACTAAGCACCTAGACCAAGCCTCTGTGTAGGCTAAGTGCTTGGAAACTCTTAAATTGGTCAAAGGTGCCAGGGGTTGAATTGTATTCCTCCAGAAGGTACACTAGAATCCTCACCCCCAATATATGTGACCTTATCTGGAAATAGGATTTTTACATATGTTGTCAAATTAAGATGAGATCATAATGAACTAAAGTGGGCCCTAATCCAATGACTGGCATTCTTATAAGAGGGAAATTTGGATATACAGATTCACAAGAAAAAACACATGTAAAGACAGAGGAAGAGGTTGGATTCATGTGTCAGCAAGCCAAGGATGCTAAGCACAGCCAGCAAGCAGCAGAAACTGAGAGGGCGGCATGGAATGGGTTCTGCCTCAGAGCCCTTAGAGGGAACCATCTTGCCAACACCTCAGTTTGGGAGTTCTTGCCTCAAAACTGCGGGAATACATTTCTTTTTGCTCTAAGCCACCCAGTTTGTGGTGTTTTGTTACAGGAGTCCTAGAAAACTAATATAGAACCTAAAAATATTATTTTCTGTTGAGCAATAAACAAAGTAATGGACTAAAATGTAACTTGTAAATTACTCAGGTTTTCATGAAATTGTAGCTAATTGCTTAAGATACAGTGGCTTGATAAATTTTGTGTTTGTGTGTGTGTATTTTAAGGGAGTAGTAATGTAACTATTCTGTCATGGTATGTTGTAGAAATTATATTTCTTCAATTAATAATATTGATCTTAATAATAGCATAACCTTAGAATAGACAGAGACATGGTATAGTGACTAAATGGATTAAATTGCAAGAGTACAAAATCTAGCTTTGTCATCTACTATCTATGTGACCTTGGACAGATCACTTAACCGCTCTGTCTCGGTTTCATCATCTGTAAAATGGGAGCAAGAGTGACTGCCTTCTGAAGTTAAAGTGAAGATTACGTGACATATAGTAAGGCTTATTCTATTATTCATCCTATTATTATGCAACAATTATGGTTTTCTTTGTCTTTCATATGAAAGGACTGGAGGCAATTCTCTGGGATTCAGTTGGAAAAGTTGAAACGTGCATGCACATGTGTCACTGACAGGGTCCAGTCTTAAAAGGCAACATGAGTTTCCACCTTCATGGCTCCCTGAACCACCTGCCGCTGTTCTTCGTCTTCATGGTGTGATTTTCCAAGACGCACTCACAGAGTACAGCCTGAGTTTGAATATAAAGTGTAGCACATGCACACACCTGGAGCTGATGTAAAATATACTTGTTAACACTTATAAATCCAATAAAACTATTTAATGCAAAAGATGTAGGTGGGAAAGAGAAATGAATTCATTCTTTCAGAATTAAAAAACACAAATGCAGCACGCATGTCAGTCACCAGCCTCCCAC
Source organism: Phataginus tricuspis (assembly GCA_029783875.1). Classification (NCBI taxonomy): domain Eukaryota; kingdom Metazoa; phylum Chordata; class Mammalia; order Pholidota; family Manidae; genus Phataginus; species Phataginus tricuspis. The sequence continues at coordinate 57,591,091 of JAQQAC010019963.1, read as the reverse complement.
ATTACATTTTCTTTTCAGGTTTATTCATATTTTCAGTCACATGCAAAACTTCTGGCCAGTCTATTGTAGAAGAGTAGTAAAACAACAAAGTCATTTTCTTTTCTGTTGGCCAAGTTAGAATAATTTTTTGATCTTTGATTAAAAATAATTTTATAGATCTTGCATGCATAAGTTCTGTACTTTGTAAAGAAATTATACTGCAATATAAAAATGGAAATGATGATTGTTGATACATAATTTAACTAACCTGCCAAAAATACTTTTTTTAAATATTAATTTTCATCAGCTTTATATATCAAAGTCTGTGATCTGCTCAATGCTGATGGCAATACAGTTAAATTATAAGGGAAGCCTCCTTCTCCCAAGAAGCTAAAGGAAATCTTATGAAATAAAAATTAGGCAGAGGTATCACTCAACAAATAAATATGCTACAATAACTTCATTGTTTGGTGGAGACCATAACACCATCTTGTTTCAAAAAGGGAGCTAGAGGAGGCTCTCCTGGGACTCAAGTGGCCAGGAAAAATGTCACAAAAGAGGTGGAAATAAGCCAAGACTCAAAGGATGAGAGCATTTTAGATAGAAGACAGCATCAGAGCAGAGATGTTACAGACAGAAAACTCTATAATCAAGAGCACAAAGCGGTGAAAGGACTGTGTGTGTAAATACGAAATGAAGACTCTCTGGGTCACAAGGCGTAAAATAGAAAACACAATCAGAAAGGCCTTCCAATTCAATGTAAATAGTTTTGGCTATTCATAAAGCTTAGACTAAACTGAATTAAAGTGAAACAAAAGGCAAACTAAATAAGCTCTTCTCTGTCAAGGATACTGACCTGTTCACGCACGCCTACATAAGGGCCCAGGAGATCCTATGGGCGCTGTAGTTTAGGCCCCTAAGAACATCCCACTGAATTAAAATATGTATACATATGAGAGGATAATAGGGGAGCCAGTGAGGCAAACAGCCTAAGAAAGTCATCTGATGATTTTTGCTTGTGTCAATGAAAAATATTAATGATTCCAGGCAGAGGAATGCCCTGCCATCTTAAACTTTCTGTGTGAAGGATCTGGTGCAGATACAGAGAGTCAAAATGAAATGCCTGGTGCCAAGCATAGAGTAGAATGAATGAATTAATTAATTAATTAATGAACAGTTGGACAAAAGTGTCATATTTAGCACAAATATCTGTCACTTCAGAAGTAGAAGTGATCTTTAATAAGAGTATACCAGTACCATGTGGCAGGCAATGATGTAGTGAGTAACAATTAACATCGATTAAGTACTTTGCTGTATCAAGAATTTAAAAAGCATTATCTTATGTAATCCTCATAACAGTCTAAGGAGTGGCTACTGTTGTTACCATTCTCCAATTTGGGAAGCTGAGACCAGCAGCCAGGAAAGCTGATGGTGTGCTTCTCCGTCTGGCCGACTCCAGAGCTCCCACTTTTCACCATCAGCCTCTACTCTTTGAACAGATGTTGAGGTCTGATGGGTGCATCATGTTATTTTTTAAATGGATGAGCATGATAATTTTTTAATACTGTGTTTTGGGCTTTTAAATGGAAATGTCATATTTTAACCACTTGCATACAGCAGCAAGAGACTGACTTTAGATATATTGGGAAAATTAAGTGGTCATATGCACACCAAGACTCTGCCCAGGTATGTCAGGTTTACAGAAGATTAACAAGTATTTCTGATAAAATTTGCCTCCTAACCACAATGTCAAATGCTCTTTTCTTGCACTAGCTTCATGAAGGTCAGGCCAAAGCACCCAATTTCCAGGATTATGACGGTGCCCAGCCCGTAATGCAGCCCCCTTTGTTTAGCAGGAACATTGAAATACCTAGCCTCACATGGGAGGCTTTATGTTTATACACACGTGCCTCCTAATTTCAAGGCCATTTTTGAAAACATGATTTGTAATAAAAAATAATTTCACAAAGTGTTGTTCCTATTTTGGCAAAGATCAAAACAACCTCCCTTTCCAGTGGGCTCTCCACAATGCCCCTGGCTATTTTTAAAAGCGCAGTTCTGATTATGGGGCTCCTCTGCTGAGAAATCCCTAAGGCTGTCTCACAAGGGCATCCAACTGGTAGTCACACTGGTAGTGTTTTATTATTTGCATCCAAACTATTTTTCTAAGTTTGTCCTCAATAACACCTTCTTCTGTTTGCCCCAAAATATATCATTTCCCAAACATTCCATACAGTTTCAGATATCAAAGCCTTTTTCCTGTTTTTCCAAATGTAGAATGTGCTCTCCACCCCTACGACCCACCTGTCTGGTAATCCTGTTTAGCCTTCAGGATCAGTTAAATTTAACCGTCTCTACAAAGACTCCTCTATTCTGATTCTTTCAGTCAGAAATTGGCAGGAAATCTGTGTTCGCTTTGAGTCCCCGTGGCTTGGTGCTTATGCCCTTGTTGAATATTTAACAAAACCAGTCACCTGATAATTGCCTATACCCTTGTTTTCCCCACTAGATTTTGAGCTTCTTGTGCACAATAATAATATTGATATTGGTATCTTATTGCCTAACCCAGAAACTTCGGTGAACAAAAAACAATCATTAATTAGTTTATTTTAATCAACTGTTGATCACTATTTCATCCACAAGATTCTTGAAATCTACAGAATAAGAGTTTGAGATTATATTTGATTTTCAACTTTTATTTTAATGAAATCTCTTTTATTAAAAAAAAGATGTATAAGCAATGCAGAACCCTCATATTGTCAGTTTGAGCACCACTTTCACCTTCTAATTAATTTTTCCAGCCAACATTGGAACTTGTTTGTAATTTAGAGAAAAGACTGGAGAGTTAAAAGAAATATTCCAAATGTAATATTTTGCTGTGGCACACATTGGCTTAAATAAAGAGAAGATAAATATACTTAACAGACATCCTGGTGTTTAGACCAGTTAAGGAAAAATTTAATCAAGAGGCCAGGAGAGAGCTTGATGACTCATGAATATTTAACAAGAATTTCATTAAGTCTAAGAACATTGAGAAATGCGGTTATACACTAGGCATACCTGTGGAAATGGTCTATAATACCCAAATGCCAACTGTCAGATAGCTCGTCAATGTAAATCATATGTCTGTACATTAATTCAGATTATGCAAGAATTAGGAATTACTGATGAAGCCAAGTAAGGTACCTGATACATGTAATCTTGTGGTTGGTGTAAATTGCCATTTTGCCAGGGAATGATTGTTGAATATAGGCAAGTGTGGGAAAATATTTGGGGAATTATGGTGTGGATGTAACAGCAGCAAAGGAGGTACAATTTGTGGACTTTAGACATTACTGTAACTTTACTAAAGGACTTAATTTGGGGATCAGGCAGTAGGAAAGGGGAAAGGCAATAGAAAAGACTGTTTTTTCACCCAGTCATCATGAACTAAATATGGTACAAGTCAATTGGTTTCCTTTTTATCCTTGCTTTGAGTGGCTGAATATTCAGTGGTGATTTAAGGCAGCGGGATGTTATCATTTGCAGCTTTCATTGGTATGATCTTTAAACTGATTTCCCTTATTTTTATTTACTGTATTTCCATGTTGATTTCAAAAACTTCCATCTTGGTCATAGTAAGATTTCTTAGCTACTACTCCTTCAATTTTTTTATTCTGCTTTATCTTAAATACTTCCTAATGTAAGGTGACATGTTGGGGAAAGGATGATGCGGCCATATCAGGTGTCACCGCACCCACTAAAGATTATTTGATGGCTCATCCAGGGGACCCCTTCATTCATTCTCCCAATGCTTCCTTCCAAGGTCAGATGATTGGTAAAAGAGGGAGATACCACCGAGAAGAAAGAGGGCCGGTTTTTGGTGATGGGTATGATAAAGGAGGGAAACAGGGTTAGTAAGGAAATAAGTTAGGAAATGAAGGCTTAGTGTCCCAGTTTTTTCTTTGTGTTTTCCTGGTTTGAGGATTGTCTTAAAAAATTTGATCTATTTTTTATTTTATCTGATGTTGAGACCCAAACATTGAATTCCATCCTTTTGACACCCGTCTATACTGAATCAATAGATTTTATACATTTTATTTAATGGTAAATAAAGTTGAAACTCTGAGTAAAGTTTCAAAATTATTTCTGATAAGAAATTGTAACAGAATATTTTAAATAGTGGGGAAATGTTGATATAGAAGTTTTTCTGTATGCTAACAAGGACAACCAAAAGGTAGTAGACAGCAGGATTGAGAGGAATCTACTCTAGCCATTGTTGTATTTCCGAGCAAGATACTTTCCTGGCATCTCTCACTGCTTCTGGTTCTGCGATAATGTTCATCAAGACATTTTAACTACAAGAACTTAAGCCCAAACTAACTTAAGCTGAAAAAGGAAACTTGTTGGGCTTCCCAACTGGGCTTCATGAAGAAAATCACTGCCTGTAGCTTTGTGGGAAACAGAGAAGTTGTCTGAACCATCACCTGAGTGTCCTATCTGTGGACCTCCTGCAATCCTCTAAGTATAGAACGCCCTGTATCCCAGTCTTACTGGGACAATGGCCACTGTTCACAGATCTAAAGTAATTTTTTGTTTTTTGCTTTTGTTTCCTTATTTAATTTTTATATTAAGGAATTATTGATATACACTCTTACGAGGTTTCACATGAAAAAACAATGTGGTTACTACATTTACCCATATTATCAAGTCCCCACCCATACCCCAATGCAGTCATTGCCCATCAGTGTAGTAAGATGCCACAGATTCATTATTTGCCTTCTCTGTGCTACACTGTTTTCCCCGTGATGCCCCACAACATGTGTACTAAACATAAAACCCTTAAATACTCATCTCCCTCCCTGCCCACCCACCGTCCCCCATCTCTCCCCTTTGGTAACCACTAGTTCCTTCTTGGAGTCTCTGAGTCTGCTGCTATTTTGATCCTTCAGTTTTGCTTCGTTGTTATACTCCACAAACGAGGGAAATCATTTGGCACTTGTCTTTCTCCGCCTGGCTTATTTCACTGAGCATAACACCCTCTAGCTCCATCAATGTTGTTGCAAATGGTAGGATTTGTTTCTTTCTTATGGCTGAATACTATTCCATTGTGTATATGTACCACATCTTTATCCCTTCATCTACTGATGGACACTTAGATTGCTTCCATATCTTGGCTATTGTAAAAACTGCTGCGATAAACATAGGGGTACATATGTCTTTTTGAATCTGAGAAGTTGTATTCTTTGGGTAAATTCCAAGGAGTGGTATTGCTGGGTCAAATGGTATTTCTATTTTTAGTTTTTTGAGGAACCTCCATATTGCTTTCCACTATAGGTGAACTATCTTACATTCCCACCAGCAGTGTAGGAGGGTTCCCCTTTCTCTGCATCCTCACCAGCATTTGATGTTCTTAGTCTTTTGGATGCTGGCCATCCTTACTGGTGTGAGGTGATATCTCACTGTGGTTTTTATTTGCATTTCCCTGATGATTAGTGATGTGGAGCATCTTTTCATGTGTCTGTTGGCCATCTGAATTTCTTCTTTGGAGAATTGTCTCTTCATATCCTCTGCCCTTTTTTTAATTGGGTTATTTGCTTTTTGGGTGTTGAGGCATGAGTTTTTAATATATTTTGGATGTTAACCCCTGTCTGATATGTCATTTACAAATATATTCTCCCAAACTGTAGGATGCCTTTTTGTTCTGTTGATGATGTCCTTTGCTGTACAGAAACTTTTTAGTTTGATGTAGTCCCATGAGTTAATTTTTGCTTTTGTTTCCCTTGCTCAAGGAGATGCGTTCAGAAAGAAGTTGCCCATGCTTATATTCAGGAGATTTTTGCCTATGTTGACTTCTAAGAGTTTTATGGTTTCATGACTTACATTCAGGTCTTTGATCCATTTCGAGTTTACTTTTGTGTATGGGGTTAAACAATAATCCAGTTTCATTCTCTTGCATGTAGCTGTCAAGTTTTGCCAAACCAGCTGTTGAAGAGGCTGTCATTTCCCCACTGTATGTCCATGGTTACTTTATCATATATTAATTGACCATATATGGTTGGGTTTATATCAGGACTCTCTAGCCTGTTCCTTTGGTCTATGGGTCTATTCTTGTGCCAGTACCAAATTGTCTTGATTACAGTGCCTTTATAGTAAGCTTGAAGTTGGGGAGCATAATCCCCCCAGCTTTATTCTTCCTTCTCAGGATTGCTTTGTCTGTTCGGGTTCTTTTGTAGTTCTATATGAATTTTAGAATGATTTTCTCTACTTCGCTGAAGAATGTTGTTGGTATTTTGGTAGGAATTGCATTGAATCTGTAGATTACTTTAGGCAGGATGGCCATTTTGACAATATTAATTCTTCCTATCCATGAGCAGAGGACGTGTTTCCATTTATTGATATCTTCTTTAATTTCTCTCATGAGTGTCTTGTAGTTTTCAGAGTTTAGGTCTTTCACTTCCTTGGTAGGTTTATTCCTAGGTATTTTATTCTTTTTGATGCAACTATGAATGGAATTGTTTTTCTGATTTCTCTCTCTGCTAGTTCATTGTTAGTGTATAGGAATGCCACAGGTTTCTGCATATTAATTTTATATCCTGTAACTTTGTTGAATTCAGATATTAGATTTAGTAGTTTTGGTGTGGATTCTTTAGGGTTTTTATGTACAATATCATGTCATTTGCAAACAGGAACAGTTTAACTTCTTCCTTGCCAATCTGGATGCCTTTTATTTCTTTGTGTTGTCTGATTGCCATGGCTAGTACTTCCATACTATGTTGAATAGAAGTGGGGAGAGTGGGCATCCTTGACTTTTTCCCGATCTTAAAGGAAAAGCTTTCAACTTCTTGCTGTTAACTATAATGTTGGCTGTGGGTTTGTCATATATGGCCTTTATTATGTTGAGGTACTTGCCCTCTATACCCATTTTGTTGAGAGTTTTTATCATGAATGGATATTAAATTTTGTCAAATGCTTTTTCAGCATCTATGGAGATGATCATGTAGTTTTTGTCCTTTTTGTTGATGTGGTAGATGATGTTGATGGATTTTTTAATGTTCTACCATACTTGCATCCCTGGAATAAATCGTACTTGATCATGGTGGATGATCTTTTTGATGTATTTTTTATTTCAGGTTGCTAATATTTTGTTGAGTATTTTGCATCTATGTTCATCAGGGATATTGGTCTGTAATTTTCTTTTTTGTGATGTCTTTGCCCAGTTTTGGTATGAGAGTGATGCTGGCCTCATAGAATGAGTTTGGAAGTATTCTCTCTTCTTCTACTCTTTGGAAAACTTTAAGGAGGGTCGGTATTAGGTCTTCAGTAAATGTTTGATAAAATTCAGTGGTGAAGCCACCTGGTCCAGGTGTTTTGTTCTTAGTTAGGTTTTTGATTACCAGTTCAATTTTTGTTGCTGGTAATTGATCTGTTCAGATTTTCTGTTTCTTTGTGGGTCAGCCTTGGAAGGTTGTATTTTTCTAGAAAGTTGTCCATTTCTTCTAGGTCATCCAGTTTGTTACCATATAATTTTTCATAGTATTCTCTAATAATTCTTTATATTTCTGTGGTGTCCGTAGTGATTTTTCCTTTCTCATTTCTGATTCTGTTTATGTGAGTAGACTCTCTTTTTTTTCTTGGTTAGTCTGGCTAGGGGTTTATCTGTTTTGTTTATTTTCTAAAGAACCAACTCTTGCTTTCATTGATTCTTTCTATTATTTTATTTTTCTCGGTTTTATTTATTTATGCTCTAATCTTTATTATGCTTCTCCTACTACTGACTTTGTGCCTCATTTGTTCTTCTTTTTCTAGTTTTGTTAATTGTGAGTTTAGACTGTTATATGGGAATGTTGTTCTTTGCTGAGGTAGGCCTGTATTGCAGTATACTTTCCTCTTAGCACTGCTTCACTGCATCCCACAGATTTTGCATTGTTGAATTATTGTTGTCATTTGTCTCTATATATTGCTTGATGTCTGTTTTTATGTGGCCATTGATTCATTGGTTATTTAGGAGCATGTTGTGAAGCCTCCATGTGTTTGTGGGATTTTTTATTTTCTTTGCGTAATTTATTTCTATTTCATACCTTTGTGGTCTGAGATACTGGTTGGTTCAATTTCAATCTTTTTTAATTTACCGAGGCTCTTTTTGTGGCCTCGTATATGATATATTCTTGAAAATGTTCCATGTGCACTTGAGAAGAATGTATGTTCTGCTGCTTTTGGGTATAGAGTTCTGTTGATGTCTCTTAGGCCCATCTGTTCTAATGTGTTGTTCAGTGCCTCTGTCTCCTTACTTATTTTCTGTCTGGTTGATCTGTCCTTCAGAGTGGAGTGTTGAATTATCCTAGAATCAATGCATTGCATTCTATTTCTCCTTTTAATTCTGTTAGTATTTGCTTCACATGCTTAGGTTCTCCTGTGTTGTGCACATAGATATTTATAATGGTTATATCTTCTTGTTGGATAGACCCCTTTATCATTATGTAATGTTCATCTTTGTCTCTTGTGACTTTCTTTGTTTTGAAGTCTATTTTGTCTCATACAAGTACTGCAACTCCTACTTTTTTTTCATTATTAGTTGCATGAAATATCATTTTCCTTCCCTTTCTTTTCAGACTGTGTATGTCTTTGGGTTTAAAGTCAGTATCTTGTAGGCAGCATATAGATAGGTCTTACTTTTTTATCCATTCAGTGACTCTATGTCTTTTGATTGGTGCATTCAGTCCATTTACATTTAGGGTAATTATTTATAGATATGTACTTATTGCCATTGCATGCTTTAGATTCATGGTTACCAAAGGTTCAAGATTAACTTTCTTACTATCTAAGAGTCTAACTTAACTCACTTAATATGCTATTACAAACACAATCTAAAGGTTCTTTTTTTTTCTTCCCCCTTTCTCTTCCTCCTCCATTCTTTATATACTAGGTATCATATTCTGTACTCTGTCTATCCCTTCACTGACTTTGGGGATAGTTAATTTAATTTTGCATTTGCTTAGTAATTG
>JAQQAC010019963.1:57553881-57581628 GCA_029783875.1 Phataginus tricuspis | reverse complement strand
TTGATCCACCTTGAGTTTACCTTTGTTTATGGGGCTAGACAGTAGTCCAGTTTCATTCTCTTACATGTAGCTGTCCAGTTTTTCCAACAGCAGCTGCTGAAGAGGCTGTCATTTCCCCATTGTATATCCAAAGCTCCTTTATCATATATTAATTAACTCTATATGTTTGGGTTAATATTTGGATTTTCTATTCTGTTCCACTGGTGTGTGGGTCTGTTTTTGTGCCAATACCAAATTGTCTTGATTACTGTGGCTTGTAGTAGAGCTTGAAGTCAGGGAGCATAATTCCCCCTGTTTGATTCTGCCTTCTTGGGATTGCTTTGGCTATTAGGGGTCTTTTGTGGTTCCATATGAATTTTAGAGTTATTTGTTCCAGTTCATTGAAGAAAGCTGTTGGTAGTTTGATAGGGATTGCGTTGAATCTGTAGATTGTTTTAGGTAGTATAGCCATTTTGACAATATTGATTCTTCCTAGCCAAGAGCATGGGATGAATTTCCATTTGTTAGTGTCCTCTTTAATTTCTCTTAGGAGTGTCTTGTAGTTTTCAGGGTACAGGTCTTTCACTTCCTTTGTTAGGTTTATTCCTAGGTATTTTATTCTTTTTGATGCAATTGTGAATGGAATTGTTTTTCTGATTTCTCTTTCTGTTAGTTCATCGTTAGTGTATAGGAAAGCAACAGATTTCAGTGTGTTAATTTTGTGTCTTACAACTTTGCTGAATTCAGATATTAGTTCTAGTAGTTTGGGCATGGAGTCTTCGGGGTTTTTTATGTATAATATCATGTCATCTGCAAATAGTGACAATTTGACTTCTTCTTTACCAATCTGGATTCCTTGTGTGTCTTTGTTTTGTCTGATTGCTGTGGCTAGGACCTCCAGTACTATGTTGAATAACAGTGGAGAGAGTGGGCATCCCTGTTTTGTTCCCGGTCTTAGATGAAAAGCTTTAAGCTTCTCGCTGTTAAGTATGATGTTAGCTGTGGGTTTGTAATATATGACCTTTATGATGTTGAGGTACTTGCTGTCTACACCCATTTTGTTGAGAGTTTTAATCATGAATAGATGTAGAATTTTGTTAAATGCTTTTTCTGCGTCTATGGAGATGATCATGTGATTTTTGATCTTCTTTTCGTTGATGTGGTGGATGATGTTGATGGATTTTCGAATGTTGTACCATCCTTGCATCCCTGGGATGAATGCCACTTGATTGTGGTGTATGATCCCTTGATGTATTTTTGAATTCGGTTTGCTAATATTTTTTGTTGAGCATTTTTGCATCTACATTCAGGAATATTGGTCTGTAATTTTCTTTTTTGGTGAGGTCTTTGCCCAGTTTTGGTATTAGAGTGATGCTGGCTTCATACAATGAGTTTGGAAGTATTCACTCCTCTTCTATTTTTTGGAAAACTTTAAGGAAAATGGGTGTTATTTCTTCTCTATATGTCAGGTAGAATTCAAAGGTGAATCCATCTGGCCCAGGGGTTTTGTTCTTGGGTAGTTTTTTGATTACCAATTCCACTTCGTTGCTGGTGATTGGTCTGTTTAGTTTTTCTGCTTCTTGCTTGGTCAGTCTTGGAAAGCTGTGTTTTTCTTAGAAGTTCCCCATTTCTTCTAGGATTTCCAGCTTGCTAGCATATAGATTCTCATAATATTCTCTTATATTTCTTTGTATTTCTGTGGGGTCTGTCATTAGTTTTCCTTTCTCTTTTCTGATTCTGTTTATGTGTGTAGATTGTCTTTTTCTCTTAATGAGTCTGGCTAGGGGTTTATCTATTTTGTTTATTTTTTCAAAGAACCAGCTCTTGGTTTCATTGATTTTCTATTGTTTTATTCTTCTCGGTTTTATTTATTTATTCTCTAATCTTTATTATGTTCCTCCTTCTGGTGACTTTGGGCCTCATTTGTTCTTCTTTTTCCAATTTCAGTAATTGTGTTTTTAGACTATTCATTTGGGATTGTTCTTCCTTCTTTAAATAGGCCTGGATTGCAGTATACTTTCCTCTTAGAACTGTCTTTGCTGCGTCCCACAGAAATTGTGGCTTTGTGTTGTTGTTGTCATTAGTCTCCATATATTCTTTGATTTCTGTTTTGATTTGGTCATTAACCCATTGATTATTTAGGAGAATGTTGTTAAGTCTCCATGTATTTGTGAGCCTTTTTGATTTCTTTCTAAAATTTATTTCTAGTTTTATACTTATGTGATCTGAGAAGTTGGTTGGTAGAATTTCAATATTTTTGAATTTACTGAGGTTCTTTTTGTGGCCTAGTATGTGGTCTATTCCGGAAAATGTTCCATGTGCACTTTAGAAGAATGTGTATCCTGTTGCTTTTGGGTGTAGAGTTCTGTAGATGTGTGTTAGGTCCATCTGTTCTAGTGTGTTGTTTAGTGCCTCTGTGTTTTTATTTATTTTCTTTCTGGTTGATCTGTGCTTTGGAGTGAGTGGTGTCTTGAAGTCTCCTAAAATGACTGCATGGCTTTCTATTTCCTCCTTTAATTCTGTTAGTATTTGTTTCACATATGCCGGCGCTCTTGTGTTGGGTGCATATATATTTAAATTGGTCATATCGTCTTGTTGGACTGACCCCTTTATCATTATGTAATGTCCTTTTTTTATCTCTTGCTACTTTCTTCGTTTTGAAGTCTATGTTGCCTGATACAAGTACTACAACACCTGCTTTTTTCTCCTTGTTGTTTGCATGAAATATCTTTTTCCACCCTTCACCTTTAGTCTGTGTATATCTTTGTGTTTGAGGTGAGTCTCCTGTAAGCAGCATATAGACGGGGTCTTGCTTTTTTATCCATTCAGTAACTCTGTCTTTTAATTGGTGCATTCAGTCCATTTACATTTAGGGTGATTATAGATAGATATGTACTTATTGCCATTGCTGGCTTTAGTTTCGTGGTTGCCACAGGTTCAAGGGTAGCTTCTCTACTATCTAACAGTCTAACTTAACTTTCTTGTTAAGTTATTGTAAGCCCTGTCTGATGATTATTTATTTCTCTCCCTTATTCTTTCTCCTCCCTTCTTTATATACTAGGTGTTTAATTCTGGGCCTTTAGTTAGTATTTGGATGGTCTGCTTTCTTTGTTATGATTTTACGTTCTCTGGTGACCTCTTTTTAGCCTTAGGAGTGCTTCCATCTAGAGCAATCCCCTTAAGATATCCTGAAGAGGTGGTTTATGGGAGGCAAATTCCCTCAACTTTCGCTTGTCTGGAAATTGTTTAATCCCTCCCTCAAATTTAAATGATAATCATGCTGGATACAATATTCTTGGTTCAAGGCCCTTCTGTTTCATTACGTTAAATTCTCTTCTGGCCTGTACAGTTTCTGTTGAGAAGTCTGATGATAGTCTGATGAATTTTCCTTTGTAGGTGATATTTTTTCTCTCTCTAGCTGCCTTTAATACTCTGTCCTTATCTTTGATCTTTGCCAATTTAATTATTATGTGTCTTGGTGTTGTCTCCTTGGGTCCCTTGTGTTGGGAGATCTGTAGGCTTCCGTGGTTTGAGAGACTATTTCCTTCCCCAGCTTGGGGAAGTTTTCAGCAATTATTTCTTTAAAGACACTTTCTATCCCTTTTTCTCTCCCTTCTTCCTCTGGTACTCCTATAATGCGAATATTGTTCCATTTGGATTGGTCACACAGTTCTCTTAAAATTCTGGACCATGTTTTTTAGCATACTGCAACCTCAGTCAGATCCACATCAAAAAAGACTCAGGAGAAGCCGATAAAAAATTAATAGTTAATTAAAAGAAGAAGGCGAAAAGAGAAAAGGAAAAGTTGTTCACTCATAAGGTCAAAAAATGAAGAAAATACTGTATTTGATATTAATCCTCAAAGAATCCTTAGTTTAATCACAGGAATAAGGAAATTGATGTCATAACACATTCAACAAATAGACAAATGCGTCTGTGCAGTGGTAGGCCCTCCTGTGGTAAATCAGAAAGAGCCACCCGGGGAATGGCTGCAACCCCCAGTGTGAGTCACCAGCCTCAGCATACAGCTCTTTCATTGGAAGCATTGCATAGATAATGCCAAATGACAGTGTGTGGACCAAAAAGACCTTGATAAAGGGTGGTATGCAAGCGAAGGAAGCAAAGAGGAATTTCTAGGCACTGAATAAAGGCAAAACTCAAAACTAAAGGGAAATAAGAAATGCTAAAGGGAAGTAAAGATAAAGAAACAGTACAGCACTGGGGCTCCTCTCCTAGCAAAGCCCTCTTAGAATTTGTGCTTGAAAATGGCAAATTGAATTCATAGGCTGTTATTACTGGACAGCTCAGATTTACTGGCTGTGCACAGTCTTCCCCATCATGTCATGAATCACAGAGAATGTACCCATGTTGTGCTACCTGCTAACAAAAGCTACAGAAATCCTGTCAGTTGTCAAGTAAAGTCTAAGAAAAGAGAAGTTATCAATTTTAATATTTCCCAAATTTCCTGGATCAAAAATGGAAAACATATTCCTTATCAAACGTTTGTTCCACATTGTGTGGATCCAGAAGACAGGAATAGGGTTATTTGCTGAGTAGATCATGTGACTAGAGAAGCGAGTTCTCATCCCAGCTCTCCCTGTACAAACTGGTGAACATAACTAAGTAGCTATCCTGTTTTCTGACTCTCCTAATCTCAGTGGTTCTTCCTTTCTGTCTTTCAAGTATTCTGCAAAGATTACACGTGATCATGTAGTTAATTTTTTTCAAGTTAAAAGCATTATGCAAGTGGCATACCTAAGACAGCCTATGTATGGCCAGCAGGAACTGAGAAGTTAGGAAATTTGAAGTTTGAAGTATTAGAAAGTCTGCTTATCTACATCCAGTGATCAATCAACAGATATTTGCGCACAGAGGCCCCACAGTGAGACTTTGCTGGGCCTCATCTGAGCCATTTTTAATGGTTCAGTTCATTCATATGCTTCTGGAAAAAGAGAAAAAAAAGTAAGCAAGGTCCTGGGTGTTCTGAGAGAGGACAGTGTATAGAAGGTTAAGTCCCCATGCTGATATGTGGACAGAACTGGGCAGTGATGAGAATCCACCTTCATAAGAATCCCAATTTCCTATAAATTATACACCAGAAACAAAGAGTGACATTGAACAGTGATAGCCTATTTCCAGTAAGCAGCAAAAATCAGGAAAAGAAAAATTAGTAAGTGGACAGATCATTCAATGTCCAGCTAAGCTTATAGGTTAGGTGGCACAACAGGAATGAGGGTTTTCCCAGAATGTCAGGCACACGATGTGTGTACAAAAGCTTGCTTAAGAAAAAGTGAAGGATTCAACAATAAACTCTGTCATGGTTTCTAGCCATTGCTCTGGGTAATAGAAATCCAAGTGCCTTCCCCAAATGCCAGACTGTTCCAATTCAGCAAATGGAGCAGAAGACTTACAATTGAGAGACAAAATAAATGAGTGTTAAAGTGCTTCTTTATAAGAGCTCTTAGTTCTCATTTGGCCCATGTGAAGGTTCTGCTCCAAGGCAGACATTAATGGAGATAGACCAGTCAACCAACTCAATTAACAAAGATTAGAAAGGTCAAAATAATGAAGCTGGCTGGTTTGGGTAAGCGAATGAGGAATAAAAAACATGATTCCACAACCTGTAAAGGAAAAAGCAGACACCCAATTCTAAGAACAACAACCCAAGGAGGGACCCCCCCATCATCCTGCAGTGGGAACAAACGGGCAGTGTTGGAGCCTCCCCTTAAACTCAGATCTGTGGGCTGCCTCTCAGTGTATTTCTGTTTCTGGGGGGAAAAGTCTCCCTCAACCTCAGTAGCAAAGCACCTCCACCAATGAACTGGACTGATTGTGTGGAAGACATTTTTTTAGGGCCAGAGGTCCTCTTTAGTAGAAAACCATCACACAGACCAGAAGGAGTCTCGCACTGAAGAGTGGGTTATAGGACTTCAGACTGGATCTTTTAAACATTGGGTAAATCATGCAGTCCCTCTCTTGGCCTTTCATTGCCTCCAATGGGAACTGAAACATGTGCTATCTTTTTCTTATAATCTCTCAGGGAATCTAGCCTGTTAATTGCTCATTAAATGCTTATTAATTGATTAAACTTTTAGTTGAGAGGGACATGTGGAGATGCATCTTTCAGTTGGAAAAGCCTGATCAACATCTAATCATGAAGCTTTGCAACTTTGGTGAATAGGCATTTCCCTAGACCATAGTAACAGAATAACATCTCTCTGTTCTTATCAGTTTACTCTGCTATTTCAGAAAGTCCTCCAAGTGGGTTTATATGTTCTCTTTGGTGAGGTTCTCCTGATCATCAATGACATCTTTCTCTTCTTGGACTCTAGGCAATAGGCAGAGATCCCCTTGGTCATGAGTTATTAATACCTGTATGGTTGGATGTCAATACCTTTCTCCTCCTTAATTCCTGGAAGTGACATTATGAGCTTTTGCTTACAGGCTATGAGGTCACTGGTTATATTTGATTCTCTTTTCACTATCATTTCTATTCAGTACCATTTCTCTGTGCTGTAATCTTGATGAAATGGAGCAAAAGCAATTCCTCTTCCTTAGGCCCCAGATCAAATTTCCAGCAGGAAAATCCAGGACAAAGGGCAATTGGATAAGTTATATGCCTGTTTATACTAAAAGTTAACTTCTCACTAGGGTTAAGATGAAGGAGGTATCACCCGGGGATAGAAGGCAGGCCTTACAGCATTATAGCAGATCTTCCAAAGACACTCCTCCATGAATCCTTTTCTTTGCTCTGGCATCCCTTCATACAATTGATCTGCCTGAGAATTCAGGGGTACAGTATGTATGCATGTGATCTAGTTCTGGAAATTCTCATCTGTTACATTCCTATGTCTTGGTTCAAACTAATTTTAACATTCAGTTACATTTCAATGATAACACTACTACTTTTATCTGATATTCATCATTTTGTCTATGTGAAGAATATTGGTAAAGAAGATGTATATTATATTGAATATGGTATTTATTTCTGGTGTCATTAGAATAATTCTACTTTTTTGTAGCACTTGGTTTGATTTTATCTTGACATTGTCAATTGTGTAGCTGATTGTATGTTCCTTTCTGTGTAATATTCAGATCCTAATTTGAACCTTGCTGATAGTACATATATAGAACTCGAAGTTGTGAAAGTTTGTATAACCTTACACCTGGCACCATTTCCATTTAATTCCTGCTTTACTTTATCTATTTGATTCCTGAAAGACAATATGGTATAATGTTAAGAGCTCAATCTTTGGAGTAGGACAGACATGGGTTTATATTCTGGCTTCACCATTGCTGAGTGGCCTTTTCATTTCCTCTCTAAGCCTCATTTTCCTTAACTGGAAAAATTATGATAAAAATAATACTTGCTTCTTAGGATTATTGTATAATGCATATAAAAAGCGTATAACACAGTGACCGGCACATAGTGAGTGTTGAGGAAATAGAAGTTACTTTGATTATTATGTATGTTTATATTGTCTCTCGATTCTTTATACACTTGTAGCCTGTCCTAAATCCTTTCTGACAGAAAGTGCAAAGTGAATAAATAAAGTAAAATTGAATATTAGATTTACATGGCACTTATGCTGTGCAAATCAGTTTAACACATTATTTCTTCTCATTGACAGAAACGACATTTTCCCTCTTTTCTAGGCACAGATGCTCACTCAGAGGGGTTAAGTCATTTAACCAAGATCACACAACTTGTGAGCAAGATGCAAGCCCATATCCTCTTATTCCAAACCTGACAAGCATTTCACTATATCACATATATCTTCATTGTATATCAATTTTGTGACTCATGTTGCCAAAATTCCTTACTTTAGTCTTCAGCAACTGCATGAGTCACAGTTTTAAGTAAATCCCAGTTATTGGTGACATGGGCAGACATTAATAACTATCAGTCATTTTCTTATTAAAGAGTATAGAGCCTCGGAATCGCAAAATAGATTGAGAAAATCCTATTGAATTGTATTTTTGCTCAGTTGCTTCTTTTTATAAACTTTGGTTATTTCCAAAAACAAATTACCCTCTTTTCTCCTTCCCCAAATACCCTGCTTAGCTTCTCACCTGCCACCCTCTTCTTGCAGCTAGACGTCGACTTTGCCCTCCTTCCCTTTATCACTCAGCCTATCAGACTAACCGCCTCCAGCCCCCTCACTGACTTGGGATTTCTCTAACCATCTTCTGTATGACCAAATATGTGACTCACCTGCATGTTATAACAAAATACAGGATCGGGTACAGTTCTTTTTTAACATCACCTCCATCACATAGCCTGTGTGGTCCTCTCTTAGCCTTTTTTTAGTAGTAATTTCCCCGTGTTCCTTGTGAGGACTCCATGTACAGAGCTCCTTTCCATTGACAAAACAGTACTTTTCCTGAGTCTTACGCTTTCTGAAAACAGCGACACCTAAGAAAATCACTCCCCTTTTATTTCTGGCTAACAGCAGAAAACCAATCTGTCCTTGCATATTCCGAGACAAGACCCATCTGTACCCTCCTTCCTCAGTGACTCTTCTATTTCATAAAGCCCCATGTTTTTCTCTCCTCTTTGAAATGTTGCTCATTAATGAATGTTCTCCCTACTGCCAATAATGGGAATGAAAACCTTTTTTAATTGTCTGTTACATTTTGTCTTTAATCTCAATCTAATGCCATTCATATTCAACAGGAAGCCTCAACTTCAGACAAGACAGCCTTTCCTGACTGCAACCAGTCACCTTCGTCCCCTCTTAGAGCTTTGCACGTGTGCTCTTTGCCTCTGCTGGAGTCCTAGCCTTCCTTCTCCACGCCGATGAATGGCTTTCTCACTCTGCATCATCCCTTATATCCCAGTTTAAATTCCACTTCTTTCATGAAACCTTTCCTACTCCTGCTCTTCTGCTGATCTCCCCATCTAAACACATGCAGTTCTTATGGTTCATACCGCCTATTTATCATATTATAAATGTGTTGGCATAGTGAGATATATATTTCAAACAAGATTTTGAGTTCTTTCTCTCACAACTTTTTTTTTTTGTCTTATTTTATGCCTCCCTCCACTGCTCCCAAATTTCCCCCAAGGTCAAGAGCAAGGGTAGACAGTTAATTGGTACTCAGTGGATATTTGTAATTAATTTCCATATGGGCTTTTCCTGAGAAATACAAAACCTGACATTCTTTTCATGATTTACCTAATGAAATAAAAATAAAATGGAATTGGATAATATTGTTGGTAATATGGCATCAAAGATCATTTTAAAATATGCAATATACTTGTTGATGTGTTATTTTAATTGGCTTAATTAATTCTAATTTTCTGCTTTATCTTAGCTTTGTATACTATTCTTGCTCTTTGTTTAAGGCTCCATAATAGGAGTTTCAAAATAACTTCTCAAATTAAGGGTAATAGAATTCTCTGGTATAAATAGATCAAGAAAGGATGATTATATTACTGACTCCCTGTTGGATGATCTCTGAATTAGATGGATGAAGTGGATGAAGTCGTGAATAATTTTAAGGAATATGTTTAACTTCATTCTCTAAATTTGGCCCCTGGGATCTGTAGTTAGAGGGTGCTTTGTGAGCTGTCTTTTTTAAGCAGCCACTGAAGCCTATAAAATCAGATTAAGTTTACAGAATATTAGGACTCACTTGGACCTTGGTGATAATGTAAGTGACCAAGTCAGGCAACACATAATGGAAGTCTAAAGTGTGTGCAAAAAAGGGACCATAAAAAGCACCCTAACTCCGAATTTGCAAGGAGAGACGGGATCCCAGACTGGGGGCATCATCTGGCCCACCATAAGGCGTGGTCCTTTCTTACACATGTACTCGTGAACACACATATTTTTTTTCACAACGCAGCTGAAACATGCAAATCTAAGGTTTATATCAAAATTAGGTCTTATTCTGTCAGTATTACAACGAAAAGCCTGATTGTACTACTGTAACTTTTTTTTAAATTCATATTAAAACCATAAATGACATGAGTTCAGGCAAAGATTCTCTTCTTTCCCAAACAACAGCACCGCAACCACCACCATCATCATCATGACCTTGGCATGTGATCTGTATGTCACTCACAGAGCTCCATGACATGTCCAAATGTGAATCAATGGGCCTCAGAACACCTAGAGCAACCGCACTCATTACAGATATGCAAAGCTTCTCGGGTCTCTGAAGGAGACAGATGCAGAAAAGAAAAATACATAATTTTTGCTTGTATCTTTTGTTTCACACATACACAAACATACAAACTACATGCACCTGTACACTGCCAGAACAGTTCTGTTTAGGGCAGTCAACACTTTGCATTTTTTTTCTCCTCCTCCTACTTCTCACTTAAGATGTGTAACCAGTTTATGAAGGAGTGTTAACATGTTGACCTGTAAGCATAACATTTTTTTCCAATAATTATCTCTTGTGTTGCTTAATGGTATGTGTTAAACTGACTAGGGTATGGTGCCCAGTTGTTTGGCCAACTTGTCTAGATAATAGCTCTGAAGATATTTTGTAGATGTAATGTAAAATATCTATATACTTATATATCCTACTGCTTCTGTCTCTCAAGTGAGCCCAGTGTCTTGGTCAAGTATACCCCCAAACTTCAGAGCACATGTAACAAGTCCCTCCTTCCACATAGCAAGGGACGGGAGTGACAACAGCATCCACAGGGAGCAGAGCACCTAGAGTTGTGCTCCACACAAGCTGCTTGGCCACATGACAGCCCTGCTCCTGGGACCCAGGACACCATGTCTGGAGCTGTCTTACCAGATCCCACTTGCGTGGTATCATAAGTGTGGGAAGTCCTTCAGGCAGCCCACCAAGAATGCAACCAGATAGATGCCACTCTGCCCTCCTTGCAGTCAACTCAGCTTAAGGAGGAAGGGAGAGTACATCTCCCCGACCCACACAAAAGTATTAATGGTTTCTTTAATAGCACGGCACTCCCCAATAATACTATTTCTCTCCTCCTCTCTCAGTTTCTTATATATTGCTGTCCTGTGAGGTGGCTGACTCACTGTCCCGTCTCATTAGAGATGCATGCACAGTTCAGTAACTGAGTATTTGAATAATCAGTTTGTAGTCTTAACTGCAATTCTGGGACAACCAGCAGCTGTCCCACTGGAATCTTGTTACATATACAAATATGCCTTGTACCTATTGTAAAACATACTTAATGATGATTTTGATATACCCTAAGCAGTTTACAATTGAAATGCTATGCTGTTCCTGACTAGACAGGAAACATCCTTTTAGTTCTGATGCTGAGAAATGGGAGGGCATGGCCAAGACAGCAAAGCGTCTTTGGGTCCGAGTGAGCAAGCCAGGCCCACCCAGAGCTTAGAGTACGAGCACAAAGTGAAGACTTTGCAGCTTTCAGTGATAATTCTGGTCCCCAAATAGAAAAGGAAGATTGGGAAGTGAGGCATGAGTAGTTTGGTATTGCCGCCTACGTTGATATTACTCCGCATTGATCAAGTAACTTGCTTGGCACCTTCGCTGTGCTGTGGTGGGCATTGCCTCAGAGCAGTTCTGGCTGACTGCCGTGTGCTCTGCTTTTATGTTTCTTTGATATGGAGAAGTCCAGCTACAGCACAATTAAAATTTTATGCCATGACCAGTCCATAAATAGGGCAAATTATATAAGACGAAACGAGGCAACACGTGGCAAGTGTGAATGTAACAGTGTGAGGAAAAAAAGTCTTGTTTATCCTGCTCCTTTCTCCCATGAGAATCCATTGCCATAGCAACACATTAAGTCTCCTGGCTTACATCTTTAGTCAACATAAAGTGGCATAGCCAGTATCAAGTACTGAAACTTACAGGAGGTATTAAAAATAACATAGCATTTAGCAAGACAACTTAATAAACAGATCCACCTACTAGCTCTACCTAATGCAGCCTGTCTCCAGGAAGTGCAGAATGCCCTTAGAGTCTGTTCTCGGTCCTGCTGGTCTCCCTGGGGGAAATGTGAAACTCAAGCATCAGCTTCCTTAACAAGACATTGAGAGATCATCTGTCTGATGTGTGGGTTGTGGAGGGAATCAGAATAAGAAAGCTAGTTTCTTTTTCTCTGTCTCTCTTAGTCAAGCAACCTTCATTAACCCTCATTTCCTTTTTTCTGAGGCATTAATTTATGTCCCAAAAAGCTGAATCAAAAGAAAAGTGGAATCTCCTAGAGTTCCTGTCCAATACACTAGCCACTAGTCATGTGTGGCCTTGAGCATTTGAAATGTGTCTAAACACAATTGAGATATACTGCAAATATAAAATACACCCAAATTCCAAGTATTTAAGACAGAAAAAAAAGTAAAATATCTCATTAACAAGTGCTTATATTGCATATTAAAATGATATTGAATATAACAGCTTTCTTCTTACCTTTTTAATATGCCTACTAGAAAATGTAAAGTACCATGAATAGCTGGCATTTGTGACTCAGTATATTTCCATGGGACAGCATTGCTCTGGGGACGGAAAGCATGTCATCAACCAAGAGCGATAATTCCCTTCCCTCTCCCCTTCTCCTCTGAAAAGTCGTCCCCTCTCTCCTCCAGGCTCCTGCTCCTCTCTACTTCCTTATTATTTATTTTGATTTTTGATGCTTTGTCCCTTCTTTGCTCTATTTTTCTCCCTGATATTTAGAATGGAGAGTGGTTAGAGGGAGAGGCGAGGTGATGAAGTAGGGCCGTGATGTGTAGTTCAGTGTCTCTATTCCTTAAATACACTGCCATCCATTTTCAAAGGTGTTTCTAGAGGTGACTGAAAAAGATGCAGCCTGTGAGCTTCAGCGCCTCCTCCCCTCACTCAGGGACCATCTCTGACCCTACCGTTCCCGATATGTCCGCCCTTTTCCGCACCAGGGAGCAGTAGAGAGCTACTTTACAGATCCTCTTTCACTACCGCCTGGGCTTGCCCCTCAGGGCAGGTGACTAATCTGATTGGTAAAACTTGGGGAAAGCCTGACAATCATTGAACCACAATAAATAAGGGTTGGGGTTACTGCATGAAGCCTCAGGCAGTACCTGGCTCACTCTCTGTCTGTCTTCTTAGACCTCTGTTGTAGGCTGAGTGATGGCCCCCCAAAAGTCCAAGTCCTAACCCCCAGAACCTGTGAATTGTTTAATTTTACATTGCAAAAGGGACTTTTCAGATGTGATTAAGTAAGGATATTTGAGATAGGGAGATTATTTGGGAGTATCTGAGTGTGCCCAATGTAATCACAGGATTATTTCCTGAAACTGAGGCAAAAGATTCAAAGTCAGATAGAAGGCAGTGTGATGATGGTAGCAGAGGGAGGTGTGGAGTGTCAAGGGCTGTGGGTGGCTTCCTAGGCACTAAAAGGAAACAGGGAAATGGCTTCTATCCTACTTCCAAAGAACCAGCCCTGCCAACACCTTAATTTTAACCCACAGAGACTGATTTTAGTCTTTCAGTTTTCAGAGCTATAAGATAGGAACTTTGTGTTTTCTGAAGCCACAGAGTGTATGGGATTCGTTACGGCAGCAAGAGGAAACTAACGCGGCCTGTAGGAGGAGCCGAGGTGCAGCTGGTTCTTCCAGGCCCTGGCTGGTGGCCCAGCTTCAGCTCTACGCTCTTAACCGAGCATGTGAATCAACGCTGTTCAGGCTTCTGAGGGCTCAGTGGGAAGGAAGCCCCAGTACATTTCCCACTCTGGCCATTCCAGAAAGCCCTAAAACCTCATTCTTTCCCTACTTCACCCGGTTGTCCATGTTCATTCAGTATCTGTCGGAAGCCTGAAGGCAAGAGGTGGATGGCTGGACTCAGAAGGGAAGCCCATTCTAGACCCCTAGCATCCGGTTTAAACTTGCTTGCAGACTGATGAACTCAAGAACAGAGGTCTCCAGATCCCATGCTGCTCCCAGGCTCCCTCCTCAGCTGCCTCAACCCTACTTTTGCTCGCCTCATGATTCAAACCCATCACTCAATACTACATGCATTTATTGAAAGCCTTCTAGGCACCCTGCTCCATAGCAGGTATTACAGTAGTGTTCTAAAATGGGAATGTCGTTTTATCCTCAAGGATGCACTTTCAGAGAGGACAAGTTCTACGTACATAAAATAGGGAATGTGCAAAGTTCCTCTATGTTAGAAAATGAATGGTTCAGGTTATGAATGCATTGCATTTTGTTAGAGCTTTATTTGTTCATGATTACAGTCTTTATTATCACATTTTGCTTCAGCATATCATTATTTAAAATATACATATAGTACTTTGCAACTTACACAGTAAATTTACATGTCCATTATTCTCACAATTCTGTGAGATTAGCAATAAAATCTCCATTGGTCAAATGAAGACAGATGAGAGCATGAGATGTTTACGTGGTTCCCAATGTTTTATAAAGAATAATGGATGAAGTCTATAGTAGAACCCAAATCTTCTGGACCAAAGACCCAGATACATCTTTGCTCAATTACGTATTAGAAATTTCATGTGAATTTTCCTGTGTGGTTTGGTACTAAAGTTGGGGCTTAGGCAGACTAAAAAAAACACTTCTTCCTAACTCACACCTCAAGTCACCCTCAGGCTGGCAGACCTAACTGCTCCCAATGAGAGTGAGAGGATCACAGGACTTCATCCATATGGAACTAATCCTCGTGAGAGAATAGGTTAAAACAATTGGGATTTTGAACTATAATAATAGAGTAACAAAATTTGAATAAATATAAAAACACTGAAAATATAGGTCAAATTCTCAAAACACCACAAACACAAAAGTGAAAAGTTCTAAAATAAGCACAAGCATATTGAGACAGGGACCATGGGTGTAGTCAGAGTAGGGTTAGGGCCTCTGGACATAGACCCCTACAGAAACTCCATATTGAACAATTAAGCAAAGTCAGAGTCACATTAATTCTCTAAAGTAAAATATCAAACTAGGAATATAGCATTCTTCAGTAAGATTAGTAAAACTAAAAAGCCAGGAGTAACTTGGCCTGGAATGTTTGAACATCCCCCAGATAACAAAATACCTCAGCATAGCCCATGTCTTCATTGTGTCAATTAAATGAAGCTATTGTAAAATTCACTTTAACCTGCTAAAAGGCTCAGCTTATCTTCTTTAACTTTGCTCAGATGCTGCTTTTCCTCCTCCAGCCGTAGTCAAGTAATGTATAACCTGGGCATTTAATACAGCATGCAGGCCCAGCTGTAAACAATATAGAAAAAGGCAGGAAGGATTCTACCTTAAAGATAAGATTGCATTTTAATGCCCAGGAAGTTAAGAAGTAAGATCCTTAACTTACTCTTTAGTAAACAGACAATAACTCAGCCCACTTTGGAGGCTGGGCAGGTGGCCTTGTTTGATATGCTCCCAGACCAAGACACCAGTATCCCAGGGAGAAATCAGAGCAGTAAATTTCTTGTGTTAAGTTAATTTTTAATATTCAGGGACCATTTAACAAGTCCACACTCCTAAGCCTTTTATCCAGTTCCCAAAAATCCTCAACTACCTATAAAACCCCTGGACAACGCACAACTACGGGCTCTCTTGCCCCCTCCTGGCCCGAGCCGGGAGCCCTGTCCTCTCACTGTATCTCTCAATAAAAGCCTCTCCTGGCTCTCCTACCTTGAGTGTTTGCCAAGTTCATTATTGGACTCCGCAAACAAGAACCCTGGCATCATTTTTATAACACAAACTGCAAATATTATTATTTAATTTTCTTTTCTTATGTGATCCAGTTCTCAGAGATCATCTTTTAAATAATAAATACACAACGGGAAAATTTCCAGTTCCAGTGCCTTATTTAATAGGCACTTGAGGGGGACTCTGGCTACTCCTTTGCCTGTCCCTGCATTTCCCCGTGACCCAACTCCCAGCAGCACTGGGAACAGGTCATGCGCTCACCAAGGGAACACGAGCTGAACCTGGCCAATCAGAGCTCCCTGTTCATTCCTGGGTATGGGATAATGGGTCCAGCAAGGGCGTCTGATCCGTGAAGGGCCATAAAAGTTTTTCTCTTTAAAAAACTCTTTGGAAAAGGAGGGTCCCTTTACGCTGCAGTTACCCAAGCAGGAGGAAACCAGACCACATACGTCAGTCATCCTAGAGAAGTCTCTGTGCAAAATGAAGATGAACAAGGACAGGCCCACAGGAAGCTGCACGAAGGAGAGGAAACGGAGAGAGGTGTGAGGTCCCTTGTAGCCCACGGGGCTCTGGACACTGCGGCTCTTCTTTGAGCCTGTGAACGATCCCCAGAACAGTCGAGCCATATATGCTGGTGACTGTTTTTCCTTCAGAGCAGTTTGCTTGGGCAGGAGGAAGAACCTGCTGCGGTGGGCTCCCCTTGGCTGTAGATTGTGCGCCCTGTCAAACAACTGGACTTTTGGTAGGAAGAGTGGGGGGGTCCCAGGAGGACTTTGCACATCAGGCCTCATTTCTTCCTCTCATTTGAGCTCAAGAGGCCCTCTGTTTATTAGGAGGAGATTTCCCTCAACTGAGGAGCTAACAGTGAGGAGTGAGTTGCGATATGAGGGAAAGGAGAAAAGGGAGAAAACTTAAAGGAGATGAAGGAAAGAACTGCTATTCAGAATTTAATTCATCAAACCCTGAATTTTTCTAGGCACTAGAAATTCACTAAGAAACAATAATAGAAAAGTTCACTGCCATCAAATCTATTTTTAAAATACTAGATGTGGTAAGTTCTGTAAAGAAGTTTTCTTGACTGTTGGTCAAGGAAGTCTTGTCGTAAGAGGTGTTTAAGCTGACATCTGAATGGCAAGAAGGAGAAAGCTGGGAAAAATCTGTAGACGAATTATTCCTGGGAGAGGAAACAGCTAATGCAAAGGTCCCAGAAGGAAGGAGTTTGGTGCATTAGAGAGCAGAAAGAGGGCTGATATGGCTGGAAGGCAATATAGTGGAGAGCAGGGTTTTCCAGCTTCGATACTGCTGATAGCTGGGGCTGGATAATTTAAAGAGGATGTAAAGTTATCATTAATTAGAGATAATATAAAATACTCCAAGGTACTCAAGAAAATCAGCTAAAAAACAAGAAATGTATAAGATCTATGGAAACAAAACTCAAACACTCTTGAAGGAGAAAAGAAAGGCACAATCTGTCAGATAGGAAGACTCAATATCGAAGGGTTTAAATTCTCCAAAGTCAGTATGTAACATGATTCTAATAAAAACACTGACAGGATTTCATTCTTGCACTAGACAAGGAGATTATAAAGTCATATAAAAATATCAATGAGCCAAGAACAGTCAGAAACATTCTACAAAATAAGCAAGTGAGAATTAGTCCTATTGGCTATTGAAACACATACAATTTAAACAGTCACAGCAATGTTACAGAAGTTCAAGAGCAGACACTGATGACCAAGACAGAATCTACTAATACAAACAGAGACAAGTGCTAAGTCAATAAATATAAAAATGGTATCTCAAATCAATGGGGAAAATATTAAGAATCAAATGGTATTGTGATAACTTTATCATCATAAATAAAAATATAAATTGAATCTAAACTGACACTTTATTTTACAAGAATAAATTCCAAGTGGATCAATGTTTTCAATGTATATATAAAAAAAGAAGCCCTGCAATTACTAGGAAAAAAATAAAACTTGAGAGAATTATTTATTCATAAACATGGAGCTTGAAAGTGTTTTCTACTTAAAATACAATATCCAAAAGTTTTAAAAGAAAATAAAAGATTGAAAAAGGTGACTGTGAAAAATTTTAAAAATTCACTACAAAACCCCTATAAGAAATATCAAAAGAAAAAAGACAAATTGAGAAGAGATTTGCAAACTTATTACAAAAGGATCACTTAACATATTAAGAGTTCCTAATAATCAATAAAGACCAGCAAACCAATAGAAAATTGTGTCATCTATTTATGGTTTCTCACTTTAACATTTTTGAACCATCTAAATATATTACATTTCCAAAAGATTAAATAAAATTTTTTAAATAGTGATTACTCTGGCTACTGTTTGGGTATGCTTCACTAATGATGATTACACATAAATATGGACTTATGTGAGTATTTTTGCAGAAACTGATAAATGTTTTGTTTCATAGGTGAGTTGACACAGTATGAAAATTAGTGCATGAGCTAAGATAGAAAATTGATCCATGAACGGAAGCAGTTCATAAACCGAGGTAACGGTAAGAACTTTAACACATCCTGCAACTACTTTCCCCCTTCTCCATACCCAGGTGTTAAACTGACAGATTTTAGGAAAAGTTTTAGGCTTCTTGGGTGGGAAGAGCACAAACCTGGATATTTAGGAAACCTTATTTAGTTCTTAAGACACAAGACGATCCCAGCTGACATTTGGGTCATTAAATAATAAGGCACTTAACTAGAAGCCACAAAACCTAGACTCAAAATCTATCTGCTGATGGCTGAGAGCACCCTCAGACACACACACACGAAGACAGGAAGGTGTGAATCTCCCCGGTATCCTAAGTGTCCAGCACAGGACCTGACAAAAAGAAAACAACCAATTCCAGTTACTTCTAGTTTTGTTTATGTGACCTTCCCACCCAGATTGTCAACAGTTTGAAGCATGTGTATTACTTACCATTTGATTCCACTGCATATATCAGAGAAAAAAAATCACATGGTTTAAACAAAGGAAAGTATTATTTCCCTCTCACATTAAAAAATATCCAGGTCTGAGAAGTCCTGGGCTGGTATGGTAGCTTCCTGTCATCGAGACCCAGGCTCTGAACACCCAGCTCGCTATCCTACGACATGGCTTAGATTCTCAAGAAATTCACTTCATAGTTCCAGGTGGCTGCTAGACTCCAGTTGTCAAATCCAGTGTGCAGATAAAATCATGAATGAAAGCAGACACAAAAGAGTATATGTTAGATGTGGCAGTTATCTATTGATAACTCAACTCCAAATTTACTGATTTTTTGCCCTGCTTTGTGATACTGGGGCTTGAGCCTGTGAATATTCTCCTTTGCCAGTTCATTCAATATTTGGCTCATCAAAAAACTGTTCTGCAGGGACACTGCCAATTTGTGACAGGATGAAGGCGCTTCCCTCCCTAGTTCCGTGGTGCTGTTCCGGGCGTGTGCACAGCCGGCAGATGGGCATGTGGGAGGCCAGGGAGTGCTCGTGTTAACGGCCCCCACCGACCCACATAGGCCCATGTCCTCCACCCTCGGGCAGGCTGTTCTGCGAGCATGTTCCAGCCCATGACTTCCAGCAAGGTTCTGAGTCCCCAGCAGGCTGCCTGTTCCTACGAGACCTAAATCCTCTCCAACCAACTCAGAATGTCAGGGGTGTGGGTACAAACTGAACTGGCAGGGCCCTTGCCCTCAGAGAGCTTGTATTCTAGCATTTGGCTCTTAGAAGACTCTAAAAACTATTTATTGAGTAACTATGTGAATGATAAGGAAATGAAGGAATGGACACCTGTTTAAGTGGGAATAAATGACCTAGACAAGTGCAGTCACAGCTGTTATCTTGAAAAGGGCGTCTACTGCCTCACTAGGAAGCAAGTTGTCTTTGACAGGCTGTTAGGGCTGATGTATCATGGGAGAAGTTTTAGAAATCTGTGAATCACCCCATAGGAGCCTCTTCTCAGAGGCGACCAGAGCCGGACTCCTGCGGGTCAGTGTGCCGCCTCTTCAAGAGCCCGGTCAGAACCTGAGATCCCAGACAGGCGGTTTTACATACGATGATGAAGGGAAGGCGCTAACTAAAAACACAGTAACCATTTCCAGGGAAATCTGCACTGTCCCTGAGAGATAAAGAAGCATTTATAAACTGAAGGTCTGTTAGGAAACTGTTGGCCTTGGATGAAGTCTCTTAGCCTCAAGTTGGGTTTAGCTGCAGAAGTTCCTGAGACACTTCTGGGGCTTATCACTGGGCAGTATACATACACCAAGGGCCGGTGGCACGGAGCTGAACCGCCTGCCTTAGAGACTTGAAGACGATCACAGCGTGTGGACTGGGTGTACCGTGAGGCACCCTCGCAGGGGCATAATTCCGAGGGAAGCATCTTTGCAGGACTATGGGAAGAGAAGAGAGAAGGAGCCAGGGTCATAACTGTTATTTCAGACATCAGAGCACACAATTCAAGAGAAAAGCCTCCACAACGGCTACATCACATCCTCTGATACAGGAATGGGAATATATAGATACTGGCTGCGGCGTTCTTTTTACAATGGCACTGAAATCCTGTATTGAGGCTGGCTTTTCTCAATTATGCCAAGGTTTTGATGAAACAGAATAGCCCAGGAGGACAGTGCCGGTGTTCCCTAGCTGTGTAGCTATGAACAGTGACCTCTCCAAACCCAAGTTTTGTCATCCATAAAATGAAGGATTATAATACATTATATGAGTGGCCACCAAAAAAAGCTAACTTCTTGGAGAATGGTTAAACTTTATCTGACAGATAGGTACTCATCCTTAAAGAACGTTTACAAATGAATCATAAATTGCATTGCCATTTCCCGTCTGGAAATCAGAAGTCCTAATAGGCAGTAGCTATTTAGCAGGTGCCTTGCATATCATTTTTATTCAAACCAGCCCTCTGTATATGTTTAGTCAATTCATTTTATAATGAGATGGAAATGTTCTTATAATGATGCCCAACTGTAATGGAAGGGTTTGTAAATAGGGTGCTCTGGTATAAAGAATACTGAATCATGCATCTATATATTTATTTATTCACTTATTTACATATATTGTCTCATTCTAAAAAAAGAATTTGAGGTAATTTGCAGCAGAAACAGAATAACATGATGAAATACAAATGAAAAAGGAAAAAAACAGTATCAGGGCAAAGATAAATTAAAAGAGTGGGTCATGACACAGAGTAAAATAAAGAAATGTATTATGTAAGGGATTACACACTTGCTATAATTTATTTCTGAATTTGTGTCTGAGCTTTCCTGAAACAAAGACAAAAAGAGAAGATGGGCAGTTACACAGGGAAAAAATAAAAACCATGCTATTTCCTCAGAAGGACAAGGAATCTGATGATCTGAATGATAGAATGAGCTATATAATCATAGGTAAGCCATCCAATGTTTCTTAGCAAATGAGGAGCTGGGGCACTTGACCAGGTGACCGAGTTCTAGCTAACGATCTGAGTGGACATGACATGTATTCCTTTCAGATCCAGCCTCCCTTGGGTGACCACCTCTGCCTTTTCCTTTATAGGCTGCCAGTTGATTCTCAGAGTCTCATGGGGTGGGCTCTGTAGTAAGAAGACTCTGAACTGAATGTTTGTTAGGGAGTGCATAGGGACCAATGTCTGTAGAAGGGAGGGGAAAAAGCAGGAGTGGGCAGAAGGACAAGTCAAGCTATGAAGCAGGCCTGATGACAGCTGGGCTGACCCGGTGGGATCTCAGAAACTAAAGCAGCCTGATAGAGTCGGCTCATGCAAAGCTGAAACGGTAAGTGTGCCCACTTCAGTCTGCCCCTGCATGTGGGCCACTCTAGAAAGGCTCTTGAAAGAGTCTTTGAAGAGGATGCCATCTGAAGTCACTTCCGGCAGCTGGAGTAATAAGCCCTTCTTTGAAAGGGGATCTGGATGGTGCACCTTCACATCTACCACACGAGGTGAACCTCAAAGTCACAAGCTAAGCATGGCTGAATCCAGCACAGCATCCCTACACTTCACTCTGCAATTAAAGTTGAACTATTTTAATTGCAAGGTTCATCTGTTAGAGCAGCTAGTATAGTGTTACTTAACACACACACATACACACATTCCAGACATGGCTAACACTTGAATTAAAGACAAAGTCTACAGTGCCTATTACTAGGATGGATACTCCCACTTCATTAAGTTGAGGGTTCATGGGTCTGGTCAGAGCTGTGCAGCTGACAGAATCTGTCTTCATGGCTTCGACGTTTGCTCTGTGACCTCCCATCTTCCAATGCCCTCTATCAGCCACTCTCCCACTCACCTCATAAACCACATATGTATCTTCATGCCCCTCACAGTTGCTACCTTTTGAGAATCTTTTTTTAATATCTGCCTACACTGAGCACCCCTCCTAATAAATATTACAGTGAGTTCTTCTTTTCCTGGGGAAAATGAATTTTTAACCCCAGAAATAAAGGAATGTAACCATTATGTAGAATTTCACACAAACACTGAGGCCAATGGGGTGGAGGACATTTTGGCACCTTGGGAGCACAGTCAATGTACCAGGAGGGAATATGGCTATTTTTTCGGTCCTCTCTTCAACTACATGACGCCAAGCCTGGGCTACACCAGATAGGAATTAAAATGTGATCAATTCATAAGACTTATCCATGTGCATCTCTGAGGAGTCTTATAGGAATTCTCAAGTAATGTTTTCAGACTCTTCTGCTTTAACCAGTCATGTCCGTTGCCCACAACCCTAGTGAAGCATCCCTCACCCCCGTAGCCTTAGGCACACTGAGGCGGCCGGCATTCGTGGCGAGGACGCTGTTTATGAGCTGCCCAAGTGTCTCAAGGTGTCCGTGTGGAGCACACTACCAGCTTGCTCTCTAGTCTGGGGCTGCTGTTCCAGGTAGAAGGATGGAGAAAGCCTCTCCCACCACATGGCCCAGATTCTCAAGGGCACACTGTTGTTTTGTCCTCATATCCAGAAGAATCCCCTGCAAAAACAGTGCCCTGTGAGAAGCTGCACAGACTTAAGAGTACAGCCCTGTCTCTCTAGATGTCAATTCCTGCAGCTTCTCAGTTCTTGGAACTGAGTCACCTGGGCTTGGCTGGGCTGGGCTATGAGGGCGACCACTCTCTGCCAAGCTACTTCATTTAATGGATTTGTCATTACAGGGATTTATTCTCTCATTCCCCTTTCACTAAAAATCCTCCTTCAAAGTGACTCCTGGCAGCAGCTCTGCTAGTTCATGTCCAAACACAACTAAATCCAGTTTAGAGTGGAGATGGGACTTTCACTACATATATGAAGAAGTAAATTTAAGAAACAGGGTAGTAACAAAAATAACATTATCAATACAATAACAGCTGACAGTTATTGAGGGCTACCTTTGTGCCAACCACCGTGCTGAATGCTCCTTAAGCGTTTTCTGATTTAACTACCATTCAACTCTATGCAAAACATATTGTTTTTTCACCATTAAGAAAAAGTAAACTAAGGTACAAAGAACTAAATAGCACATCTAAATTCACAAATCAAGGAGTTCTCTGAGCCCAATATGAGCCCCAAAGTTGAGTTTTATAACTGCTGTCTGCTACAGACAGTCACAAGGCACTGATTTTCAAGCTGGCACACTCTACTTAAGAATTCGAGCATTAGATGTAGTTACACAGAATAGGTACAGTTTAGTTAATTTTTCAGATTTTGTACTATCTTAACCAGATATGGAAAAAAACCCACAAAGCCAAAGTAATAAGGAATTCTACCAAGGAAAGTGCCACCACTCCCATACCGTCACAGTACAGGTTAGCCTTTGCTACAGCAAAGACCTCCAATATTGGTGGCTTCTTGTTTATGTTACATGAGGGCTGCAGTTTGGTTACAGTTTGGCTCGGTTCCATGATGACTAGCTGGCCCATGGTGTTCTCATAGCGGAGGACAGAAACTAAAGAAACACAGCCATTCCATGCACATTTTGCTCAGGTGTAGTATTTGTTGTTTATTAACAATCTGGTGGCTTAATCAAGGGAATATACTTCATTCTGTGATAATGGAGGGCATAGGTGGGAGGGAAGGAATAATTGTGAGCAAATAATAAGATCTATACTGAGTTGCCTGCAGCTTCTCTGACCCTGCCTACCCAGCCCTAGAATCTTTTCTCTGTCTGACCCTATCAGAATGCTACGTGCTCTAGACTTGTCTTTGCCAGATTTTCCTTTCCCTCTACATACTTTCCTTAAGGTAGCCTGTCCATATTCATAATATCATCTATCAATACTCTCATGTCTATATCTTTAGTACCACTTCTTTCCTTGATTTCAAGCACACATTTTCCCTGTATATGGAATACATCTACCTAAATATCCTTCCCATACCACAAACTCGGGTTATGCAAAAATGAATTATCCATCTTGATATTCCCTAAATTTCTTCTTTCCTTACATCCTCTGAGTTATCTACTACATATAGTAGCTCTAGTCCTTCTATATGATAATCATGAATACAAAGCCTTGAATCGTCTTTTTCCTCTCCCTAAATTCAAAGGCTGTTTAGTCTACTTTGAAAAAAATCTGTTGTTTCATGTAGCCACCTTCATTAGTGATCTCAGCTGGATCTTCTGGATAAGGTGCTGCAGCTTCTCCATCAGCACCTGCTGCTTCACCTGCACTTTTCTGCCATGGAGATGGCTTCTTTCCTTAAGCCTTAGGAACCAATGGCTGCTGGCTACCAACTTTTCTTCTGCAGCCTCCTCACCTCTCTCAGCCTTCATAGAATTGAAGAGAGCTAGGGTCTTGCTCTGGATTAGGCTTTGGCTTAAGGGGATGTTGTGGCTGGCTTGATCCTCTATCCAAACCATTATAACTTTCCCCATATCAGCAATAAGGCCATTTTGCTTTCTTATCATTAGCATGTTCACTGGAGTATCACTTTCAGTTTCCTCCAAGAACTTTTCCTTCACGTTCACAACTTGGCTAACTGGAGAAAGAGACCTAACTTTCAGTCTATTTTGGCTTTTGACATGTCTTCCTCATTAAGTTTAATCATTTCTAGTTTTTGATTTAAAGTGAGAGATGAGAATGACTCTTACTTTCACTTGAACACTTAAAGGCCATTGTAGGGTCATCAATTGACTTAATTTCAGTATTGTTATGTCTGTAGGCGATAGTGGAGCCCAACAAGAGGGAAAGAGACGAGGAAATGGCTGGTCCGTGGAGCGGTCAGGACACACATGGATTGATGAAGTATGCCGTCTCATATAGACACAGTTCATGGTGCCCCAACACAACCACAATAGTAATACCAAAGCTCACTGATGACAGATTTCCATTACAAATATAATAATGAAAAAGTTTGAAATATTGTGAGAATTACCCAAACGTGACACAGACACATGAAGTAAGAAAATGTTTTGGGAAAAAAGATGCCAATCGACTTCTTTAACACAGAGTGGTCAGAAACCTACAATTTGTAAAAATTGCAGTATCTGCTAAACATAATAAAATGAAACACAATAAAGCAATGTATACCTGCAGGTGACTTGCAAAAGCGAAAGCTACCGTGCTGATCTTCGTGGTGTTTGAGTTGCAGGCAATCTTTCAGAGAAAGCTGACTGATCACTCAAGGCAGAAACATTGAGCACAATAGGACCAGCTCGATCATCTGTGCCCCTTCAGTCCTAGTTCAAAGAACCAAATCTATCCATAGAATCAAGTAGTAAAGGCTAGCTTTCTAGAAAATTAATGGCAATGAGATTGTCTCCTTCCTTTTCTCCTTTTTCTTGCCTCACTTGCTGTGAGCATGATCTCCTCTGGCTCCCCACTCCAGGATCTCTTTCTGGCTTTAGTAGTTAGTATATCTGGTCCCCAGAGAATTAGTATATTTCCCTCAAGACAGGAGGTGTGTAATATGGTAGCTATCACCTGCATGCAACTATAAAATTGATAAAAAGCAAATAAAATTAAAAATTCAGTTCTTCACTTGCATTAGTCACAATTCAAATGCTCAGAAGCCATATACAGTTAGTGATGACCATATTATACAATACAGAATGTTACAGAACTTTACCATCATCTCAGAAAGTTCTACTGGATAGCAATTGTCTAGACACGTGGGATCCCACTTCTAAAGTCCTAACTGAATTGTTAATATGTTCACCTCTCAGCCTTTGCCTCAGTTTATAATTTCCCACTGCAGTTTCAGACCCTGGAACCAAAATACTAGGCTTGGTCAGCCCTTAGTCATAACAAGGTAGTGATTAGATAATACAAATTTGCTCTCAGACTTTGTTTACATTAAGGCTGGTGATGATATTAAAGTAACAGTTTGCTGGAGAGCAGTGAGAAGTGCTGGTCAGAGGGGAATCTGCTTATAGGAGAGAGAGGATGCAACACCAGATTGGAGGAAACAGGAATTTAATAGTAAATTCCAGTGAAGCTATGCATGGAAACCTCAGGGGAGGAGAGATTACTCAAACAGGCGAGACCGTGGAATACTTTGCTTCCTTGCCATCATCACATGGAAGTAATGGGAGTCTGACTCAGTAGAGTCAAGATTTTGCTTAAATCTGGACTATGCATAGTCCCCTCTTTGTGCTAGGGCTGTAAGACCCCCTACTCTGTGAAAGTAGTATTATGAGGAGAAGAAACAAAAAGGCAGCAACCGAAGGCAAGGGCACTCCTTAGGCAAAGGCCTGGGTAGCAGATTTGGTGGGTTTCTGCTCCTGCAAGTCCTGAAAAGGAAGAATATGACTAATATATAACAAGGCAAAGTCCTTCCTGGGCTAGAAAGCAGGCTATTGGATAATGTTTGAAATTCCTGCTTAGAAAGAAAACTAAGATACTCAGGAGCCAAGCTGGGAGAATACAGACGGCTACTTCTCCCAGAGAGGCGTGGACTGTGCGTTTCCAAGTAGCGCAGGCGGCTCCGTCTTGGGTGGCTTTCCATGACGCTCAACATCACCTGAGAGGAGAGAGCGAGGACCCCAGGGACAGGACAGACACGACAACGGAGGTAATTTAATTATAGACTGTCAGGCATTACGGAGGATGTGAAGGGGAGGCCTCGGCAGTTCTGACTCCCCGAAATCATGCCACAAAGTCTACGTCTAAATTCTTTAGCTATCGTCCCTCCCAAATCCCCCGGACAAGAGAGCTGAGCAATTGGACTAACCACTGCGAACATGCGACTAGCAGGTGTTCTAAAAAGTAAGTTGACAGGGTCCACAAATGTTCAGTGCCTTCAATTCAAGAAACAAGTTTCAATAAAGCTTAATTTTTATACCATTCACAGTATCAAATCAATAGATTAAATGCTACAAATAGAATTCAAACTATTAGAAAATCTACAGAACATATGATCAAGTCTTTGTATGGAATAAATTAGAAATTCACTTCAACATAATGTACAAACCATTAGATGTCTCTAATCTGCAGAATTTCTTTTTGAGACATAGGGATACAAAGGCAGAAAAAAAGAAAACAAAACAAAATAAAATCAGGCCTTAACATTTTTAATAGTCTCTGAAGCTCAGTTTCTTCATTTCAGAAACCTAACAAGAAACTATTGATCAGCTAATTTCTTGAGGCTGTTAATGGGTTTTTATTTAACATTTCTCAAGGGCATATCATGCATCTGTTGTGCAGAGCCCTTCCCAATGGTAAAGCACTGGATCAAGGCCAAAGCACAGAAGGGAGGTGGAAACAGTAGCATGGCTGAGGACGTATGTGTGTGTCTGGAGTGGATTGTGTCAATGAGGTAAGGATATTATCATCCTGACCCCTGTCCTCAGTATCTGCTCTCAGGGTGGACTGCCTGAGCTTTGAGGATCCATATGAGTGAGTATGAATAGCAAAACCTGTTATAAATGAAGCATTTACTAAGAGAAAGTGTTGTGAATTCTTTTAATTCTACATTTGTCTTCCTTAGATAATTTTTGGAAAAAGTTCACATTATAAGCAAATATCTAGAACACCTTCTTTATAGAGCTCTTCTAGGTGGGATTTTATAGAAATTAAAATTATTCAGAAGAGATTTATAGTTAAGGAATATGTTCCTATATGTTCTTTACAATGAGGACAATTCTAGTTCTCATGAAATAATGTGGACTTAGAATGAAAAACCTGGTTACCAAAGGGAAAGGGACTGGGGAAGATGGGTAGGAAGGGAGGGATAAGGGGGG
>JAQQAC010019963.1:57536845-57553781 GCA_029783875.1 Phataginus tricuspis | reverse complement strand
AAGGGGGGAGTTTAATCACCATAATATTGCACATGTAATTGTAGATTAATGATACCAAAATAAATTGTAAAAAAAAAAAAAGAATATTGTACTGAGCTGGATGACAAGACATGCAGTATTCCTGTCCCTCTACCAAGCTGTTTCTAAAAGTCACAAGAATTCTTAGGTTTCTAAGATCAGGATTCTTAAGAATTCAACTGAAGAGAAACCTGAACACTTCATTCCAACAAGGCACAAAAGCAAGTGAATGAAGTGGGCATGCGCAGTTCCGGACATGCAACATGCAAGCATCAGGATATGCTGCTCAACGCTTAGAATTGACCTACTCAGGTGTTTTGACAAGAGTGTCCCTTACAGGCATTCCTTCTGAGATTTATAAGCCACAAGTGGCCTAAGAGAAGGGAACTAGACATTCTGCTACCTTTCATATTCCAGAATGGAACCACTGAGTTATTCTCAGCAAGAAAATAGTTTCAGGCTACTAGTAAGCAAAAGCCTCCTGGGAATATCTTAAAGAAAGTAGAGACATCTCCTAAGAAATCAGCAGGAAACACATCATGAAGTGGTGAACCACTCTCATGATTCGACAACTTCTTATCCTTTTCTCAAGCCGGATAGTTCAAAGGATTGCTTGCTATTATTCTCAGCTGCTAGGATGTAGCTTCCTGCTCTGTGATTTTATCACAGGTGGTGATTGCTGGGAGGAAAAGTTGTTAAAGAAAATAACTTGTCACAAGCTAATGCATGACTCAAGCATAGAAAGTTCTCTGAAGTGAAATTCAGGGAACAAAAAAAACTTCCCTTGGGAAAGGCTCAGATTTGCAGAGATATGTCCCAATATTAGTTGAATGCCTACTATATGATGGCAATTTATAAATATCATTTGATTTAACATCACAACAACCATGGGAAATAATTACTGCTACCTTTATTTTTCACATGTGATAAAGCTAAGCTCAAATTTCTAAGAAATTGCTAAATAATAGTCAGTAAATAGCAGAAATGCTTGTTTTTTAAAAAATTGTGTTGAGGCTTAATATCCATCCAAGAACACGCATAAACCACTAATCTTAAATGTACAGCTACTGAACTGTTACATGTGTATCTATCCACCATCTCTCTCAAGATGCAGAGTTTCCACCCTGCAGGAAGTTCCTTTTTGCCTTTTTTCTTTTCAATATGCAACCCAGAGGCAACCTCTATTCTGACTTCTATAAACATGAATTAATTATGCTTGTTTTTAAACTTCATACGAATGTAGCATGACTCACCACCCTAGTTTGTCTGGAAATAGGGAGTTTCCTGAATGTGGACTTTTCAGTGCTAAATCTGGGACAGTTGGTCATTCTGTAAATGAGATCATATAATAAATACTCTTTTGGTTCTGATTTCTGTAACACAACATAATGTCTTTGAGATTCTTCCAGGCTTTGAGTGTAGCAAGGTTTTGTCTTCATTGCTTTATTATTCCATTGTATGACTATTCCATAATTTATTTTCCATTATCCTGTTGACTTATACTTGAGTTGTTTCTAGCTTTTGACTTTCCTAAGTAAAACTAAGAATATTCTCATATGAGTCTTTCCGTGAATATAATTACTCAGTTATTTTGGGAGTATATTGTTAGGTCATATGATAAATATACTATAATTTTAATGGATACTTCCAAAGTTTTCCCAAATAGTTGTAGCAATTTATACTCCTAGTAGCAATTTATGAGAGTTTTAGTTACTTCACATCCTTACCAACATTTGCTTTGTCAGTTTTTTGAAGTTTAGTCATTCTTGCCGTGTGATAGATTACTATTACAGATATTCATGTTCCTGTGGAGTCTCCTCCCACGCTGACTTTGGTCTTGGCCGTGTGACTCACTTTAGCCAATCGGATGTTAGCAAGTGTGACATAAGCAAAAATTTGATACACGCTTTCACATTGGGGTTTGTTCTTCTGGAGCACTCTGACAGACATGATCCATCATATAAAGGTATCTGACTAGGCTGCTAGAGAGGCCACATAGAGAGGTAGGAGGGAGGTAGAAAAATAGCATGGACTTCTTAGCTGTTCAAGCTGTCTCAATTGAGATGCAAGATATAGGAGTGAAGAAGCCATCTTAGAAGGTCCAATTCCATCAAAGGCAACATGGAGCAGAACTGCTCACCTGAGTCTGGTCCAGGCAAAGACCTGGAAAAAAATAATTCTTGTTGCTATTTTAGGCCATTAAGCTTGGGGTGATCTGTTTCATAATTATAGGTAACTAACAGGTGAGTGTATACAAATATCTCGTTTTGGATTTGATGTTTATATCCCTAATGAATGATGATATTGAACACCAATTCAGATGTTTATTGTCAACTTGGATAATAATGAAGTTTTATTTTATTTCATATTATCTCCTCCCTTCACTTTCTAATCAGATCTTTTGTTTTATTCTTTTACTGATTATAAAACTGTTACCTAGTTTACCACAAATTATTGTTTTTACCTCTTCCGAAACACTACAAGTACCTTAAAACAGTTTAACTCCATATACTTCTTCAGCTCTTCATGTTATTATTTTCATTTTTACATTATAAGCTCCATGACACATTATTATTTTTGCCCTAAATAGCCATTATTCTTTTATAACTTCCTACATATCTACTCTCCCCAGTGTGCTTCAGCTCTCCTTCCAGTTTTGTACTTCCACCTAGACTCATTATCCTTCATCATAAAGAACTTAAATTAATATTTCTTATAAGTCTGGGGACAGTGAATTCCATGAGATTTTGTTTGTATGGATATTTTTTAAATTTCACCTTGAATGTTTATAATTATCTTTCCTTCATTTGTTTTCAGGAGGGAATGATACCAAGTGCCATTTTTTCCTACTGCATAGGAAATGCTTTTTATCTTATCATTGTTTATTTTTTAGCATCTAAAATTTAGCATTTAAACTAATGTACAGTAAAATTCTATTTTGTGATGTGCAGTTCTATGAGCTCTGATGCAATTGCATAGAATTATGTACTCATCCCCACAATCATAATACAGAACAGTTACTTTACTCCCTGAATTTTTTTATCCTACCCCAGTCTCTGAAGGCCACCGATATGTTCTCAGTCCCTAGAGTTTTGATTTTTGAAGAATATCATATATAAAGTAAATGATAAAGTATATGGCTCTTTTGTAACCTTTATTATATTTATATTTTCCAGTTTTATTAGAAATAATTGACATACATCACTGTATAAGTTTAAGGCATTCAGCATGATGGTTTGATTTACATATATTGTGAAATGATTATTGCAGTATGTTCAGCTAATATCATCAATATAAAGAAAGAATAAAATAAGAAAAAAGTTATTTCTGTGATGAGAACTTTTAGGATTTACTCTCTTAAGAGCTTTCCTATATATCATACAACAGTGTTAACTAGTATCATCATGTTGTACATTGTATTCTTAGTATTTATTTACCTTGTTACTGAAAATTTGTACCTTTTGACAACCTATCTTTCCAACTCCCTTCTCCAACCTTCTGCCTCTGGTAACCACATTTCTGACCTCTTTTTCTATGAGTTTGCTTTTTGTTTTTCTCTTTTTAGGGGGAGAGGTGGGGTTAATTCCACATATGAGATCATATAATATTTATCTTTCTCTGTCTTAATCATTTCATTTAGCATAATGCCTTCAGGGTCCACCCATGTAGTCACAAATGGTAGAATTTCCTTTTGTTTTGCCTGAATAGTATTCTAGTTTATATATATACCACAACTTCTTTATTATTCATCCATTGATGGCTCTTAGGTTGTTTCAGTGTTTTGGCTATTATAAATAATGCTGCTATGAACATGGAGGTGTTTTCATTTCCTTTAGATATATGCCCAGAAGTGGAACTGCTAAATTCTATGGTAGTTCTATTTTTAATTTTTTAAGGATCCTCTATACTTTTTCTATAGTATCTGTACCAATTTACAATCTCTCCAACAGTTCACATGGTTTCCCCTTTCTCCACATCCATACCAACATTGTTATTTCTTACTTTTCTTATGATGGTCATTCTAAACAGGCAAGAGGTAATTGCTCGTTGTGATTTTAATTCTCATCCACCTAAGGACTAGTGTTGTTGAGCATCTTTTCATGTACCTTTAGCCTTTCATATATCTTCTTTGGAGAAATACCTATTCAGGTTCTTTTCCCTTTTTAAAACTGGGTTATTTGTTTTTTTGCTACTGAGTTGTATGAGCTATTTATGTATTTTAGATATTAACTCCTTATCAGATATATGATTTGCAAATATTTTTCCCATTCTGTATGTTATGTTGTATTTTCACTTTGTTGATGGTTTCTTTTGCTGTACAGAAGATTTTTAGTTTGATGTAGTCCTACTTGTTCATTTTTTTATTTGGTTGCTTGTGTTTCAGGTGTCATATTCAAAAAATCATGTCAAACAGCTTTACTCCTATGATTTCTTCTAGGAATTGTGTGGTTTTAAGTCTTAAAGTTGTCTTTAACCAATTTTGAATTAATTTTTGTACCTGATGTAATATAGGATCCACTTTCGTTGTTGTACCTGTGGATGTCCAGTTATCCCAGAACCATTTACTGAAGAGACTGTCTTTCCTCTGTTGAGTATTGTTGGCTCTCTTCTCAACTATGAGTTGGCTGTATATGCCTCAGTTTATTTCTGAGCTCTCTATTCTGTTCCATTGATCTGTTTGTCTGTTTTTATGCCAGTATCATACTGTTTTGATTAAATAGCTTTGTACTGTAGTTTGAAATCGGGGAGTGTGGTTGACACTTGCTTTGTTACTCTTTCTTAGGATTCTTTTTTTTTATATCTGGTGTCTTTTGTGGCTCCACGTAAATTTTAGGAGTGTTTTTTCTACTTCTATATTAAAAAATGTCCTTAGAATCTTAAGAGGGATTACATTAAACCTATAGATGGCTTTTGATAGTATTGATATTTTAACATTAATTCTAATCCATGAACATAGGATACCTTTCCATTTATTTGTATCTTTAATTTTTTTAACAGTATCTTATAGTTTTCAGAGTCAAGATCTTTACCTCCTTTAACTTATTCCTAAGTATTTTATTGTTTTTCATGTTACTATAAGTGAGATTAGTGTCTTTCTTGCTTTTTCAGAAAATTAAATAGTCAAATCAAAAGACATAGGGTGATTAAATGGATAAAAAAAAAAGACCCATCTGTATGTTGCCTACAAGAGACTTATTTTAGACCTAAAGACACACACAGACTGAAAGTGAGGGCATGGAAAAAGATACTCCTTGCAAAAGAAAGTGAACAAAGGCTAGAGTAGCAGCACTTATATCTGACAAAATAGACTTTAAAACAAAGATTGCAACAAGAGGCAAAGAAGACATTACATAATGATAAAGGGTTCACTCCAGCAAGAAGATTTAATTTGAAATATCTTTGTACCAAAAGAATACCTAAATATATAAAGGAAATGTTAACATGCATAAAGGAAAAATTGACAGTGATACAATAAGAGTAGGGGACTTTAACACCCCAGTTACAGCAATGAATAGATCATCCAGATGAAAAATCAGTAAGGAAACAGTAGCTCTAAATGAACTGCAAATCAAAACCACAATGATATAGCACCTCACACCAGTCAGAATAGCTAGTATCAAAAAGACAAGAGATAACAAGTGTTGGTTAAGATATGAAGAAAAGGGAACCTTTTGCTCTGTTAGTGGGAATGTAAATTGGTGTAGCCACTATGGAAAACAATATATAGTTTCCTCAAATATTAACAATAGAAACACCACACAACCCAGTAATCTATCTCTGGGAATTTACCCAAAGAAAACAAAATCACTGGTTCACAAGCTATATGCATCCCTTTATTCATTGCAGCATTATTTATAATAGCCAAGATAAAAGAAGGATGGTACATATGTAAATAGAGTAATACTCAGCCAGAAAAAACAATGACCTCTTGACATTTGGGACAGACATAGAGGGCATTATGCTAAGTGAAATAAGTCAAAGACAATTTTCTTATGAATTCATTTATATGTGGAATCTTAAAAAAATTAAACAGAAGTAGACTCATAAATACTGAGAACAAACTCATGACTGCCATAGGGGATGGGTATGGATGGACAGGTGAAATAGATGAAGGCAATGAAGAGGTACTAATTTCCCATTAGAAAAAAAACAAGTCACAAGATGAAAAGTATGTCATAGAAAATATAGTAAATAAAATTTTAATAATTTTGTATGGTGCCAAATGGTAACTACAATTATGATGGGCATTTTTTTTATTAAGGTATCATTGATATACAACCTTTTTTTTATAATTTATTTTGGTATCATTAATTTGCAACTACATGTGCAATATTATGGTTATTAAACTACACCCTTCATCAAGTCCCCCCCACCAACCCCATTACAGTCACTGTCTCAGCATAGTGAGATGCTATAGAATCACAACTTGTCTTCGCTGAGTTGTATAGCCCTCCCCGTGCCCCCTGAACATTACATTTGCTAATCGTAAAGCCCCTTTTTCTGTCTTATCCCTCCCTTCCCACCCATCTTCCCCAGTCCCTTTCCCTTTGGTAACCATTAGTCCGTTCTTGGGTTCTGTGAGTCACTGCTGTTTTGTTCCTTCAGTTTTTTTCTTTGTTCTTATACTCCACAGATGAGTGAAATCATTTGATACTTGTCTTTTTCCACTTGGCTTATTTCACTGAGCATAATACCCTCTAGCTCCATCCATCTTGTTGCAAATGGTAGGATTTGTTTTCTTCTTATGGCTGAATAATATTCCATTGTGTATATGTACCACTTCTTTATCCATTCATCTACTGATGGAGACTTAGGTTGCTTCCATTTCTTGGCTATTGTAAATAGTGCTGCGATAAACATAGGGGTGCACATGTCTTTTTCAAACTGGGCTGCTGCATTCTTAGGGTAAATTCCTAGCAGTGGAATTCCTGGGTCAAATGGTATTTCTATTTTGAGATTTTGAGGAACCTCCATACTGCTTTCCACAATGGTTGAACTAATTTGCATTCCCACCAGCAATGTAGGAGGGTTCCCTTTTCTCCACATCCTCGCCAATATTTGTTGTTGTTTGTGCTTTGGATGTCGGCATCCTCACTGGTGTGGGGTGATATCTCATTGTGGTTTTAATCTGCATTTCACTGATGTTTAGCGATGTGGAGCACCATTTCATGTGCCTGTTGGGCATCTGAATTTCTTCTTTGGAGAAGTGTCTATTCATGTCCTCTGCCGATTTCTTAATTGGATTATTTCCTGTTTGTTTGTTAAGGTGCGTGAGTTCCTTATATATTTTGGATGTCAACCCCTTACCAGATACGTCATTTATGAATATATTCTCTCATACTGTAGGATGTCTTTTTGTTCTATTGATGGTGTCCTTTGCTGTACAGAAGCTTTTCAGTTTGATATAGTCCCACTTGTTCATTCTTGCTTTTGTTTCCCTTGCCCGGGGAGATATGTTCATGAAGAAATCGCTCATGTTTATGTCCAAGAGATTTTTGCCTATGTTTTTTTCTACGAGTTTTATGGTTTCATGACTTACATTCAGGTCTTTGATCCACCTTGAGTTTACCTTTGTGTATGGGGCTAGACAGTAGTCCAGTTTCATTCTCTTACATGTAGCTGTCCAGTTTTTCCAACAGCAGCTGCTGAAGAGGCTGTCATCTCCCCATTGTATATCCAAGGCTCCTTTATCAAATATTAATTGATTTTATCTGTTGGGGTTAATGTTTGGATTTTCTATTCTGTTCCACTGGTCTGTGGATCTGTTTTTGTGCCAATACCAAATTGTCCTGATTACTGTGGCTTTGTAGTAGAGCTTGAAGTCAGGGAGCATAACTCCCCCTGTTTTATTTCTCCTTCTCA
The DNA here is from genome assembly GCA_029783875.1 of Phataginus tricuspis. Classification (NCBI taxonomy): domain Eukaryota; kingdom Metazoa; phylum Chordata; class Mammalia; order Pholidota; family Manidae; genus Phataginus; species Phataginus tricuspis. The sequence goes on along the minus strand of JAQQAC010019963.1, from coordinate 57,545,900 downwards.
GGATTGCTTTGGCTATTCGGGGTCTTTTCTGGTTCCATATGAATTTTAGAATTATTTGTTCAAGTTTATTGAAGAAAGCTGTTGGTAGTTTGATAGGGATTTCGTCGAATCTGTAGATTCCTTTAGGTATTTATTCTTCCCAGCCAAGAGCATGGGATGCATTTCCATTTGTTAGTGTCCTCTTTAATTTCTCTTAGGAGTGTCTTGTAGTTTTCAGAGTATAGGTCCTTCACTTCCTTCATTAGGTTTATTCCTAGGTATTTTATTCTTTTTGATGCAACTGTGAATGGAATTGTTTTTCTGATTTCTCTTTCTGTTAGTTCATCGTTAGGGTATAGGAAAGCAACAGATTTCTGCGTGTTAATTTTGTATCCTGCAACTTTGCTGAATTCAGATATTAATTCTAGTAGTTTTGGAGTGGAGTCTTCCGGGTTTTTTATATACAGTATCATGTCATCTGCAAATAGTGACAATTTGACTTCTTCTTTACCAATCTGGGTGCCTTGTATATCTTTGTTTTGTCTGATTGCCATGGCTAGGACCTCCAGTACTATGTTGAATAACAGTGGAGAGGTGGGCGTCCCTGTCTTGTTCCGGATCTTAGATGAAAAGCTTTCAACTTCTCGCTGTTAAGTATGATGTTAGCTGTGGGTTTGTCATATATGGCCTTTATGATGTTGAGGTACTTGCCATCTATACCCATTTTGTTGAGAGTTTTAATCATGAATGGATGCTGAATTTTGTCAAATGCTTTTTCAGCATCTATGGAGATGATCATGTGGTTTTGATCTTCTTTTTGTTGATGTGGTGGATGATGTTCATGGATTTTCGAATGTGGTACCATCCTTGCATCCCTGGGATGAATCCCACTTGATCATGGTGTATGATCCTCTTGATGTATTTTTGAATTCGATTTGCTAAAATTTTGTTGAGTATTTTTGCATCTATGTTCATCAGGGATATTGGTATGTAATTTTCTTTTTTTGTGAGGACTTTGCCAGGTTTTGGTATTAGAGTGATACTGGCTTCATAGAATTAGTTTGGAAGTATTCCCTCCTCTTCTATTTTTTGGAAAACTTTAAAGAGAATGGGTGTTATTTCTTCTCTATATGCCTGGTAGAATTCAGAGGTGAATCTATCTGGTCCAGGGGCTTTGTTCTTGGGTAATTTTTTTATTACAGCTTCAATTTTGTTGCTGGTTATTGGTCTGTTTAGTTTTTCTGTTTCTTGCTTGGTCAGTCCATGAAGGTTGTATTTTTCTAAGAAGTTGTCCATTTCTTCTAGGTTTTGCAGCTTGTTCACATGTAGTTTCTCACAATATTCTCTTAGAATTGTTTGTATTTCTGTGGGGTCTGTCATTATTTTTCCTTTCTCATTTCTGATTCTGTTTATGTGTGTAGATTCTCTTTTTCTCTTAATGAGTCTGGCTAGGGGTTTATCTATTTTGTTTATTTTTTCAAAGAACCAGCTTTTGGTTTCATTGATTTTTTCTATTGTTTTATTCTTCTCAATTTTATTTATTTCTTCTCTAATTTTTATTATGTTCCTCCTTCTGGTGACTTTGGGCCTCATTTGTTCTTCTTTTTCCAATTTCAGTCATTGTGTTTTTAGACTATTCATTTGGGATTGTTCTTCCTTCTTTAAATAGGCCTGGATTGCAATATACTTTCCTCTTAGAACTGTCTTTGCTGCGTCCCACAGAAATTGTGGCTTTGTGTTGTTGTCATTAGTCTCCATATATTCTTTGATTTCTGTTTTGATTTGGTCATTAACCCTTTGATTATTTAGGAGAATGTTGTTAAGTCTCCATGTATTTGTGACCCTTTTTGATTTCTTTCTAAAATTTATTTCTAGTTTTATACTTTGTGATCTGAGAAGTTGGTTGGTAGAATTTCAGTATTTCTGAATTTACTGAGGTTCTTTCTGTGGCCTAGTATGTGGTCTATTCTGGAAAATGTTCCATGTGCACTTCAGAAGAATGTGTATCCTGCTGCTCTTGGGTGCAGAGTTCTGTAGATATCTGTTAGGTCCATCTGTTCCAGTGTCTTGTTCAGTGCCTCTGTGTCTTTACTTATTCTCTGTCTGCTTGATCTATCCTTTGGAGTGAGTGGTGTGTTAAAGTCTCCTAAAATGAATGCATTGCTATCTATTTCCTTCTTTAATTTTGTTAGTATTTGTTTCATATATGCTGGTGCTCCTGTGTTGGGTGCATATATATTTATAATGGTTATATCTTCTTGTTGGACTGACCCCTTTATCATTATGTAATGTCCTTCTTTATCTATTGCTACTTTCTTTGTTTTGAAGTCTATTTTGTCTGATACAAGTACTGCAACACCTACTTCTTTCTCTTTGTTATTTGCATGAAATATCTTTTTTCATCCCTTCACCTTTAGTCTGTGTATATCTTTGGGTTTCAGGTGAGTGTCTTCTAAGCAGCATAAAGATGCGTCTTGCTTTTTTATCCATTCTGCTTCTCTGTGTCTTTTGATTATGCCTTCAGTCCATTTACATTTAGGGTGATTATTGATAGATATGTACTTATTGCCATTGCTGGCTTTAGATTCGTGGTTACCAAAGTTTCCAGGGTTGCTTCTTTACTATCTACCAATCTAACCTAACTTTTCTTGTTAAGTTATTGTGAACACTGTCTGATGTTTCTTTATCTCTCCGTTCTTATTCTTCCTCCTCCATTATTTATATATTATGAGTTTTATTCTTTGCCTTTAGTTAGTATTTGGATGGTCTGCTTTCTTTGCTATGATTTTATTTTCTCTGGTGACATCTTTTTAGCCTTAGGGTGCTTCCCTCTAGAGCAGTATGTTTAAGATATCCTGTAGTGGTGGTTATGAGATACAAACTCTCTCAACTTTCGTTTGTCTGTAAATTATTTAATCCCTCCCTCATATTTAAATGATAATCATGCTGGATACCATATTCTTGGTTTGAGGCCCTTCTGTTTCATTACGTTAAATATATCATGCCATTCTCTTCTGGCCTGTACGGTTCTGTTGAGAAGTCTGATGATAGTCTGATTGGTTTTCCTTTGTAAGTGATCTTTTTTCTCTCTCTAGCTGCCTTTAATACTCTGTCTTTATCTTTGACCTTTGCCATTTTAATTATTTTGTGACTTGGTGTTGTCTTCCTTGGGTCCCTTATGTTGGGAGATCTGTGGGCTTCAGTGGACTGTGAGACTATTTCCTTCCCCAGTGTGGGAAATTTTTCAGCAATTATTTCTTCAAAGACACTTTCTATCCCTTTTTCTCTCTCTTGTTCCTCTGGTACTCCTGTAACACGAATATTGTTCCGTTTGGATTGGTCACACAGTTCTCTTAATATTCCTTCATTCCTAGAGATCCTTTTATGTGTCTCTGCCTCAGCTTCTCTGTATTCCTGTTCTCTGATTTCTATTCCATTAACAGTCTCTTGCATCTCATCCAGTCTGCTGTTAAGCTCGTCAATGGCTTGTCTGATTTCTGCCTTGTCTTTCCTCACTTCCCTCACTTGCTCCCTCAGCTCTTGCACATTTCTCTGTAAATCCGTCAGCATGGTTACGACTTTTATTATGAATTCTTTTTCAGGAAGACTTTGCATTTCCATCCCTTCAGTCTCCTTCTCTGGGGTTGTCTGTTTGATCTTAGTCTGGACCATATTCCTCTGTCTTTTCATGGCTATAGAAATGGTCACTGGTAGTTGCCACATATGTCAGCGGGCTCTTTAAGACTTTAAAAAGAAAAAAAAAAGAAAAAAAAGAAAAGAAAAAAGAAAGAGAAGAAAAAACAAAAAAACAAAAAATAAACAAACAAACAAAAACGCCCACCGGGAGTGGATTCTGTGGGGATGCTGTAGGTAGCTCTCTTGCTCCACTATTCCAGAGCTGTGGCCACAACGCCCTGTAGGGCCATTTATAGCTCTGGCCGGGGTGGGAACTAATGGGAGGCAGTTGATCTCTGTGGGAAGTCAAGTGCGGGAACTGTTTCCCAGTCACCACTGTTTCCCAGTCACCAGCAAGGGGTCTGAAACTTCCCAGGACTCCCAGCCTGCTAGGCTGAGTGTGCTGCAGTGGTCCGTCCCCTCCGCTGGGCTCCTGTCTCTTTAAGACCGCTGAAAAAATCGCGCTTTTCTTCTTCTTCTTTTTTTTTTCCTTCCCAGGAGCCGACTGCAAGCACCCTGGCGTGCTCCCCACTCAGATCCTGCACCCTCTGTCTCTCCAATCTCCGCTACACTGCACAATGTGTGTCAGCGCTCCCTGCGCAGATCACCGGGGCTGGTTATTTCACGGGCCTGTATTTCTACTCCCTCCAGGCTCTGAATCCTCTCCTCCCACTGGTGCGCTGGGGTGGGGAGTGCTCGGGTCCTGCTGGGTCATGGCTCAGTATCTTACCCACCTCGCAGGGTGCCGAGTTCTCTCAGGTGTAGCTGCACGCTGTGTGCTTTCCTGTGTATTCCGATCTCTCTTTTAGGAATAGTTTTATTTGCTGTATTTTCATAGATATATATAGTGTTGGGAGGAGATTTCTGCCGCCCTGCTTACACTGCCATCTTCCCGGAAGTCCCTTGTCGTTTTTTTTAATTACTGAGAGGCAGTGCAGTGAGGAGGTCAGAACTTCCACAGCAATAGGTGTGGGCTGGAATACCATCCTTTTGGCTATGGGGCTGACGGTGGCACTGGGCACGGGTGACAAGGTGCCCATGCCCATGGCCCACAAAAATGTTTACCTGTTCGGGAGAGCCCCACACGTCAGCCATCTGCCCCCAGCCGCACCCTCTGGGCCTCCCCTGATATACAATCTTATGAAGGTTTCATACGACCAACATTGTGGTTACTACATTCATGCATATTATCAAGTTCTCCCCACACCCCATTGCAATCACTGTCCATCAGTGTAGTAAGATGCTATAGAGTCACTATTTGTCTTCTTTGTGGTATACTGTCTTCCCTGTGACCCCCTACATTATGTGTGCTAATCATAATGCCCCTTAATCCCCTTCTCCCTCCCTCCCCGGTGGCCTACCCTCTCCAACCCCTTTCCCTTTGGTAACCACTAGTCCTTTCTTGGAGTCTATGAGTCTGCTGCTCTTTTGTTCCTTCAGTTTTTCTTTGTTGTTATACTCCACAAATGAGTGAAATCACCTGGTATTTGTCTTTCTCTGCCTGCACTGAGCATAATACCCTCTAGCTCCATCCATGTTGTTGAAAATGGATTTGTTTTCTTCTTATGGCTGAATAATATTCCATTGTGTATATGTACCACATCTTCTCTATCCATTCATCTACTGAAGGACACTCAGATTGTTTCCATATCTTGGGTATTGTAAATAGTGCTGTGATAAACATAGAGGTGCATATGTCTTTTTGAATCAGATATATTATTTCCTTTGGGTAAATTCCTAGGAGTGGAATTCCTGGGTCAAATGGTATTTCTGTTTTTAGTTTTTTGAAGAACCTCCATATTGCCTTCCACAATGGTTGAACTAATTTACATTCCTACCAGCAGTGTAGGAGGGTTCCCCTTTTCTACATCCTTGTCAGCATTTGTTGTTCCTTGTCTTTTGGATGTTGGCCATCCTTACTGGTGTGAGGTGATATCTCATTGTGGTTTTAATTTGCATTTCCATGATGGACATTTTTTAAGGTTTATGTTTGTTGAATCACTATGTTACACACTTGAAACCAATGTAATTCTGCATATCAACTATACCTCAATAAAAATATTAAAAAATAAGTTGATCATTTTTCAATACAATATATATTCCAATACATACCTGAAATAAGCATCCTAAATCTCCATATTTCATAATTAAATACTTTCTAATTTATCTGTTACTGATACTTACACAAGTTTTCTTAAATTGGTATGTATGTATCCTTTTCAAGTTACCAGACATTTAAACTGCTTAGCCATTGAGCTTGAATTTTCCATATGTTTCAGAAAGCACTTAGCTTCATGGGTAATGTAAAGTATTCTAAAGATGTATATTATAATCATCTATTTAAATTATTTTAAGTGATTTATTCATAAGGCCCCACTTTTTCCTTCCCAAGATACTTGGCATGATGCAGCAGCAATTAAAAGGCACTCATAATCATAATCACAGCAACTATTATGTTTTCTTGCAGCTCTGTGCCACCCTTACATAGCAAGCCTCCAGAGATCCAGTTGTGCCTATGGAACAGAGAACATTTGTCCTTAAAAGAGTTTCCAGCTTCTGCTTCTGCCTGGATCTCTCACGAAACCATCAGCAGTGACTCAGCTGCACCCCAGGAACCACTGTCAGTGACTCAGTGTCACCTAGCAAAGGAAGAGGTTGCTATAATCCTTGGCTGCTCTTTTCCTCTCCTGAGAATTCTTCATTTTATGTTATCTGCAGGGTGAAACTGAGCAGATTGAAAATTAAAAAAAAACATTCTGCTTTAGATTTCCTGCAATACGGCTCAGACTTTGAATACAGAAAGGAGTGGAATGCATAAGATGGTTTTTATAACGTTAGAAAGAAATTATTTAAAAAAGAGATTAGTTTCATTAGGAAAGGTCAAAACGGCTTACTTATGCTTGTGTTCCCTCCCTCTCTCCCTCTTGTGTGCATGTGTGTTTAGGAGGGACAAGTGTCTAGACCATTATCAGACATCACACATCTCCTTCATCCAGGGATTCCTGGACAATATGAAGTGTGTACAATTGGTCTAGGTTGCTAAGGAACTGACCACCCACCTTCCTGGCCTGAAATTTTAGTATTAAGACAGCCTCCTCCCTGCTTCCTTCAAACAGTGTCATGGGTTTTCTTCTGTGTACGCCTACAATTAGGTTGACCCAGGGTCCCAGTGTCATGGACTGCTCCAGTGTGGCAGTGAAGGTCCTGCATCCTAGGAAAGACCTGAGCCCTGAGCAAACCAGGACAGCTGGTCACTATATCACTATTTCCAAGTGTCAGCATTTACACTCTCACAATCATGTAGTTACCTGCTGGTCACCTTCACTACATATGAACTTATGTAAGGTATTAGAAAATTAGTTGTTGAAGGAGAGTTTGAGAGAGTATGTGAGTAGATGAATAAATGAATGAGTGAATGAATGAAGCTAGTTAGTCTGGTAAGATTATTGTTTAGAGAAGTTTATCATTTTTCCTGAGAGAAGGTAGGAATGCTTCATTTAGTAAATTTAGTAAGATCAGTCCATCAAATCCAATAAAATGTCTGTGGACTATATTCTTGAGTATCATAATTGAAGGCAGTATTGAGATCCTCACCATAAGGGGTAAGTACCGAATAAAAGATCCCAGGGCATCAGACACTGCAAAGGGTAAAGCTACCTGAGATGATGGCCAAAGCTGAACAGAGGTTTTTCCCAAGAGGGAAAGGCAGCTGATCAGGACTTTGTTCCAGGACCATCTTTTTATTGGCAAGTGAGCTCACTGTATAGTCTATGATGTAAGGAGTGCACTAGATATCCACAGCTAAATTCAACATACTACTTTTTATTTTCATTCAACTAAATGAGTTTTGGAGCATCTTTCAGAGCCCTAAGTGCTAGAGGTGAGAGTGGGAGGAACACAGAGGTAAACTTGGCTTATGGAAAGGTGGTATGAGGTCATAATTCATGCAAGGACCCCGAAACCAGGTGGCCTGGGTTTGAACTCCACCTTCTAACTCTGTGACCTTGGACAGGTTATGTAACATCGCTAACCCACTATTGTATAATAGCCTATCTCCTAGAACTGAGAAGACAAATGACACGGATAAAACACTTGGCTCAATGTCAGCACATAAAGTTCTCCAGAGTGGTAGTGATTATGGTTGTTTTATTGCTGCTTTACTATTACTAAGGTGGAGTCCTGCACACATAAGAGCCCTGGTCTGGTTAAGAAGGGTAAGTACTACTTTTTAATTGACTGACTTTCACAAAACAGATCACAGCAAATCTAAATATAGTTTAGTAAGTACACCTGTAACCTTAAATATTCTTTAATAATATGTAAAGATCAAAAATAGATTTGATCACCTATCAGTGTTCTCTTTAGAGTTACTTTTATTAAATCATATTCTGGCATTATTCAGGTAGCTTTAGGACATTGATTGATTACATATAAATTTAATGACAATGACAATGAAGTCTTGTTTTCAGAGTTTCTTATAGAATTAAGTCATTAATCTTCCATTAACACCCTTCTTGAGTTCAGAAACAATTCCTTGTACAGAGATGACTGTAAACCTTCAGATCTGCAATAACATATTCAGTCTCAAGTCAGTTCTATTAGTCTTGCAAGAAGCTTTCTGACACTGAGGCAATTCTAAGGACTATGCAATGGTTCAGTCCTAATGGGGATAACTCTGGGTGTTTTCTTGTCAAATGACATAGTATTCTTAAGAATGGAGCCCACTCACAATACCCTGAAGCCTTTTAAATCCCAATCACCAAGCTGAAGGGGCAAAGATGAATTACCTTTCTCAACAGCTTTAAAATCTTTCTCAACAGCTAAAACTGAGCCTGTAATGAAACAAACCTGAGTAAGTAGGTTTTATCTAATCAGATCCTTTGTCCTTGAGAAGGCCAAAAACCTATAGTGGTGAACTGTCAAGAGAAGATGGTTGCAACATTTAACTTTTTACAAGCTAACATTATTTAAAAAGTTTATATATAAAAAAAACTTTTGTAAGAAAAAGTAAGCCAGCCATTATATCCCAAATAACTGCTTCTCAGTGTAATCCTCTTCTAACCAAACTAGAGCATACATAAAAGATGTGCGAGGGAGTAAGCCCCGGAACAGCATCATGTCTTCCTATGGCATCTGATTTTCTAGAAGTTTGGTGGGACAGCGTTATCTTTAATCAGATACAAATACATCATGAATTTTTATTTGATAAATCAGGAAATCTAAAACTATATGTTACTCTCTGGGGCTGCACTTCAGACCCCAGGAATTCTGTTTACTCTCCTCTTTTGAAACTTTGAATACCCAATATGATAACATGTTCCCACCAGCCCAACAACAGCCCAAGACCCATGGATTTGTATACATGTCCCCTGTCTCACCAGCACTCAGGCATATACACAAC
>JAQQAC010019963.1:57498243-57536345 GCA_029783875.1 Phataginus tricuspis | reverse complement strand
TGTATACATGTCCCCTGTCTCACCAGCACTCAGGCATATACACAACTGCCCAAGCCCCATGGATATGTATACATGTCCCCTGTCTCACCAGCACTCAGGCACACACAACAGCAGACTCTAGATGTCATAAACGTGGGCTTCACTTTGTTCTCCTTTCCACTCCCAGGTTCCATACATACATTCCCGTTAGAGCAAAGAGGATTTTGTCCTTCTGTTGTGCTTTCCCTTGAGAAGGCAGAGCTTCACAAAATCATATATAATAGCTGGCGATACTCCTAAGATCCCTACAAAGCAAATGCAGATGGTGGAGATAGCCACTCACGCACTGTCAGTCTGCCCATACACTAACCTCAAGGGAAAAATTCTGCACCAGTGAAACGAGGACATTTTCATGTTAGCAAAGAGCAAGCTGTTAAAAGGTACAATGATGCTTCCACCCACCCACCCAGGCTCTGAACTGAGAGGAGTATAGTCAAACAGAACTGCAAATGACCAAAGGACCCAGGATTAATTTATAGACCATGAAAGCCACTTTAACTTTTCCAAGAGTGATTAATGACTTTGCAAGTCAAGGAACAACAGTGCTGTAGGTGTTTGGGACTCAGGGAGAGAACAATGTGGACCATGAACACATAGAAGGCCCAAGCATTCATCTCTGTATTCCTCATGGCTTCTGGCATGGGGGCACTAATGGGGTACAAATGAATGTCTAAGGAGTGAGTAATTAAAGGAATAAATAGCTGTTAGAAGATTTTTAGTTCAAGAGGTTGAGGCCCAGGAAAAACCTAACAGAATTAGTTTGTCACACTATCATCATTAGAATTCCAACTCCACCAATTAACTGTCAAATCTTGGTTAAATTACTTAAACTTTCCAAGCTTCTGTTTCTTCATACATAATGTAACATTTACCTCATAAGGTCATCATAAAAACTAAATCACATAAAATAGCAAATTACAATGATTAATTAAATGAAGAGGTTGTCACAAAAAGACCCTGAACAATTTAATCTTTCTTAACAGATAACCAGAATAGTTAAGCGTCACCTGTATTACAGAGCTCAGAGTGGAAAGAAAGGCATGTAAGATAGAGCATTATCTGAATAATGATGAAGACTGAATTGAACTGAAAAAATATATAACTTGGAGAGAGATACTTATTTGTTTTGCCTTGATTTTGCTACTTAGTAGTTATGTGATAGTGACCAAATAATTTAATCTCTGATATTCTCAGTTATATCAATACACATTGTGACTGATTTTTATAATATATGACTTAAAATTAAAATTTATAAATTTTATATTTTTTATAATTTTTGCTCATCCCATCATATAGGTCTATTTTGAGTCTTTGTAAAAGATGTAGCAATGATTTGTAAACAGTGATGCACTACACAAATATGATACTATTATGAATCAAGGCTTTTTGAATTGCCACTTAGAGAGAAATAGACTATAAATATACTGGATTATGTAAATATACTGGGTTATTATATAAATCCAGGTATAATGGATTATGCATGGCAGCAAGGTGGCTCATACTGAGTTCTCTCATGGGAGAGAGAAGAGGCATGCTTCCAAGGCCAAGTGATAAGTCAGAGTCCCTAATTTTAGACCTAATAGGTTAACAGGTCTCATTTTGTAAACTTGGAAAACTAACTTGAGAACAGTGAGGATATGCCTGGGCTTGATTAAAAAGAATATCATTGTAGTGCAATGCTGGCTGCTAAGAATGCAGGAGGTAGGAGTGTCAGCATGTGTGCTTTGATTTTTCCATCCTAACATAAGATGTCCTCTATGCCCAACCCACTTTTTGAAATTCTCTTTTCGGTGAATCCAGTTTGCTTGCCAGTGGCTTTGAATGTTCTCTGTCTGTTTCCTGGCATATCTTGTTTTCTCCCACCATTTTCACTTTCATTGTTCTGTCTAAAATTCATTTCCTCAAATACCTCTTTCATTCCTGTGAGAATTCCCATATGAATCCTAAATTTATATTTTTTGGCCTGATATCTTATCTGTCGATATTTCTTATGTCATTCTTACCTCAATCCAATATGTCTGAAAATGTATACATTCTCATTCTCCTACCTCCCTCACCAAAATAAACAGCTCCTCTTTCCTAATATTCCATTTGTCTCAGGTTATGCAATGCTTTATATACAGAGTTATAAATTTTAGATGTATTATGTTGTGTCGGAGATCATGGAGTTTCAGTCAATGTGAGGATTTCCCTGTTTCCCTGGGGTGCATCTAAGTCCCAGGGCCTTCATGGAGCTGTGGTATCATGAGGAACGAACGCCACATCCTTGTTATGATCTGTTCATGCTGGCATCTCCTGAGACTTCCAGAACACTGGACACTGGCCTTTGGTGATCAGTCCATGCACTGTGCTGCTGAACTGGACCTCATATGCATCTGCTTGGACCCTTAGGATACTGTGGTTCTTTATAGCTAACAACTTCTTAAGTGGGGAGCAAAAGTTAAGGGGCAAAGGGCGAAAATGATACCAGAGGAAATATATTATCATTTTATGATTTCACTTCCAAACGAAATGGAACAACAAGGACAGATTTGTACTCCCACCCAAAACAAAACAAAAAAATGGGTATTTTTTTTTAACTTTTCAATATATTGGACATCACGCAATAAAGGATAGTGAGAGAGAGGATTCCATGAGCTAGGAATCAAAAAGGTGAATTCATGCTCATCTCACTTCCAGTGTGGGGAAGTTGGGGTTCCTATGGCCAGGATCCTCACTGAACTTAAACCTCCTGATGATGTAACTGCCCTGTTGCTAGGCTGCCGCTTCCACACCTGTAGGCAATAAGCTATTATTGTGCTATAGAGAGCTCGGCCCTGTGCTCTGGGCGGAGGCAGAGATGCTAGTGCTCAACCTACCGCCGGGAAAACAAGCCGGGTAATAAACCCTTTCACCCCAAAGAACGTTCTGCTGTCAATTTCTTTGGTAGCATTGAATCCATAGTGAACTTGCCCAGGGCTGAAACCCATTGGCAAGACAACTGGTGAAAGTCGGCAGGGCTCAATGTTGACCAAGGAAAAAGACAAGCTGCCCTTATGGGAGGGGTGCTTCAGCGGGCTGCCCCTGTGAATGGGGAGACAGTGGATCATCCCCCAATGGGTATGTGGTCTGAGGTGGCTTGCCTGCCTCCTAGAGGACTGGGCCCCACCCCAGGACTGGAGGCAAGTGGAGGTGACACCTGAGGCAGTAGGGGAGGCCCTAGGTATAGTAAGCAGATCCTTTGAGAAGCAGAGTGCCCGTGAGGCAGCAGGGACTGTGGGTTGGCTGCTTCTCACAGTATTAAAAAAGTCTACAGAGGAAATGGCGGCATGAGAACGCAAGCTGCAAACTTCTGTGGATTCCCGAGAGAAATGGCACTGATGCGAGAAGAGGTAGCACGAGAATGCGAGCTGCACACTTTCATGGATTCCCTGAAGAAAGAGATGGCATTGATACAAGAACACCGGCAGCAAGGAGCCATTGGAGACGAGACTGCAGTGCTGCCAGGTGTTCTGAAGGAGGAAGAGGCCATCAAGGAAAAAGACGAACTCCTGAGGGAAGCACAGGTGGAGGTGGTATGAGAACACCAGCTGCGAAGCATTGAGCTGAAGGTAGGAGACCGTCTGAAGACTGAGCTAGCATTGCTGTGAGGTACAGTAGAAAAGGTAAAGGTTGTAGCAGAGGAGGCACTCAGGGGAGGGGAGAGAAAGGTGCCATCAGCCCCAGTAATGGAGGAGCTGGAGAAAGAAGAAGGGGTAATGCCAGAGGCACTGGCACCTCCTGTATTGAAAGCACGCCCTGTGATTGTAAAGAAAATAAAGACCCAGCAGCTGAAGGTCCCCAAGGAGAGGAGCAGGCCCCTCCCCAGGTCGTGGAACACTCTATGGTCCGCCCCTATACTCAGGCTGAGCTGGTGGATTTAGGCTCCTGGTTTAAGCAGAAGCCCTTGGAGTCAATTTCAGCTTGGCTCCTGCATCTGTGAGACTTAGGGGTGGATGGAATTGTTCTGTCAGGATCAGAGATGGGAAAGCTGTCTTCCCTGACAGTGCAGCCCGCCTTGAGGCATCGATTACAAAATGCACATCAGACCCCAGGGAGTCACACCTTCCTCGATTGGCTCATGGCTGCACTTCGTGCTGTGTGGCCCAATCTGGGTGATCTACCATCCTCTCCTGTTAGATGGCAGACGTATGCTGAGCTCCAACATGTGTTACGAGAGCTAGGCATGAGAAATGCCATCTATAGTCCAGAGAATTATGGCCCAGATGAAGAGATTTTCACTACTAAGATGAGAAATATTATACTTCAAATGGCTCCTACATCCCTCTTTGGGTCTCTAGTGGCCATTTTTCCCCTCATTTAGGGCATCCCATAAGCGAGGTGACAGACTTAGGAGATGCTGAAGCAATGAGAATTTGGAAAGAGATAAGACCTTTTGCTCACAAGAAGAATTTACAGGGCCCCAAGAAGGTTACCAGAACCCAGATATGGGTTGATTTAATACGGGAAGGGACAGATGGAAGGAAATTAGATGGGAAGTCAAATAGGATCTTACTTGAGCTATGGCAACAGCTGAAAGTCACAGTTCCAGCCACTAAGACCAAAGAGGCAGAGATCAGAGACAGAACCATGAGTTCAGCCTGTGTGTTTGCAAAACTTCCTGCTGGAAAGCGACCCAACCTCACTTGAGCCCACACAGGAAGGTAATTGGGGAACACAGTGTGACTGAGGGGAAGGTCAAGGTATCTGCCCTGAGGGACGGGGGGTACCGGAGAACACATGTTGAAATAGCTATCCATTGGTCCCCAGTGAACATACAACATGTCCTGGCTCTGATGGACACTGGGGCTGAATGTTCACTAATTCATGGTAACCCAGAGCAGTTCACTGGGACCCCCACCATCATAGATGGAGACATGGAGAAGGCTATCAGAGTGATAAAAGCCCAAATTCCTTTGGGATTACGACATCTACCCACAAAAGAGTATACCGTATATATATATCCTTTCCCTGAGTATATTTTGGGGATTGATATCCTGCAGGGTCTATGATTGTGGACCACTGCAGGCGAGTTCAGACTGAGAGTACGTGTGATGAAAGCAGTTCTGAAGGGACATGCTAGGCACCCACCCATAGCTTTGCCTGTACCTTGGTGGGTGACAAATACCAAACAGTACAAACTGCCTGGGGGGCATAAAGAGGTTGGAGAAACTCTCCAGGAGCTGGAAAAGGTGGGTATTATAAAGCCCACCCATATTCCACTAAATTCCCCAGTGTGGCCAGTAAAAAAGCCAGATGGTTCCTGGTGTATGACTGTGGATTACAGAGAACTGAATAAGGTCATACCCCCTATGCATGCTGCTGTCCCCTCTATTGCAGGCTTGATGGATACTCTCAGCCATGAACTAAGAACATATCATTATATGGTAGATCTTACTAATGCCTTCTTTTCCATTGACACTGAGCAGGAAATTCAGGAACAGTTTGCCTTCATGTGGAAAGGACGGCAATGGACTTTCACCGTCCTCCCACGGGGATACCTCCACAGCCCCACAATCTGTCATGGACTTGTAGCCCAGGACTTGGCTACATGGGAGAAAACACCAATGGTGTGGCTGTACCATTATATTGATGATGTCATGCTCATGTCTGATTCTCTTTCACATCTAGAAGGCACAGCACCGAGACTGCTGCAACATTTACAGGAGAAAGGATGGGCCGTGAACAACACCAAGGTTCAGGGACCTGGTTTGTCCGTTAAATTCTTGGGGGTCGTCTGGTCAGGCAAGACCAAAGTGATACCAGAAGCAGTTATAGATAAAGTCCAGGCCTTTCCTACCCCCACAACTGTAGCATTGCTACAGGAGTTTCTGGGTCTTCTAGGCTACTGGGGAGTGTTTATCCCGCACTTGGCACAAATTCTGAAGCCCTTATACCGGTTGGTAAGAAAGGGCGTCAGGTGGGACTGGGATGAGACATGTGCATCTGCCTTTACTACAGCAAAACAGGCAGTCAAGGCCGTGCAGGCCTGAGTGTGATAGACCCATCAAGGCCCTGTGAGCGGGACGTTCATGTCACTGAAGACGGTTATGGCTGGGGTCTTTGGCAGCAGCTTGAATGAACTCGCCAACCTGTTGGATCCTGGTCACAACTCTGGAAAGGGGCAGAGGTACAATACACTTTGATAGAAAAACAACTGGCTGCCGTGTATCACGCCTTGCTGGCTACAGAAACCATCACTGGAATGGCCCTGATAACGGTAATAACCACCTATCCCATCTTGGGGTGGTTATGAGACTGGACCCAAAAGTCACAGAGTGGTGTGGCACAAATACCCACACTAGCCAAGTGGGGTGCTTACCTACAGCAGCGTAGTGCCCTTTCTAGTAGCCCCTTGAGTGAAGAACTCCAGTGCGTGTTCAGGCCGGTGACATAGACTAGTGAAAAGCAGGAAGAACTTGCTTTTGAATCATTAGTATCAGAGAGTCCCTAGGGAGGGAAGAGCCCCTATACCTGAAGATGCATGGTACACAGATGGCTCCAGCTGTAGGCAGCCCCCAAAATGGAGGGCCATAGCTTTCCATCCAAAGGCTGAGACAATATGGATGGAAGATGGTGAGGGGAAGAGCAGCCACTGGGCAGAGTTGCAGGCCGTGTGGCTTGTGATCAGCCAGGAGCCCTCCCCTATAGTTGTCTGCACTGACAGCTGGGCTATCGGGCCTTGACCCTGTGGCTACCAACCTGGTACCATGCCAACTGGCTGGTTGGTCACCAATACCTTTGAGGGCAAGAATTGTGGCAAGACTTATGGACCTGTGGTCAGACTAAAGTGATTACAGTATACCATGTGACAGGTCATTTACCACTGGCATCCCCAGGAAATAATGAAGCAGATAAATTGGCCCAGAAATGTTGCTTAGAAGGAATGCGTGCCTCTGATGCAGCCCAATGGTTACATCAGAATTTGTTGCATGCAGGGCAAAAGACAATGTGGGCTGTAGTCCATCGGTGGGTCTTGCCTTTGACCTCTGAAGAAATTAGTAGAGCCCAGCAGGAATGTGTCATGTGCTCCAAAAGGGACTTACACCAAGTTCCACGGCAACACGGTAAAATAGCTAAGAGGCCTATACCCTTTGTCAGGTGGCAGATAGATTATATTTGGCCTCTACCTGTGTCAGATGCATATCAGTATATGATGGCCTTTGTGAACACAGCTACAGGACTTCCGGTTGCTTTTCCTACCCATTGTGCAGACCAGCAGATGACCAAAAGAGGCCTGAAGCATCTCTTTGCTGCGTATGGCTGACCACAGGTAATTGAGAGTGATCAGGGCACTCATTTTACTGGACATGCAGTGCAAGAATGGGTGCAACAGCTGGGAATCAAAAGGAAGTTTCCTGTGCCATACATTCCTACTGCAGCAGGTATGATAGAGAGGCACAATGGCTTGTTAAAATCCAGACTAAAGTCAGATACCAATAGTCTGCGGGATGGTCAGTCCGCTTATGGACTGTGCTACGACATTTGAATGAGAGACCCTGAAAGGGAGCCCTGAGCCCTGTAGACATGTTAACACATATGGCTGCCTCCCCTATACAACTGCAAGGGCAAACCAAGGAAGCATCACTGAAGCTGAGGTTTGGCCACCAGAATAACATCTTGCTGCCAGCACCAACTGCACTGAACCCCGGAGGCTCCATTGAGTGGACATGGCGTTGGACCTTTCGACACATGGACCAACGATGGCTGGCTCTCCTGGCACCTTGGGGACAAGGCCTGGAAGCTGGCCTCCTGTGTATTCCCGGAATAACAACAGAGTGGTCATCAATGGTCACAGTAGTATATCCTGAACGGCCAGAGGGTAGGAGCATCTTACCGGGGAGTTTTGTTTTATCATTATGGCTAATGCATGCACCTCCAGTAGCATTATATATAGACCCTTCAGTAACCCCCACGGGGAGAGGAGTAAAAGTATGGTATACTAGACCTGGACGGGACCCCCTTCCTGCTACCGTCCTATCACAGGACCACTCTCTTGCATGCATCCTACCTGATGGACAAGATTTGCCTGTGTTGGTGGCATTAAACATGTGTCTTATCGCCCCTTAAGTCTCTGTGGATTAGGAACTTCCTCTGGCTTGAGGATTATTATTTTTGTTATTAGGAACCTCCTCTGGCTTGAGGATTATTATAATTTTTGTTACCTGTATCTTAATTTTTATTATCTCTAAGTTGTCATCCTCTGCTGCTGTTGTGGAATCTGGTTACAGTGCTCCAGCTTTCTCGCACAGGGACCGTTGTGGAAAATGGAAAGTGCGTAGATTGTAAGGCGAGAATCCTGGAGGGCTGGAGTGTGGGGAAGTTGGGGTTCCTATGGCCAGGATCCTCACTGAACTTAAACCACCTGATGACGTAACTGGCCAGTTGCTAGGCTACTGCTTCCACACCTTTAGGCAATAAGCTATTATTGTGCTTTGTAGAGAGCTCGGCCCAGTGCTCTGGGCGGAGGTAGAGATGCTAGTGCTCGACCTGCCGCCGGGAGAACAAGCCGGGTAATAAACGCTTCACCCCAAAGAACGTTCTGCTGTCAATTTCTTTGGTCACACTGAATCCATAGCAAACTTGCCTGAGGCTGAAACCCATTGGCAAGACACCTGGGAAGAGTTTCCAGATTGCATGCAAGGAGAGAGAATCAGTCAGAGCTTGTTGGTTTCCATGGGTTGGTGAGAGGGAGCTGGGAATCTGAGGAAGCCATGGCAGCTGGAGTTCACAGGGCAGAGTGGCAGAGAGGAGAGGACTACACAGAGAGAGAACAGATATTTGCAGAGGGTTCACCTTGAGTATTACCAGATAACTGACCAGGGCATGTATGTGAGGAAACTACCTGAGGCTAGAATAAAAGTACTCAAAATGATTAGAACTCACAAAGGGCCAGATATATGTCCTGTTCTAGACACAGAATAGAAACTCTTATCATTCAGAGGCCATTGAGTATAGTACTCAAGAGGGAATTTTTCAGAGGGGAAAAATTAACCCTAGATGTAACTTCTCTCTGATCTTGCCTAACAAAGTTCTCAAAGCAACATTAAAGGACTGAATATTTTCAAGTAACTTAATTATATCTTACAATAAAACTCAAGAATATTTATATAAATAAAAACATATCCAAAACCAACATGATAGAAATGTCACTGCTTCTCATTAAATAAAAAACTAGTAGGCATTTAGAGAAGCAATAAGCTAAACCCCATAATGAAAGGAAATATCAATCAGTAGAAACTGACCCAAAGGTGATATAGTTTACAGCCTTGGTGAGCAAGGGGAACCCTAATAAAACAATTATCACTTCATTTGATGTATCCAAGTAGCTAGATAGAGAAAAGATTGAACATGTTAAGTGGTAACATCAAAAGTATAAAAGAGACCCAAATTGAAGGTCTAATGATGAAAAATACACAGGATAAAATTAATGGCATTAGACATTGAAGAAGAAAAGATTAGTGAACTTGAAGATAATAGCAATAGAAATTATCCACAAACAGGCAGAGAAAAAAAACTCAATAGAAATGAATGAGTCATCAGTGAGTTTAGGGACAATTTCAAGAAGCCAAAAATACATGTAATTTTAATCCTCAAAGTATGAGTAAAGGATAAAAATGAGAAAAAAACATCTGGAGAAATAATGGTAAAACATTTTTCCAAATTTGATGAAAACTATAAATCTTAGAAACTCAATATAATCCAAACACACACACAAAAAAATGAAGAAAGTTATACCATAACACATAACCAAAATCATAAAACCAGCAATAAAAGGAAAAATTAAAGACAAAGAAAGAATGTTATAAAATCCTTTATGTAGGCTTCATAGTGTCCACAAAACAAAAGCTATAGTAGATATGATAAGGATAAAGAGGAAGGAATCTAAGCATACCACAACAAAATATGATCAAATCACAAAGGAAGAGATAAAGAAAAAAGGAATGAAGGAATTTCAAAACATCTAGAAAACAATGAAATGGTAATAGTAAGTCCATACTTACAAGTAATTACTTTAAAATTAAAGGGACTAAATTTTCCAATCAAAATATCTACAGTGAATGGATAAAAAAATACTCGACTATATGCTACCTACAAGAGACTCATTTAAGCTAAAGTGCCTCACACAGCTCACTTCAGACTGAAGATATAGATTGAAGAGAAGGAATGTAAAAATATATTTCATGCAAAATGAAAACCCAAAGAAAGCACAGGTATCTATGCTTATGCCAAAATAGACTTTAGACCAAACATGGAAAAAGAGACAAAGAAGGTCTATATTACAATGATGAAGGTTTCAGTTCAACAACAGTATATAATATTTTCAAATACTTATGCACCCAATATGAGAGCATCTAAAAATAAAAAGCAAATATTAACAGATCTAAAGGGAGAACTAGACAGCAATACAATAATAATAGAGGATTTCAATGAATAGATCATTCAGATAAAAAATTTAATAAGGGACTATTAGACTTAGATGACACATTAGATCAGATAGAATAAACAGACATATAGAGAGCATTTCACCCAACAGCAACAGAATACACAATATATGCTTTCTTCTAAAGAACACCAGGAGTTTTTCCAAAATGGGCTACATGGTAGGATGCAAAACAGATCTTAATAAATTGAAGAACACTGAAATTATACAATGGCTCTTATCTGACATACAATGGTATGAAACT
Source organism: Phataginus tricuspis (assembly GCA_029783875.1). Taxonomy (NCBI): domain Eukaryota; kingdom Metazoa; phylum Chordata; class Mammalia; order Pholidota; family Manidae; genus Phataginus; species Phataginus tricuspis. The sequence goes on along the minus strand of JAQQAC010019963.1, from coordinate 57,525,600 downwards.
AGAAATCACTTATAAGACAAAAACTAGGAATTTCACAAGTATGTGGAAATTAAGCAACATGAACAACCAATGGGTCAAATAACAAATTGAAAGAGAAATTTAAATAAGCACATAATGAGACAAATAAAATACAAACATAACATATCTGGAACTTATGGGATACAGCAAAAGCAGTTCCAAGAGGGAAGTTCATAGAAATAAACACCTACACTAAGAAAAAAGAAAACTCTCAAGCAACCTAACTTTACTTGTCAAGGAACTAGAAAGAAGAATAGCCCTAAGTTGTTAAAAGGAAGGAAATAACAAAGATCAAAGTAGAAGTAGATGAAATAGACTAAAAATAAAATAGAAAAGATCAATGGAACTAAAAGCTATTTTTTAAAAATAGACAAACCTCTAGCTAGACTTACAAAGGAAAAAATAGAGGATTCAAATAAACAGAATTAGAAATGAAAGAAAGACATTCAACTGATACTCTACATACATAAGGATCATAAGCGTGCACTATGAATGACCGATCAACAAATTGGACAGCCTAGAAGAAATGAATAAATTCCTAGAAATATACAACTTATTAAGAATGAATCATGAAGAAATAGAAAATCTGAACAGATCCATTACCAGTAAGGAGATTGAGTCAGTAATAAAAAAATCTTCAATAAAGTAATGTCTCAGACCAGATGACCTACTGGTGAATTCTACCAAACATTACAAGAAGAATTAATACCAATCCTTCTCAAAGTACTCCACAAAATAGGAGACGGTCAAGATTGGCATTAGTAATTTTTTTCTGGATATGTCTCCCCAAGCAAAGGAAAAAAATAAATAAATAAACAACTAGGACTACATCAAACTACAGAGCTTCTGCACTGCAAAGGAAACTAACAACAAAGTAAAAAGACAACATAGGCAATGTGAGAATATATTTGCAAATGATATATCTGATAAGGGGTTAATGTCCAAAATAAAGAACTCATACAGCTCAATACCATAAAAAAAATAATTGGGCAGAGGACCTGAATAAACATATTTTCAAAGCAGACATACAGATAATCAACAGACACATGAAAAGATACACAGCATCAATTATCACAGGGGAAATGCAGATCAAAACCACAATGAGATACCACCTCAAACAAATCAGAATGGCTAATATCAGAAAGATAAGAAATACATGTTGGTAAGGGTGTGGAGGAAAGTGATACTTCATACACCATTGATGGAAATATAAGTTGATTCAGCCACCTTTGAAAACAATATGGAGTTTCCTAAAAAGTTAAAAATAGAGATACCATACAACCCAGTAATTCTACTCTGAGAACTTACACAAAGAAAACAAAATCTGTAATTCAAAAATGTATATGCAACTCTATGTTATTGCAGCATTATTTACAATAGCCAAACTATGGAAGCAATGTAATTATCCATCAATAGAAGAATGGATAAAGATGTAGTATATATGTACAATGGAATATAACTTGGCCATTAAAAAGAAGATATCTTGCTAGTTGCGGCAACATGGATGGATCTAGAGGGTTTTATGTATTATGCTAAGTGAATTAAGTGAGACAGACAAAGAAAATTCCCTTATAATTTCACTTATATGTGGAACGTAAGGAATAAACAAAACAGAAATAGACTCATAAATACAGAGGAAAAACTGGTGGTTGCCTTAAGAAAGGAGGGTAGAAGTGTGGGTGAAATAGGTGAAGAGGATAAAGAGATACAAACTTCCAATTATAAAAGAAAATAAGTCATGGGGATGAAAACTATAGTATAGGAAATACAATCAATAATACTGAAATATCTCTATATGGTGACAGTTGTAAGCACACACTTCATGATGAGCATTTTCTAATGTATATAATGTCTAATCACTATGTTGTACACCTGAAACCAATATAATGTTGTATATGAACTATGCTTCAATAAAAAGTTTTAAGATATAGAAGAGGAGGGAACACTAACAAATTCATTTTACAAAGCAAACATTACCCTGATAACCAAAACCAGACAAGGACACTGCAAGAAAAGAAAAATTACAGTCCAATATCCCTGATGAATATAATGAAAAAAATCTGTGAAATATTAGCAAACCAAATTTAACAACATACTAAAAGCATCATAAATGCATAAAACGATCATGATCAAGTGGGATTTATTCTAAGAATGCAAAGATGGTTCAACATCTGCAAATCAATCAATGTGATATACTGCATTAACAGAATGAATATGATCATCTCATTAGATACAGAAAAAGAATTTGAAAATTCAACACCCATTCGTAATAAAAACTCTCAACAAATGGTGTGGAGAATCTCTCTTAATGTTGGGATAGACAGGTGGAATATAGCATGGAATTTGCTATAGTCCTCTCACATGAGGAATGAGCATGACAGTGAAGTAGATATAGAGGAAAGAAGAGCCCAGAAATACAGAAAAACAGATTTTTGATGGCTATATGCTAAGCACTATGGCAGAGATTATAGTGATCAATAAGCATTTCATGAACTCTTCCATGTTTCCCAGCCTTTCACATGATTATGTTGGAGACAGATATCCCTACTGATCAGTGGTATTTAACACAAATGATGTATGTCATTTACATTCCACAGTATTTCAAAACCAATATGGGTTATTCGTAGTCTCCTTTCCTTGGTCATAGCAACACTAGAAGCTATGTAATAAAATGTGTCATCACAGATTGTCACCTATGTGAAATGTATATATCTGCTGACCTGCATTTAATAGGACAATAAATGTTAAGGCCTCAAATTCTACCTCAAAGTTTAAAAAAAAACTGATTTCAGAAGGAATAATAATCCACATATGATCAGAAAAAGGCTTTGGGCATATTTGTCCAAGCATGGCCAAGATGAACAGAAATTAAATGGCAACTGTGGAAATATTCTAGAGCCCCAGAGGGAAAACAAGCAAATTATTCAAAAGTACCCTCCTGGAAGAAATAATTACCCAGCATGAGAAATCAATTTTTTGTAATTGGAGAAACAATGGTACTACTTAGTAAGAATATTCAATTAAGCAAGAGCTTAAGGATGAGACTGAAGTCAATAAAATGAAAGCTGAAAGTGATAAGAAAATAAATGTAAAAGGTAGCTTGTAAACTTAATGAAACTAAAGCATTAAAAAAACAGATACAAAAAAATAAGGGGAGATGTTGAAGATGGAAAAACAGACAGAGAGAAAAGTTCTTGCAAAAATAGGATTGTGGATAAAATGAGAGTTCCTGTGGCCAGGATTCTCACCTGGCCCTGGTTGACTAGCTCAATGCACACCTGTGGGCAATACATGGCTGTTGACTCTTATAAAGAGCTCCGCCCAGTGCTCTGGGCATGACACAGTGGCATGACTGCAAGGCTGCAGGAGAACAGAGCAGAGGCTGGAGTGGTGGCAGCGCTGAGGACAGAGGCCCAGAGGACGGCTGTGCGGGACGACTATGCAGAGAGGCCCAGAGGACAGCTGTGCGGGATGGCTGTGCAGGCAGAGGGGCCCAGAGGACGGCTGTGCAGATAGAGGGGCCCAGAGGATGGCTGTGCAGACAGAGGGGCCCAGGGGACGGCTGTGCGGATAGAGGAGCCCAGAGGCAGAGACCGGCTTGCTGCATCCAGACTCGCTCTGAGTGACCAGGATTTTAGTGACTGACCTGCCAACGTGGAAATAAAGTTGGGTAAAGCCCTATCACCCCAAGAATGTTTTGCTGTCAGTTTCTTTGGTCATATTGAATCCATAGCGAACTTGCCCAAGGCTGAAACCCATTGGCAAGACAAAGATGTAAAGTAAAAACAGTTTGTTTGTTTGTTTTTTCTACAATTTATTTTGGTATCATAAACCCACAATTACATGAGCAACATCGTGGTGACCAAACTACCCCCTTCATCAGGCCCCCCCCACCAACCCTATTACAGTCACTGTCCATCAGTGCAGTGAGATGAGAATCACTGCTTGTCTTCTCTGATGTGTCCTCCCCGTGCCCCCCCCACCCTATGTCTGCTAATCGTAATGGCCCTTTTACCCTCTTATCCCTCTCTTCCCGCCCTTCTTCTCAGTCCCTTACCCTTTGGTAACTATTAGTCCGTTCTTGGGTTCTGTGAGTCTGCTGCTGTTTTGTTCCTTCAGTTTTTTTCTTTGTTCTTATACTCCACACATGAGTGAGATCATTTGATACTTGTCTTTTCCGGCTTGGCTTATTTCACTGAGCATAATACCCTCTGGCTCCATCCATGTTGTTGCAAATGGTAGGATTTTTTTTTCTTAAGGCTGAATAATATTCCATTGTGTATATGTACCACATCTTCTTAATCCATTCATCTACTGATGGGCACTTAGGTTGCTTCCATTTCTTGGCTATTGTAAATAGTGCTACGATAAACATAGGGGTGCATATGTCTTTTTGAAACTGGGCTACTGCATTCTTAGGGTAAATTCCTAGGAGTGGGATTCCTGGGTCAAATGGTATTTCTATTTTGAGTTTTTTTAAGGAACCTCCATACTGCTTTCCACAATGGTTGAACAAATTTGCATTCCCACCAGCAGTGTAGGAGAGTTCCCTTTTCTCCACATCCTGACCAACATTTGTTGTTTGTGTTTTGGATGTTGGCCAACCTCACAGGTGTGAGATGATATCTCATTGTGGTTTTAATCTGCATTTCTCTGATGATTAGCGATGTGGAGCATCTTTTCATGTGCCTGTTGGCCATCTGAATTTCTTCTTTGGAGAAGTGTCTATTCATGTCCTCTGCCCATTTCTTAATTGGATTATTTGCTTTTTGTTTGTTAAGGTGCATGAGGTCTTTGTATATTTTGGATGTCACCCCCTTATCAGATACATCATTTATGAATATATTTTCCCATATTGTAGGATGTCTTTTTGTTCTACTGATGGTGTCCTTTGCTGTACAAAAGCCTTTCAACTTGATATAGTCCCATTTGTTCATTTTTGCTTTTGTTTCCCTTGCCCGGGGGAATATGTTCATGAAGAAGTCACTCATGTTTATGTCCAAGAGATTTTTGCCTATGTTTTTTTCTAAGAGTTTTATGGTTTCATGACTTACATTCAGGTCTTTGATCCACCTTGAGTTTACCTTTGTGTATGGGGTAAGACAGTAGACCAGTTTCATTCTCTTACATGTAGCTGTCCAGTTTTTCCAACACCAGCTGCTGAAGAGGCTGTCATCTCCTCATTGTATATCCAAGACTCCTTTATCAAATATTAATTGGCTGTAAATGTTTGGGTTAATGTTTGGATTTTCTATTCTATTCCACTGGTCTGTGGGTCTGTTTTTGTGCCAGGACTAAATTGTCCTGATTACTGTGGCTTTGTAGTAGTGCTTGAAGTCAGGGAGAGTAAGTCCCCCTGCTTGATTCCTCCTTCTCAGGATTGCTTTGACTATTCGGGTCTTTTCTGGTTCCATATGAATTTTAGAATTACTTGTTCCAGTTCATTGAAGAAAGCTGTTGGTAGTTTGATAGGGATTGCATTGAATCTGTAGATTGCTTTAGGTAGTATTGCCATTTTGACAATATTTATTCTTCCTAGCCAAGAGCATGGGATGCATTTCCACTTGTTAGTGTCTTCCTTAATTTCTCCTCGGAGTCTCTTGTAGTTTTCAGAGTACAGGTCGTTCACTTCCTTTGTTAGGTTTATTCCTAGGTATTTTTTTTTTAGATGCAATTGTGAATGGAATTGTTTTTCTGATTTCTCTCTCTGTTAGTTCATCATTAGTGTATAGGAAAGCAACAGATTTCTATGTGTTAATTTTATATCCTGCAACTTTGCTGAATTCAGATATTAGTTCTAGTAGTTTTGGAGTGGAGTCTTTAGGGTTTTTTATGTACAGTATCATGTCATCTCCAAATAGTGACAATTTGACTTCTTTTTTACCAATCTGGATGCCTTGTATGTCTTTGCTTTGTCTGATTGCCATTGGTATTACTTACAGTACTATGTTGAATAACAGTGGAGAGAGTGGGCACCCCTGTCTTGTTCCTGATCTTAGATGAAAAGCTTTCAGTTTCTCACTATTAAGTATGATGTTAGTTGTGGGTTTTTCATACATAGCCTTTATGATGTTGAGGTACTTGCCGTCTATACCCATTCTGTTGAGAGTTTTAATCATGAATGGATGCTGAATTTTGTCAAATGCTTTTTCAGCATCTATGGAGATGATCACGTGGTTTTTGTTCTTCTTTTTGTTGATGTGATGGATGATGTTGATGGATTTTCGAATGTTGTACCATCCTTGCATCCCTGGGATGAATCCCACTTGATCATGATGTATGATCCTCTTGATGTATTTTTGAATTCGGTTTGCTAATATTTTGTTGAGTATTTTTACATCTACGTTCATCAGGGATATAGGTCTGTAATTTTCTTTTTCAGTGAGGTCTTTGCCCGGTTTTGGTATTAGAGTGACGCTGGCTTCATAGAAAGAGTTTGGAAGTATTCCCTCCTCTTCTATTTTTTGGAAAACTTTAAGGAGAATGGGTGTTATTTCTTCTCTATATGTCTCGTAGAAATCAGAGGTGAATCCACCAGCTCCGGGGGTTTTGTTCTTGGGTAGTTTTTTGATTACCGATTCAATTTCGTTGCTGGTGATTGGTCTGTTTAGTTTTTCTGTTTCTTGCTTGGTCTGTCTTGAAGGTTGTATTTTTCTAAGAAGTTGTCCTCTTCTTCTAGGTTTTCCAGCTTGTTAGCATATAGATTCTCATAATATTCTCTTATAATTCTTTGAATTTCTGTGGGGTCTGTCGTTCTTTTTCCTTTCTCATTTCTGATTCTGTTTATGTGTGTAGATTCTCTTTTTCTCTTAATGAGTCTGGCTACGGGTTTATCTTTTTTGTTTATTTTTTCAAAGAACCAGGTCTTGGTTTCATTGATTTTTTTCTATTGTTTTATTCTTCTCAATTTTATTTATTTCTTCTCTGATCTTTATTATGTCTCTCCTTCTGGTGACTTTGGGCCTCATTTGTTCTTCTTTTTCAAATTTCAGTAATTGTGTCTTTAGACTGTTCATTTGGGAATGTTCTTCCTTCTTTAAATAGGCCTGGATTGCAATATACTTTCCTCTTAGAACTGCGTTTGCTGCATCCCACAGAAGTCATGGCTTTGTGTTGTTGCTGTCATTAGTCTCCATATATTCTTTGATTTCTGTTTTGATTTGGTCGTTAACCCATTGATTCATTAGGAGAATGTTGTTAAGTCTCCATGTATTTGTGAGTCTTTTTTATTTCTTTCAAAAATTTATTTCTAGTTTTATACCTTTGTTATCTGAGAAGTTGGTTGGTAGGATTTCAATATTTTTGAATTTACTTATGTTCTTTTTGTGGCCTAGTATGTGGTCTATTCTGGAAACTGTTCCATGTGCGCATGAGAAGAATGTGTATCCTGCTGCTTTTGGGTGCAGAGTTCTGTAGATGTCTGTTAGGTCCATCTGTTCTAGTGTGTTGTTCAGTGCCTCTGTGTCTTTACTTATCCTCTGCCTGGTTGATCTATCCTTTGGTGTGAGTGGTGTGTTAAAGTCTCCTAAAATAATTGCATTGCTGTCTATTTCCTTCTTCACTTCTGTTAGTATTTGTTTCACATATGCTGATGCTCCTGTGTTGGGTGCATATATATTTATAATGGTTATATCTTCTTGTTGTATTAACCCCTTTATCATTATGTAATGTTCTTCTTTATCTCTTGCTACTTTCTTTGTTTTGAAGTCTCTTTTATCTGATACAAATACAGCAACACCTGCCTTTTCCTCTTTGTTGTTTGCATGAAATATCTTTTTCCATCTCTTCACTTTTAGTCTGTGTATATCTTTGGGTTTGAGGTGAGTCTCTTGTAAACAGCATAAAGATGGGTCTTGCATTTTTATCCACTTTGTTACTCTGTGTCTTTTGATTGGTGCATTCAGTCTGTTTACATTTAGTGTGATTATTGATAGATATGTACTTATTGATATTGCTGGCTTTCGATTCGTGGTTAACAAAGGTTCTAGGGTTGCTTCTTTACTATCTAAGAATCTAACTTAACATTCTTGTTAAGTTATTGTGAATGCCGTCTGATGTTTCTTTATCTCTCCCTTCCTATTCTTCCTCCTCCTTTCTTTATATATTAGGTGTTTTTTTCTTTGCATTTAGTTAGTATTTGGATGTTCTGCTTTCTTTCCTATGATTTTATTTTCTCTGGTGACATCTTTTTAGCCTTAGGGGTGTTTCCCTCTAGAACAGTCCATTTAAGATATCCTGTAGTGGTGGTTTATGAGAGGCAAACTCTCTCAACTTTTCTTTGTCTGGAAATTGTTTAATCCCTCCATCACATTTAAATGATAATCGTGCTGGATACAATATTCTTGGTTCGAGGCCCTTCTGTTTCATTACGTTAAATATATCATGCCATTCTCTTCTGGCCTGTAAGTTTTCTGTTGAGAAGTCTGATGGGTTTTCCTTTGTAGGTGATCTTCTTTCTCTCTCTAGCTGCCTTTAATACTCTGTCTTTTTTTTTGATCTTTGCCATCTTAATTATTATGTGTCTTGGTGTTGTCTTCCTTGGGTCCCTTGTGTTGGGTGATCTGTGGGCTTCTGTGGACTGCGAGACTATTTCCTTCCCCAGCGTGGGAAAGTTTTCAGCAATTATTTCTTCAAAGACACTTTCTATCCCTTTTTCTCTCTCTTCTTCCTCTGGTACTCCTATAATGCGAAAATTTCTCCGTTTGGATTGGTCACACAGTTCTCTTAATATTCTTTCATTCTTAGAGGTCCTTTTATCTGTCTCTGCCTCATCTTCTTTGTATTCCTGTTCCCTGTTTTGTATTTCATTGATAGTGTCTGGAACCACATCCAGTCTGCTGTTAAGCCCGTCAATGGCTTGTCTCATTTCTTCTTTGTCTTTCCTCATTTCCTCCCTCAGCTCTTGCACATTTTTCTGTATATCCGTCAGCATGGCTATGACTTTTATTCTGAATTCATTTTCAGGAAGACTGTGCATGTCCGTTCCATCAGATTCTCTCCCCAGGGTGGTGTTTGTTTGAAGTTTTGTCTGTATCATATTTTTCTGTCTCTCATGACTATAGAATTGGTTGTTGGTAGTTGTTACGTATGTCAGCTGGGCTCTTTATGACTTTAAGAAGGAAAGAGAAGAAAGGAGAGAAAAAGAAAAAAAATTTTTTTTAAGTACTACTAATAATAAAAAAAGTAAAAAGAGAGAGAGAAAAAGGAAAAGAAAGGAAAGAAAAAGTAAAAGCAGCAACACCTTAAAAAAAAATGCCCACAGGGAGTGGTTTCTGTATGAATGCTGTAGGTGGCGCTGTTGCTCCACTATTCCAGAGTTGTGGCCATGCCGCTCCAAATGGCCCTTTAAAGCTGTGGCAGGTGTGAAAATGAATAGGAGGCTGTTGAGCTCTGTGAGAGTCCTAATTATGGCTACCCTTTCCCAGTCGCCCGCTATGGGGTCTGACGCTCCCCAGGACTCCCAGCCTGCTGGGCTGAGTGTGCCGCGGCGATGAGGTTCCCTGCTGGACACCCGTCTCTTTAAGACCGCTGCAAAACAAAGCGCGCGCTTTTCTCCTTTTTTTTTCTTCTCTTTTCTCCTTCCCTGAGCCAGCCGTGAGCAAACAGGCGCGCTCCTGCTGAGATCCTGCGCCCTCCATCTCTCCAATCTCCGCCACACCACGCTTTGTGCGCCCGCATTACTGGGGCCGATCCGGGGCTGGTTATCTCCTGGGCCTGCACTTCCACTCCCTCCTGGCTCTGAATCCTCTCCTCCCGCCGGTGCGCTGGGGTGGGGGAGTGCTCGGGTTCTGCTGAGTCACGGTTCGATGTTCCGTTTCTTACCCGCCTCGCCAGCTGCTGAGTCCTCCCAGGTGTGTCTGCACGGTGTGCGCTTTCCTGTGTGTTCTGGTCTCTCTTTTAGGAACAGTTGTATTTGCTGTGTTTTCGTGGATAAATATAATGTTGGGAGGAAAATTCTGCCGCTCCGTTCACGCTGCCATCTTCCCAGAACTCAAAAAACAGTTTTTTTTTTTAAGACAAATATCAGTGTAACTCAAGAGAAACCATTAGGTATAGAAAAAAGATAAAATGTAATCTAATATGAGGGTAAAATATGTTCCTGACGTACAGACTTAATAAACATAACATAAAGTATAAAATAAACTTAAATTACATAAGAAAATTTCCCTAAAATGAATAAATAAACTTTGATTCTTGATGTAAATACATTGTGATACATGAAAAATAGAACACTCAACACTAGTCATAAACTAGATAAGCTATTGAAACTTAAGGAAGAATAAGTAATTATTCTGGTATCTACACAGGAGACAGATATCAAGGAAATATCATTCAACATCAAAAGATAACAATAGATACATGTGAATTTGGAAAGAATAAAAATATGACACAGGAATTTTACATACAGCAAAATGTCCATCAAATACAGAAGCAACTTGTTGCTACTCCCAAACATGATAGAGCCTGAATTTTTCTTTAAAAAATTATTTGACAATGGAATATAGACATTTAAGGGATAAATGAAAATTTAGAATTTGGGAATTAAGAGTAATGCTGAAATGATTGGTCATGAGTGTAGATAAATTTAAGATTAAGTTGATTTAAAGATTAAATTGATTTACAGAATATGGGAATTGTTGCAATTGTTCTCTTTAATTTCCATTTTTGTGCTTTGCTTCATTATTTGAACTTATTATAATGAATGTATGTGATTTTTCCCAAACAGTGGAGTAATTATTCTCGAAAATAGACTAAATTGGAAAATTATTAGCAATTGTTAACTTAAGACCATGGAAATATATATCATTTTTTGTTGTTGTTTTGTTCAGTGCTATAATATTTTTTCTGTTTAAAAAATAGTATTTGTAAAAAGAACCGTGCGGTAACTACTTCATGAGTTCATGAAGAGAAATCAGGATAATCTATAAGTGTGATACATCATTAATAAAAAGAATGAAAATTAATGGTTTATTCACGGAATGGGGAACAGTTCAATGCAATTGGAATTCAGGCTCTGGTAAGACATCCTAACAATATGAAAGTTTAGAATGCGCATGGGCAACCTAACTTGCAATTACATTATAAACCCTATGACACCACATAGAGGCGTATTAACTCTTTAGCCGACAGTGGGAAGATTTCAAAACCTAAGGAGGAACAAGGTCATAAGAGACATGAGTCAGCATAATATTCTCTCAGACACTAATTTCAGGAATTCATGGTAATTACTTACCAATGAGTTCCTTGGCTGTGGTACTAAAACCCAGGGAAGATGTTCAAAAAAGGTTTAACTTCTCCTTTAGATAGGACACTGAAAATTTACATATGCTTATTTCAGGAAAATATTTGAGTCATAATAGAGTATGGACAGGTAAGAGGACAAGGAGAGCCTTAGGTAAGTTTATTCATTGCACTTGGGGAGGCATTAAGAGATATGGATGGAAGTGAGGAAAGCTTCTGTCCACCGTTTATCCCGAGACATGCTAACACACTACTCTGAGGCTCAGCTGGGAAGAAAATGACAGGCACAGAACTCAGACTGTGAGATGACAAGCAATGAAAGCTCCTGTGATTCCCTCCTACTGCAGGAACCAGCCAAGGACCACCGATGCATGATGAGAGGGGCACTGGGGGGGGTGGCTCTGGAGATACGGGCTTGGATTATGATTCCTAACTTCATGAACTCATGGTTAGTAGTTATGGCTTGAGAAAGTCACTAAACTATTTCTCTGACAGTATTTCTTCATCTTTATAATCAAAATAGTACTCATTCTACCTAAAATAGGATTCATGTAAAGATCAGTAATAGAATGATAATAATGAGATGAAAGATTTCTGCAAAGGTAGAGTAGGAAATTCCAAAATTTTCTTTCCCTTAAAGCAATGAATCCACTGCTAACCATTGTCAAAACTGACTTGTCCAGAACACTGGAAATTAACCAAAATTTTTTAAAAGTCCACCTAGTGCTTATTCAAAAAAAGTGACTGAATTTCAGTAAGAGCAGCTGGATTTGTGTCATTTAAACGAATCCTATTTCCATTCCTCTGTCCCGAATTCCAGTATAGACTTGAAACTGGAGAGTCTCATAAGCGTGGTTAACTGAAAACCATCAGCCTAACGGACACTGAAGGGGTGAGACATGTCTGAATGTTCTCCAAAAGATCCACCTCAAGATAATTGTCACTATTTCCTCTGTCTGAAAGATCTGTAGAAAACCCTATTCACAAAATTTGTCACGATTTGACTTCATTTAGAGCTCGCTCGGTAGCAAAATCTCAGGATTAACATCACAGCGGCCCAAGGCAGCGATAGCAACTGGGGCAACCAAGAAAAATCACCAACTTAAAAGGAAAATGTAGAAATGAGATGTAAACTGGGGCCTTTGAAAATCTCAGGCATGTTCCTAGGGATCAAGAAGGCCATACTCAGGGTCAGAGCTGTACACGTGCCCGAGAGAAACCTGATGGAGCCCCAATACCTCACCTTTAGCTCACCTTCAAGTCCTGCACAAGCAGGAATTAAAGAGACAAAACAGTTGTAAACTGCCAGAGCACTGAGGCATTCCCAGTATACACTGAGCTCCTCAGCAAAGACTAGGAGATATACTGGTTCAAGGATTTTTAGAAAAAAATCTGTCCAATCATTAGCTGACCACTAAGCTAATCGAGTGGAGACATTATTGGCCATCCATGATGGAGAACAGAGCCTTTACAGAATTCCTCCAAGAAAGTCACAAAATAAAGAACACGAACAGTAAGAACATCTCCACCAAGCAAAATACAAACAAAAATCCAGTGGTAAAATACCCTAAAGACAGGGGATGATATGATTTCCATAGGTGTCACATGGTATTATTTAACTGACAGATTTTAAACCACTACTAAATGCAATGAGATATTTGCAGAAATAACAAATATGGCCCATACACAGAAAAAATTGTATGTCAAATAGAGATTGCCTCTGAGGAAATTCATATTTGGACTTATATATAGACTCATGTAAATTTATAAGCTCATATTATAGATTTATATAGACAAAAACTGTAAGTTTGCTACTATAAGTACTTACAAAGAAAGAAAAAAAGTGCCTGGAGAAGTAAATTTATAACAATGTCCTCCAGACGCAGTAGTTCTACTTCTAGGAACTTATCCAAAGACAACAAAACCTCTTATTTGAAAAGATATATGCACTCTTATGTTTATTGCCACATTATTTATAATAACCAAGATATAGAAGCAACCAAAGTGTCCATCAGTAGTTGGATGGATAAAGAAGATGTGTTACATATATACAATGGCATATTCAGCCCCAAAAAGGAAAGAAATCCTGTCATTTGTGACCACGTGGATGGAACTGGAGGATATTATGATCAGTGAAATAAGCCAGATAGAGAAAGACAAATACCATACAATTTCACTTAATGTGCAATCTTAAAACAAATGAACAAACAGCAACAGACTCAAGACACTGAGAAATGACTGGTGGTTACCATCAGGGAGGGGTTGGCATAGGTGCGGGAAATAGGTAAGGTGATTATAAAAAAAGCAATGCATGCCTGAGAAACAATCAGAAGGGAAGTATGTTAAATAAAAATGTTAAACTATTCCCTCAAAAAACAAACAAACAAAAGATAGAAGATTGTTGTATTTGCTAGGTTCTTTCAAATGGCTTACAGAAGAGGAAGAGCAAATAATAAAACAAAAGCAGCAAAATATTAACAAACTGAGTCTGGGTAAAGGGAACACAGGTGTTCCTTATACTATGTTTTTTTAACTTTTGTTAAAGTTAGAAATTGCATTAAAATAAAAGTGTTTCAATGTCATATTAAAAAAGAGAGCAATATCTTCCAAATAAAGAATACCAGTAGAGAAACAGAAATAACTTCCTAAAATTAAAATATTACTTACAGTGGTTCAACAGTAGAATAGAGCCGGCAAAAGTAATAAAAGTCATTGAACTTGAAAATAGGTCCATTGAGAATATCCAGTTTGAGGAACTGGAAGAAAATGTATGCAGAAAATTATTAGAGCCTCAGAAGCACGGGCGGCAGCCTCAAGCATATGAACATGCACATAATGGGATTCCAGAAGGAGAGAAAGGAAGAGTAAGACTATTTGAAGAGATAATGGTTAAAAACATCCACAAATTGGTGAAAAACAGTAATACACACACATAAGAAGTTCAACAGACTTCAAGAAGATGCACACCAGAGAATGTAAGTCAAACTGTTGAAAGTCAAACGCAAAGAGGAATTCTGTAAACCACCTACCATCTTGGAGATTACATATATTATCATGAGCAGAATGGAACTAGAAATATGGGCACGGAGGGCGCTTCTGGTGGGGCCTCAGATGGAAACGAGGAACATGTTTTTGGACACTGGAAGAAAAACAGTCCTGGTTATAAAGTGGCAGGAAACTTGTCTGAATTATGGTTTTCCTGTTGGGTAGGAAATAGAACTTGTTGGATATTTAGCTGAGGAGATTACCAAGCAAAGTGTGGCAAGTGTGTAGCCTTGCTTGTTCTTGCTGCGTGTAGCAAAATGTAGAGGAAGAGACAGAAATTGAAGAATGACTTGCTAGGCAAAAAGGAACCTGAACTTGAGGATTTTGAAAATTTAATATTCTGGAAACAGGGCCAAGAGTGTGACTGACCAATCATTTGTTAAAGAGATTAGGGGTGTTGTTCATGGATCAAATCAGCCATTTCAGTGGAAGCCAGAAATAGAGATGTGGTTATGCAAGAAACACGTGTGGAGCAATCTCGTCTGGTGACTTGGACTCCCATGAATTTCAACAGAGAACAAGATTTTCAAGAGTTTTATACCAGCATAAACACTGCCAGCCTGGTCTGAAAGAAACAGAGACAGGGTGACATGAAAGCAGTATGAACGGGAGGGCAGAACCAGGGTTTCAGAAGCCTGGCCAACAGGATCTCCTAAGGCTGAGAGGTGAGGCCACAGCGCCAGCGAGCCTGAGGTGTGAGACTGCCACGACTGCAGCCGAGAGGACACAGCACGGAGTCAAAGGGGATTATCCCCAGGCCTTGACCTAATAAAATTGGCCCTGCTGGGTTTTGGACTTATGTGAAATCCAGGACCTCTTTCTTCCTTTCAATTTCTCCCCTTTGGAGTAGGAATCTCTGTTCTGGGCTGGTCCTACCATTCGATTTTGGAAGCAGATATCTTGTCCAGTTTCACAGGTTCACAGATTGGAATTTTGTCTCAGGATGAATCATACTATGAATCTCACCCACAACTGATTTAGATGATTTAAATGATAGGATTTGGGACTTTGAGCTGGTGATATTTAGATGTGATTTTAGAATTATAATTAATGCTGGAAAGGTTAAGATTTTTGAAAATGTCAGGTTATACTGACTGTACTTTTACTCTTCAAAAGGACATGAATTTGGGGGCTAGAATGCATGTTGTTATGGGTTGAATTGTGCCCTCCCAAAAGCATATGCTGAGGACCTAACCCCCAGTACCTCAGAATGTGACCTTCTTTGGAAATAGGGTCTTAATAGATGCAATTCGTTAAGATGAGGTCATACCAGAATAGGATTGACTCTTACTTCAATATGGCTGGTGTCTGTATAGAAAAAGGAGAGAGACATATAGGAAAAGACAGTCATATGATGACAGAGATGGAGATTGGAGTGACATATCTACAAGCCGAGGAAAGCCAAGGATTCCCAGCAAAGACTAGAAGCTAAAGGAGGCAAGGAAGAATTTTCCCGTACAAATTCCAGAAGTACCAAGGTTCTGAAAACACCTTGATTTCAGACTTCTAGCCTCCAGAACAATGGGTCAATAAACTGCAGTTGTTTTAAGCCACTCAGTTTGTGGGGACTTTGCTATAGCAGCCTTTGGAAACTAATACACAATTCAATTTGCAAAGTATTTTTTTTTTAAAAAAAACATTGTTAAGATAACTGTATATTCAAATGCTAAAGAATAAAGTTGGCTTTTATCTCAATCTATCTACAAAATTTAATTCAACGTAGATTACAGACTCCAATATAAGAGCTAAAACTATAAAACTCTTAGAAGGCATAGGTGTAAATCTTCATGACTTTGGATAAAGCAATGTTTTTTTAAAATATGACAAAAAAGCACACCAACAATAACAGCAGAGAAGATAAACTGAACATGGAATTACATTAAAATTTCAAAATTAATATCTTTCTTGTTTCAAGGTCACCTTCAGTGGTAGAAAAAGAAGCTCACAGAGCATTATAATTAGCACACATAATATAGGTAGGTCATGGGGAAGGCAGTATAACACAGAGAAGACAAGTAATGACTATAGAATCTTACTACACTGATGGACAGTGACTGCAGTGGGGTGTGGGGGGGACTTGATAATACGGGTGAATATTGTAACCACAATGTTGCTCATGTGAAACCTTCATAAGATTGTATATCAATGATACCTTAATAAAAAAACAAACAACAAAAGAAGCCCACAGAGTGAGATAAAATACTTGCAAATCACATATTTGATAAAGAACTTGTATTCAGTATATACACAGAGATTTTATCACTCAAAAAAAAAAAAGACAACCCAACTTAAGCAAACAAGAAGGTAGGCGATAAGCAAACAAATACATAATTAAAAAATCAGCAAGTTATTTAAATTGATATTTCTACAAATAAGCTATATGAATGTTCAGTATGAACAAGAAACACACTCAACACCATTAGTCATTAGGAACATGCAAATCAAGGCCATAATGAGATAACACTTCACACTGACTAAAATGGTTATTTTCTTTTAAAGGAAAATAAGTATTGATATGTTGTGGAGAAACGAGAACCATTATTTGAGAAATAAAATGATAGGAGAATGTAAAATGGTGTGTCCACTTTTGAAAATAGTCTGGTAGTTCTTTTCAAAGTTAAACATACTGTTACTATATAACCCAGCAATTTCACTCCTAAGTATGTACCCAAAAGAACTGAAAATAGATCCCTGCAAAAAACTTGGATCTGAATATTCACAGCAGTGTTATTAGTAATAACCAAAGTGGAAACAACCCAAATGGGGTCATCAACAGATTAATAAACAAAATGTAGTATAGCCATATGGTGGAATATTATTTAGCAATAAAAAGAATGAAATACTGATCTATACTACAATATAGATGAATCCTGAAAACCTTATCCTAAGTGAAAAAAGCCAGTCACAAAAATTCATAAACTGTATGATTCCATTCATGTGAAATACCTAGAATAGGCAAATCCATAGAAAACATAAGTAAATTAGTGTTCACCAGGAGCTTGGGCAAGGGAGGACTGGAGAGGAACTGCTAATTCATGTGGGCTTTCATTCTGAGGTTATTAAAATATTCTGGAATTAGATATTAGTGATGGTTTCACAGCTGTACATATTAAAACCATGGAATTATACACTTTTAAAAGGTGAATTGTATGGGAGATGGTTATATTGCAATGTGATAATTATAAAAATGATATAGTGGAATATGTGGACTGACTTAGTATTTTGATTATGGTGACTTATGTATAAATCACATTGCTTATGAGCTGAGCATAAAATAAAGGCAGTTCTGAAGAAATGAAAGAAAAATCTTCTGTCTGTCTTTTCTAGACCTATGTTTCCCATTTTGTGTCTTTGTGATAGCAGGGATATTGGATATTAGTAAGTATTGTTTAATAAATACAGTCAACTGATCAAAGGTCACATAGTCAAAAGTCTGGGAAAATCTAGGTTAGAGGAAAGTCAGGATTTTCCTGCAGTAGTTTTAAAGCCACTTATCATGATGACATGCTTTCAGTATGGGAGACCAAGGCCAGTGGAATGGGTGGTGGTCTTAGATTATCATTTCTTTCTTCATTCCCAGTGATCAAGGTGGAGGTCATTAAAAACTGTGCTCCTTATAACTTAGTCGAGTTTATAATGTAGCTTTCATAAAATTAAAAAAGTGATTTACTCTATCCAATGTGTGAAATAACATGGATATTTTAGCACCGTTGGAATGTTAAAGTAAGGTCCCGGTCTCCTGAGGCAATAACATGTTAGGGCAAAGTTTCTGGAGAGAAGTCATCAGTCTTTGGTCACTTAGAAACTGAATCTGGTAGCTCTTAATATGAGTTTTAGTTCACTCATTTTTAAATTACAGATTAGAAAGGTGTCAAACTCATTCAACTGTTGTTAGGATTTGATTAGATAACTATGCAAAGTTCAGAGTGACTGCTACACATAAAGTGCTTTAAAAACATATGTCTTTTTCTTACTGTTGTTATTATTGTTGATATTATTATTATTCTGAACTAAAAGACCCTAAGAAAAATATCTTGATATCAACAAAGATGTCAACTACTCTATCCTATGCAGCATGCAGTTCCTGTCAAATTTAAAGAGCTTCTAAGAAAACACTAGGAAAAAAAATAATGTGAAATTAAATATAGTTTGGCCATATTGCCCCAGAATAAATAACATTGTGTCTTCTATGCTAAAAATTCAATACAGAATGTCATTCTGGCACATTGCTGCTTAGTAAATGATGTCAAGCAACAAATCAACCCACCATGCTTAGGATAGACAGCTGATTCATCTGTCAGCTGAAGGACAGGATAGTCTGTGTCAGACACACGTTTTCCTTCTTCCAATAAGCACAAATAAAGAATTCAAGCTCTGAACTTATGTTTCCTAAGTTTCTTACAAAACCTCACTTTGGTGCCTACTAGTAATGCTTACAAGTGGTTTGGCAATGATGTTTTGTCTTGCATCTATATCCACTATTCCTTTATCCAGAAGAAGAATCATGTGCTGTGGCCTTAAGAACCATTCTTATGTCATTTTAGAATGCCCATCTCTTACCTGAGACTGGGGTAACTTAATACATTGTTTAATTGATTTCCAGACACAATTGTGATCACTAATATGAACCAACAACAAATTTTCTTTGATATTGGGTCTGTAGTTATCTTAATATGATTGCCTTAAATATGCAATAGTCATGCCACTTGGTCTCAACGGTTTTTTTGGATAATTATTTTGTTTTCTAAGATAGGTAGATACAAAAGCTTAAAACAAGACACCCCATCTTTGTTGGTGAGAATATGCTTCTGGATGTCTTGGACAAGGACATTTCTCACAAGTAAAAGCAAAACATAATTGGCGAAAAGTTGAGAATCAAGAGAGTCCTAGGTGCCAAACACAGGAACCATAGCTCTGCACACAAAGGAGTGTATGCTTCCTGTTGCTCCATTAAAATATAAGACATGAAACCATAAAACTCTTAGAAGATAACATAGGTAAAAAATCTCTTGAACGTAAGTATGAGCAATTTTTTCTGGACACTTCTCCCCAGCCAAGGGCAACAAAAGCAAAAATGAACAAGTGGGACTATTTCAAACTAAAAAGCTCTGTACAACAAAGGACAGCATCACAGAACAAAAAGGCAGCCTACAGTATATATATCTGTAAATGATTTATCTGATAAGATGTTAATCCAAAACCTGAGTAAAATATGAGCAGAGGACTTGAGCAGTTTCCCAAAGAAGAAATACAGATGGCCAACAGGCATACGAAAAGATGCTCCACATCACTAGTCATCAGGGAAATGCAAATCAAAACCACAGTGAGAAATCACCTTATACCAGCCAGAATGGCCACGGTCCAAAAGACAAGAAGGAACAAATGCTGGTGAGGATGTGGAGAAATAGGAACCCGCCTACACTCTTGGTGGGAATGGAAACTATTGCAGCCACTGTGGAAAGCAGTATGAAGGTTCCTCAAAAAGTAAAAATAGAAATACCATACAATCCAGTAATTCCACTTCTAGGAGTTTACCCAAAAGACAAAATCCCCAATTTGAAAAGATATATGTACCACTATGTTTATTGCTGTATTATTTACAATAACCAAGATATGAAAACAACCAAAATGTCCATCAATAGATGAACTGCTAAAGAAGATATGGTACATATACACAATGGGATATTATTCAGCTATAAAAAAGAAAGAAATCCTGCCATTTGGGACAACATGTATGGACCTAGAGGGTATTATACGAAGTGAAATAAACCAGACAGAGAAAGACAAATACCATATGATTTCACTTATAAGTGGAATCTAAAAACAAAACAGCAATAGACTTATAGACACTGACAAGTGACTGGTGCTTACCACACGGGAGGGGTTGGGGTGGGTGGGTGAAATAGGTGAAGGGGATAAAGAGGCACAAAATCCAATCATAGTATAAACTAGTCATGGGGATGAAAGTACCGCATGGACAATATAGTCAATGATTCTGTAATATCTTTCTATGTTAATAGATAATAACTTCACTAGTTGGGGGAGGATTTAATAATGTACTTAACTGTTGAATCACTGTGTTGTATACTTGAAACCAATATAATGTATATCAACTATCCTTCAATAAAAAGAGTAACTAGCCTCCAATCATTCACTGATACTTTGTGTCATTTGCTACATTTTCAGAGGATCTCTCAGGGGAGTGTCTGATTCACCAATCAAGCTCCATCAGATTCCATAGTAGAAACAGCAGTGGGAGGTGACAGAAAGAGGCTGGCCCCCAAAACTACCCTCCATCTAAGACAATGAAGTGTTCTCTTCTGAGGGAAATTGGCAGGCTATCAGTAAAGGATGGAGAGGTAGAAATGGATGTCAGCTCCCAAAATGACAAATATTCCCTCAGATTAGTGATAGTGATACTAATAGCGATCATCTTTATGTAAGGTTTTGTAATTTTATAAAATAGTTTAACAAAAACAATCTCATTAGTCACCCCTCTAAAACTTTGGGTTACATATCATTATGCCCATTTCATAAATGAGGTAACATATGCTCAGGTAAGGCTAAGTGCTTTGTCCACAGCTGTCTGGCTTTAATGTGACTGAGTCAAGACTCCTATACTATACCAATAATGTACTCCTTCACTAAATGCCTGTTGCATAAACACATGAATGAATGACAACTTTTAAATAGAATTAAAGTTAAATTAACTTTTTAAATAGAATTAAAAATTAAATAATGCAAGCATATCAACTCCTGGAAATAGTTTACAAATGGAAGGATTCCTTTAAAACATTTATTACAATATCTTTATACTAAAACTCAAGATAACACCATGAATCAATATGATTTGTATAAGGCAAAACAACCAAAACTGGATTTCAGGTTTATTGAAATTTTATATCTTGTTCTTATTGCTAAATCTTATTGCCTTCCAGAGGTTCCCTCCCTTTATTTTATCATTGTTTTCATTCCATGAAAGGAAATAAGAAGCATAATGTAGTCTATGTTGTCTGCAAGTTCATAAGCAGCTTGAAAGTTGGTGTTTCTTGTTCATCTGATCAGCCTTAGAGGACTTTTAGGGTATTTCAGATACTGCTCAAGTAATCCAGGGCTTTTAAAGTTCCTGCAGGCTGCTCCGCTTCTGGAAACCCTGGCCCTCTGGATGCTACAAGCCCTGGAGAGCCCTCTTTCCCACAGAGCTCCCTTGTCTGGAAGCCATGTCACACACTGTCTTGCCAATGGGTTTCAGCCCCTGGCAAGTTCACTATGGATTCAATGTGACCAAAGAAATGACAGTAGAACGTTCTTGCGGTGAAAGGGTTATACCCAACTTTATTTCCATGGTGGCAGGTCAATCACTAAAATCTCATCCACTCAGAACGAGTCTGCATGCAGCAAGCCCATCTCTGCCTCTGGGCCTCTTGGCCTTCACAGTCGTCCTCTGGGCCTCTGCCCTCGGTGCTGCCACCACTCCAGCCTCTGCTCTGCTCTCCTGCAGCCTTGCAGCTGTGCCACCGTGTTGCCCAGAGCACTGGGCAGAGCTCTTTAAGTAGAGTCAACAGCCATGTATTGCCCACAGGTGTGCAGTGAGGTAGCCGACCAGGGGCAGGTGAGAATCCTGGCCACAGGAGCCTTCACTTTATCCACACATGCCCTAAGTGCGGGGGATGCTGGAAAATGTTTCTGTCTTAGTTTTTTGACACTTTCAGCCCCTTTGGTGGGAATGGGTCCCAACCATCACAGAAAAAATAAAGCTGCGAAAGGAAAAGGGGGAAAAGGGCTGTAGGTCTGCCTCAGCTGAGAAGTTTACCACCATGCGTGGTAAATTTTTATTTGGAAACAGACTATCTAACTTTCGGAATATAACTCAAGTACAAATTGCACATTGTGTCCTTGATTGCATTTGAGAGGGGAAACAGGGGCTTATCTAGTGCATGAATGATGAAGCCACCTTCACAAGTAAGAATTTGTTCCTATTAGTCAGCCAGCCATCTCCTCCTTCCCTTGGGGAACAGTTAACAATTTCTACTTCCTGTCAGAGTGTGCTAGTTTTACAAGCTGTTAGGAATTTTGATGTTTTTCTATAGTTTTTTAAATGGAGTTCTTAAAATCTCTAATCCTAATTAGTATTAGAAATAACTACTTTTCTAGAGGGTAGTTATGTGCCCAATAACTTGGTATCAGCATTATCAGTCAGTTAGATCCTTACCTAATACCATTAAATTTGACCCTTCCCTGCTCATTAGAAAATGACTACGTGGAGATCCTGAATCATGGGAGCTGAGCGAGTGTGTGGTGCCATGGACAGAACTAAATGCCTGGAGATCCCAACTCTCGTTCTAGCCCTACCTCCAATAGCTGTGTGAGGCTAGACAGGTCACTTAACATTTACAACCTTAGTTTTTTAAATCTCTGAACAGAGGGAATTTTAGGAAATTGACTCTAAGTCCTTTCCAGGTCAAAAGTGCAGTGGTTCAAACTATTAATAGTGCCAAAATAAGATGCTAGTTCCCTAGGCAACCTGGGCAAGTCAATCAACCTGGGTGGGTCTTGGTTTCTTTATTCATAAATGTGCCTAACACAGTGAGGTGCTGAAAAGGAAGCATGCCTCAAGCAAAAACAATAACCAGCTAATAAAATATAAAGAGACAACCCTCTGTTCTGATGATGAGTAGATTCTGTCATTTTTCTCTGAGTCAGAGATAGATCTGAGTCAGCAAAGCAGTAATCAGGTGAAGCAGAATGAAATCTGCAGATCCAATCTTTTATAAACGTAGTTCTAAGAAATAGTATGCTTTAGTATTAAAAGTAAGGATCCAAAAAGGTTTAGTAAAAACAAACAGAAGATACAATTTATGTATGTAAAATAGTCAGTTCAATGCAACTCCAACTGACAAGTAGATAGTTCCAAAAGCCCAGGTATAAGCAAGATCTTTGGAAATCAGAACTTACTATTGCACACATGATTAGTTTCCCTAGATAGACTGTAAGTGTTTTTAACTACAATGTACTTATAGGAGAGTTTGGTACTTACAAATAAGGGTGATAGAGGTAAGAGTGACAGAGACAAAACTAAAGGTAGCTGCCATAGAAATCAAGCTTTGTTGCCAGAGAGGAAGTGAAACCAGGGGCGTTGCAGGCAAACACAGTCTCTTGATTGTTCATTAGTCCTCCTTTTTCTAAATCACTGTGTGTTTTCATAACCCAGTGAGCTGGGCTAGTTCTTATGTCAACCTCAAGATCCCATTTGATTCCTACCACTTAAGCCAACCCTGAACAGCCCAGTCTTCCTGGCTACATCTTCTGTCCTGGCCTTACTCAGTGATTCACTGCAGGGAGCACTTCCAAGCTGGACCTTCTCTTGCTCCATCTTTCTACACCAGCTGCAGGAAAGAAAAAAAAATTTCTGCATGCATCCTCCCATTCCCAGCCAAGGTATGATCCCAACCTATCTTGCCTGTCCCTAAGAGGGCATGCCCTGCTTCCTTCTTCTCTCTGTCTCTACCCTGTTCATGCCACATAGCTATGCCCTATTGCAAACAAGAGTTCCCTTGAGGGTTGGAGTAAAGCAACAGATCTGTGTGGTTGTCAAGAAGACTGGGAATCCTTCAGTTGGTGATAACACCACTGTAAATAACCATGGCAAAAAGGAAACAGGAAAATTATAACTTGACATTCCTTTATGGAAGTCTTCCTGGGTGTAGCCATGTATACTGCTTCTGTTAGTCTCTTGTAAGAATGAAACATTCAAATAATATTCAATTGATTGGGACTTCCGGGAATATGGTGTCGTGAACGGACCAGCAGAAAAATTCCTCCCAACATTATATTTATTCACGAAAATACAGCAAATACAACTATCCCTAAAAGAGAGACCAGAATACACAGGAAAGTGCACAGCGTACAGCTACACCTGTGAGAACTTGGCAGCCGGTGAGGCAGACGGGATACGGAGCGGCGACCCGGTTGGACTGAGTGCTTCCCCCCCCCCAGAGCTCCGGCGGCCAGACACTCCGGACAGAGGACGCAGCACCCGGTGAGGCAGAAACGCGATCCAGGGAGACCAGAGCACCCCTCCACCCCAGCACTCTGGCGGGAGTCCCAGCAAGGCGGGTAAGGTACGGAGCCGCGAGCGGACCAAGCACCCCTCTCCCCCAGCGCTCCAGTGGGAGGAGAGGATTCAGAGCCGGGAGGGAGTGGAAGTCTGCGCTGGGAGCGCCGACACACAGCCTGCGGTGTAGCGGAGATAGGAGAGACAGAGGGCACAGGGTCCCGGCCCGGAACGTGCAAGTTGCCTGCGGCAGGCTCCGGGAAGGAAAAAGAAAGAGAAAAAAGGGAAGAAAAGCGCGCGCTCTACCTCAGCGGTCTTAAAGAGACAAGAGCTCAGTAGAGGGTCCGGATAGCCCCACAAACTGAGCCCAGCACGCTGGGAGTCCTGGGGAGCTTTGGACCCCTTGGCTGGCGACTGGGAAAGGGTGCCCCCATTGAGACCCCCACGGAGATCAACAGCTTACCATTCGTTCCCAACCCAGCCAGAACTATAGAGTGGTGCTGGAATAGTAGAGCAACAGCGCCACCTACAGCACTCGAGTGGAACCCACTCTCAGTGGCTTTTTTTTTTTTTCATGTTATTGTTTTTTCTTCCCTTTCTTTTCCTTTTTTTCTTTCCCTCTCTTTCAACAGCCTCCCATTCATTCTCACCCGGCCACATCTTTAAAGGGCTGTGTGGAGCGACGTGGCCACGGCTCTGGAATAGTGGAGCAATAGCGCCACCTACAGCATTCACACAGAAACCACCCCCGGTGGGCGTTTTGGTGGTTTTTTTTGTTTTTTTTTTGGTTGCTGTTTTCTTTTACGTGTTGCTGCCTTTTCTTTTTCTTTCTTTTCTTTTCCTTTCTCTCTCTCTCCTTTTACTTTTTTATTATTAGTAGAAATTTCTTTTTTTTTCCTTTCTCTCCTTTCTTATCTCTCCTTGCTACCAACAACCAATTCTATAGTCATGAGAAGACAGAAGAATATGATACAGACAAAGCTTCAGACAAACACCACCCCAGAAAAAGAAGCGGAAGAAATGGACATGCACAGTCTTCCAGAAAAAGAATTCAGAATAAAAGTCATAGACATGCTGATGGATCTACAGAAAAATGTGCAAGAGCTGAGGGAGGAAGTGAGGGAGAAGAGAGAGAAAAAGGGATAGAAAGTGTCTTTGAAGAAATAATTGCCGAAAACTTCCCCACGCTGGGGAAGGAAATAGTCTCACAGTCCACGGAAGCCCACAGATCTCCCAACACAAGGGATCCAAAGAAGACAACACCAAGACACATAATAATCAAGATGGCAAAGATCAAAGACAAGGACAGAGTATTAAAGGCAGCTAGAGAGAGAAAAAAGATCACCTACAAAGGAAAACCCATCAGACTGTCATCAGACTTCTCAACAGAAACCTTACAGGCCAGAAGAGAATGGCATGATATATTTAACGTAATGAAACAGAAGGGCCTCGAACCAAGAATATTGTATCCAGCATGATTATCATTTAAATATGACGAAGGGATTAAACAATTTCAAGACAAAAGAAAGTTGAGAGAGTTTGCCACCCATAAACCACCACTACAGGATATCTTAAATGGACTGCTCTAGAGGGAAACACCCATAAGGCTAAAAAGATGTCACCAGAGAAAATAAAAGCATAGCAAAGAAAGCACACAATCCAAATACCAACTAAAGGCAAAGAATAAAACACCTAATATATAAAGAAAGGAGGAGGAAGAATAGGAAGGGAGAGATAAAGAAACATCAGACGGCGTTCACAATAACTTAACAAGAAAGTTAAGTTAGATTCTTAGATAGTAAAGAAGCAACCCTTGAAACTTTGGTAACCACGAATCTAAAGCCTGCAATGGCAATAAGTACATATCTATCAATAATCACCCTAAATGTAAATGGACTGAATTCACCAATCAAAAGACCCAGAGTAACAGACTGGATAAAAAAGCAAGACCCATATATATGCTGCTTACAAGAGACTCACCTCAAACCCAAAGATATAAACAGACTAAAAGTGAAGGGATGGAAAAAAACATTTCAAGCAAACAACAAAGAGAAAAAAGCAGGTGTTACAGTACTTGTATCAGATAAAATAGACTTCAAAACAAAGTAGAAAGAGATAAAGACGGACATTACATAATGATAAAGGGGTCAGTCCAACAAGAAGATATAACCATTATAAATATATATGCACACAACACAGGAGCATCAGCATATGTGAAACAAATACTAACAGAAGTGAAGGAGGAAATAGACAGCAAAGCAATTATTCTAGGAGACTTTAACACACCACTCACTCCAAAGGATAGATCAACCATGCAGAGGATAAGTAAAGACACAGAGGCACTGAACAACACACTAGAGCAGATGAACCTAACAGACATCTACAGAACTCTGCACCCAAAAGCAGCAGAATACACATTCTTCTCAAGTGCACATGGAACATTTTCCAGAATAAACCACATTCTAGGCCACAAAAAGAACCTCAGTAAAGTAAAAAATATTGAAATCTTACCAAGCAACTTCTCAGATCACAAAGGTATAAAACTAGAAATAAATTTCAGAAAGAAATCAAAAAGGCTCACAAATACATGGAGACTTAACAACATTCTCCTAATGAATCAATGGGTTAACGACCAAATCAAAACAGAAATCAAAGAATATATGGAGACTAATGACAACAACAACACAAAGCCACAACTTCTGTGGGACGCAGTGAAGGCAGTCTTAAGAGGAAAGTACATTGCAATCCAGGCCCATTTAAAGAAGGAAGAACATTCCCAAATGAACAGTCTAAGGACACAATTACTGAAATTTGAAAAAGAAGAACAAATGAGGCCCAAAGTTACCAGAAGGAGAGACATAATAAAGATCAGAGAAGAAATAAATAAAATTGAGAAGAATAAAACAATAGAAAAAATCAATGAAACCAAAAGCTGGTTCTTTGAAAAAATAAACAAAATAGATAAACCCCTAGCCAGACTCATTAAGAGAAAAAGAGAA
>JAQQAC010019963.1:57317126-57497363 GCA_029783875.1 Phataginus tricuspis | reverse complement strand
CAAAGAAAAAAAAATGAAGGAACAAAACAGCAGCAGACTCACAGAACCCACGAATGGACTAACAGTTACCAAAGGGAAAGGGACTGGGGAGATGGGTGGGAAGGGAGGGATAAGAGGGTAAAAGGGGCATTACGATTGGCAGACATAGGGTGGGGGGGCACGGGGGGGACTGTACAGCTCAGAGAAGACAAGTAGTGATTCTCATCTCACTACACTGATGGACAGTGACTGTAATAGGGTTGGTGGGGGGGACCTGATGAAGGGGGTAGTTTAATCATCACAATATTGCTCATGTAATTGTAGGTTAATGATACTAAAATAAAATAAATTGTAAAAAAAAAAAAAAAAAAAAGAAAGGAAAAAACATTTCAGGGCACCAGAGAGTGAGGAAAATGGTTCTCTCTTAAATACAAGAGCTTCAGACTCCCCAATAAATCAAAGGTAATGAGCCAGTAACTCCATGAGGATTTGGGAGAAAAGATGTTACTTTTTGCTGAGTTTCAGATAAATAAAGATTGTTTCCACTTGTAAAAAAATATATATATATATATATTCAATTGATTGCTGAGACAGACATAAAACTAAAAAAAATCCTTTTATTGGTCTCATTTTGGTTTTAATTTCAACATTTGTTTTGGAGAAAACATCCTTGAATCTATTGGTCTGCTTTCCTGCTTTAGTGTATAGAGTATAAAAAGAAAATTGAATGTTCTTTGGTTATGGGAGATCTTGCTGGTTCCTGGGTCATTCAAATCTTCACTTGTTATGCGTGTCTACACTCAGCCCTAGACGTGCGGAGAGAGCTGCATGTAACCTATACTACTAGAATTTCCGTGGAACGCCTATTTGTATTAAGTGTCTCCCATGAGATTGCTTTGCGAGAGAGGGCACAAAGAATTCCAATGAATAAAAATTTTACTGTGTCACTGGACCCTCCAAACTAACAATAATATTTATGGAATTATAGACCTTCTTTCTCCTTTTTGAATCCTGTTCAGTGGTGACCAAACAGAATTATTTCAGTAAAATTCTTCTGTTCTGTTTTAGCACCAAATCAATACAGTGCAATTCTAGTGCAGGCTTACGTTTTCAACTTGTCTTCATGCTTCCGGAATCTCTCTTTCCTGATTTCAGACTGGTAAATAAAATTCAAGATGATGTGTGCCCTTGCTATTCAATTAAAGTCACTGGAAAACAGGATCTTCTCCTGGATGGTCTTATTTTAGTATCTGCCAACTGCAAACCAACAGCTTAGAAATGTTACCCACTCAGTGGAGACATTTAATTTAGACTATAATTTCCTGTTTCTGATGGTAATGTTTGTGCTGCTTTTATAATCTAAACACCTAAACTGGCACTCTGATGAGTCAGAAGTTAAAGTGTAAACTGAATGAGTCTAGGAACCATTTGTCTGTTGCCTCTTTCTGGCCACTATTGTGTTCCGGTCATGGGCTGCCTGAGCATTCTCCCCTCAATCACTCCCATTGTTTGCCTCCTTAATCATCCTAGGACAGCCCTCTGCCTCCTGCCCTCCCATCCCTGTCTCTTACAGACTGCATCAGCCCAGTATTCTTCTTTTCGGTTTTCAAGTCACTTTATTGAGCTATGATCAACATAGAAAAAGATGTACATATTTTAATGCACAAAACTCAGTGAGTTTGGGGATAAGTATACATCTGTGAAACATCATAGCCACCAAGGCAGTGAACATAACCACCACCTCTCAAAGTTTCTTGCCACCCACTGTATTACTATTATTATTATGTGAATGCTAAGAACACTTAGCATGAGATCTATCCTTGTAGAAAATTTTAACTATATAATACACCATTGTTAGTTATAGACACTATGCTGTATAGATCTCCAGTAGTTAGCTGAAACTTTGTATCCTTTAATCATTACCTTCCCATTTTCCCCTCCTCCTAGTCCCTGGTAATCACCATTCTGCTCTCTCTTTCTGTGAGTTTTACTATTTCAGATTCCACATATAAGTGATAATACAATATTTGTCTTTCTGTGTCTGGCTTATTTCATTTAGCATGATACCCTCCAGGTCTACCCATGTTATCAGAAATGACAGGATTTCCTTTTTTTAAAGTTAAATAATATCCCATTGTGTAAAGATACCATATTTACCTTTTCCATCTGCTGATGGACATTTAGGTTGTTTCCATATCTTGGCTATTGTGAATAATACTGCAACAAACATAGAGTGCAGATATCTCTTAAAGATATTAATTACAATTTTCTATATAAATACCCAGAAGTGGGACTGTTAGACGATATGGTAACTCCAATTTAATTTTTTTAGGATCTTCCATACTGCTTTCCATAGTGGCTGAACCTATTTACATTCCCACCAGCAGTGTACCAGGGTTCCCTTTCCTCTACATCCTCACCAACACTTTAGCTGTTGTTGTTTGGTTTTGTTTTTTTAATAATACCCATCTTAGCAGGTGTAGATGATATCTCATGGTTTTAATTTGAGTATCTTTTATGATTAGTGATGTTGAGCACTTTTTTATATACCTGTTGACCATTTGTATGTCTTCTTTGGAAAGACATCTATCAGGTCCTTTGTCCATTTTTAAATGAGCTGCTTTTTGCCAGAGCTGCAGGGTTTCCTTATATATTTTGG
Organism: Phataginus tricuspis; assembly: GCA_029783875.1. Classification (NCBI taxonomy): domain Eukaryota; kingdom Metazoa; phylum Chordata; class Mammalia; order Pholidota; family Manidae; genus Phataginus; species Phataginus tricuspis. The sequence goes on along the minus strand of JAQQAC010019963.1, from coordinate 57,494,725 downwards.
ATAGTAACCCCTTATGAGATATAAGGGGTTTGCAGATATTTGCTCCCATTCCATATACTGGCATTTCACTCGGTTGTTTCCTTTGCTGTGCAGAAGCTTTTCAGTTTGATATAAAAAAGCTTTTTTAGACCCATTTGTTTTTGCTTTTGTGCCTGAGCTTTTGATGTCATATTCAAAAAAATATTACTAAGGTCAATGTCAAGCTTTCTCCTTGTTTTCTTTTAGGAGTTTTATGGTTTCAGGTCTATGTTGAAGTTTTTAATCCATTTTGAGTTGACTTTGTAGTATAAGAAAAGGTCCAATTCTATTCTCTTGCATGTAGATATTCCCAAAGAGACTATCCTTTCCCTACAATGTACTCTTGGCACCCTTCTTGAACATTAATTAACTGTATATGTGTGAGTTTATTTCTGAGCTATCGGATTCCATTGCATTGGTGGATATATCTGTTTTTATGCCAGTACCATACTGTTCTGATTACTATAAATTTGTAGTGTAGCTTGAAATCAGGAAGCGTGATTCCTTCAGCTTTGTTGCTCTTGTTCATGATTGCTTTGGCTACTCAGGATCTTTTGTGTTGCTATACGAATTTAAGGATTCTTTTTCTATTTCTTTGAAAAATGCCTTTGGAATTTTCATTGCACTGAGTATGTACATTACTTTGGGTAATATGCACATTTTAACTATATTAATTCTTCCAACCCATATCTTATCATTTATTTGTGTCCATTTCAGTTTTATTCATCAGTGTTTTATAGTTTTCAGTTTACAGATCTATCACATTCTTGAGTAAATTTATTTTTTAATTTTTCTTTTGGTTGCTATTTATCTTGCCATTGGGTTTCAGCCCTGAGAAAGTTCACTATGGATTCAAAGTGACCAAAGAAATTGACAGCAAAACATTCTTTGGAGAGAAAGGGTTTATTACCCGGCTTGTTCTCCCAGCTGTAGGTCGAGCACTAGCATCTCTGCCTCCACCCAGAGCACTGGGCCGAGCTCTCTATATAGCACAATAATAGCTTATTGCCTAAAGGTGTGGAAGCGGTAGCCCGGCAACAGGCCAGCTACATCACCAGGTGGTTTAAGTTCAGTGACAATCCTGGCCATAGGAGGCCCAACTTCCCTACACTATTGCACACTGAATTGTTTTCTTAATCTCCTTTTCAGATCACTTGTTTTCTTAGTGTATAGAAATGCAATTGATATTTGCATGCTGATTTTGTATCCTGCAACTTTACTGAATTAATTTATTAGTCAAAAAGTTTTTTGATTGTCTTTAGGGTTTTCTACACATAAGATCATATCATCTACAAAAAGAGACAATTTGATTAATTTTTACTCAGATTCCTTTTGTTTCTTTGTCTTGCCTAACTGCTTTGAGTATGACTTCATTAGGTTTACTTTTAACCTCCTAAAATATTGAAGCGGAAGAGGCTAGATTTGACTTTCATTTTATTTTATATGTGTGTGTGAGTGTGTATATGTGTGCATAAGTACACACATATTAATATTTACGGAACATTTTTTTAGGTTCCCAGCTAAAAGCTAAGTACTTTATCTACATAGTTTCTCTTAATCCTCACCCTAATATATTTGTATTTTATAGATAAGGAAACAAAGCTTATAAAACTTGAATAATTTACCCAAAGAGTTAAGAACATATGAGTTCATATTTGAATCCAAACCTCTTATTTCTAAATAACTATTATTTACAAATTATTCTTCGAAACCATAGTTAAGGTGCAGAGTATGCATTCTTCAGGCTGAACTAGCTGAAGGGCAGGCACTGCAGACCTGACCTACCTATAGTCTGATTTCAGAGACATGTGAAAGTTGCTTGTCAAATCCACCGCTTTCCCCTGACTCTGCTGCCAGCACACTTCTTCCTCAAGTCTACTGATCTAGGAAATTCCACAATTAAACTTTCATTTCTTTGGTTAAGGTCTTTTTGTTGAATGCTGAAATAAAAATTCCTCTGATATCACATAAACTTAAAAAAAATCTTTAACAAGGATTTTTTAAAAATTAAATCTTTAAATAAATTGAAGCTTGCACCTCAATATGACAGAGTTTATTCAATGATTACCTGATTAAGGATTATAATGGTTAGAGTCAGAATGGAAAGAATACGAGGCCACTGGTCAATAAGTAGGAAGAGAAACTACTGGGGAAAGGATTCAGAAATGGGGAAATGAAGTCTCAGTGCAAAAAGGAGGATATGGCAGCAGGCATATGCTATTGAACATTTTGGCTTTGCCCCAATTCTTAATTTGCATGCTGCACTAAAAAAAAAAGGAAATATATTAAGATTCTGTCCCTCAATTATTTCAATATGCAACTGACATATAAATGAGGTATGTTTGGTTTATAAAATTAACCATTTGTATATAGACTACAAAGTGGTTATTTCAACCTGCATATGTACAAACAATATGTGTGATGTATATGCAGAAATGATTTAAATATTGCCTCTTCCAGATGTTCATGGATCTATTCAATGAGAGTTCTTGACATACTTAAAAAGTAGTGGTAAGTGTAAATATCTGTCCTTTTGAGACTTTTGGGCTATAGAATCAGAGTATTTATGAACCAGAAGTAGATCATTGATGGCAGTTGTGCATATAATGAAGAAATGGTTGCAGAACTTACCTGCAGCTACAAGACAGCTCTCACAGCATCACTTTATTGCTGTGTTACTAATATATTAATAGAGTAATTAGAAATTTTATTGCTCAGTTATACAGTCATTAATTCTGTCAACAAATATTGATTAAACAATTATTACATTTAGGCCATGAAGATACAGAAGTGAAAAAAGGGTGGTACCTTCTCAAGGAGTCAGTGCCCACTTCGTCTTCATTTGCCTAGCAAACAGAAGACTTTCTTCATGATAGTGTGACTAAGAATATCTTAGGTTGTTTTAGCTAAGGGACTCAGAAGTATTAGAAACCACTCCTAAGCCAATCGTTTTTGCAAGGTGCTGGAGGAGAGGATACAGATTGGCAATGGCCAGTCAAATAAGGTAAATTAATTATAAGCTTTCATAAGATATGTCCCAACTCCCAACACAGGCTGGACGGCTGAACCACAGAGATTTTTGTCTCCTATTGATAGTTCAGGACAAAAGGGTCAAAGGACAAGAAACTCTTAAGCAAAGGAGTCCTGTTTAATCTATTTTTATCCAAAGATCAAAATTGAGTCTCAGATCAAACCATGCCAACTTAATGGACAACATTTCCGCCAGTGTCAGAGGAAGGGAATAAGATTGCTGAATGCCTGGAATAGTTTACTTAAAGCATGAATCTCTAGTTATAGGAAAAATGGATGAGTTAGTAGTCTGCAGCATTCCTCCTCCTTGAAAGAAGACAAAGAAAAAAGAAGGGGAGAGAGAGGAAGCAGAAATAAGTCTTGGGTTTGCCCTAGAAGACAACACCATGTATTGGTACACTCTTTCTCATGGGAAAAAAATGTATCCTGTGCACCTCAAGTTGGACCAGACACTCCAGAGGGGAGGGAGTCTTCAGAGTAAGTAGATGATATGGTTTTTACCTCAGCAAAACACTAATAAGCAACTAAAACACAAGGCAATATAGGATTTAGGGTCAAAATTTAATTAATGATCATTCAATTAAACTCCAGGAAGATGAAGAGATTTCCCCCAAGGTCAATAGCTCCTCAGAGACAGAGACTCACAGAGCATCCAAGGTATCCTTTGCAATAGTAGTGTTTCCATTGCAATGCCTGTTGCACTAGGAAGCAGATTGGGCTGGCCCTCCAAGAAGCATTAGGTGAATCTCCTTTGCAGGTTGATCACACGCAGGGGGTTATGCAGGTTATAAAATGTTAACTATACGTGTAGTAAATGAGCCAATCCTAAGGCAAATATTTGTATCAGAATTTGCTACAGGGCTAACTACAGAGACTGTTTCAATGTAAATCAGTCTCAGTGTAAGTGTTCTACAAAATGGGTGGAAGAATTCCAAGCTTCTCCTAATATCTGGTAGCAGTGAACTAAATCACTCCTATGTCACTTATGCCCTCACACCCAAGTCAAAACAGATAATTTGTGAGTGGACAGTGAAAACAAATGAGACCCTCAAGGATTCATTAAAATAGAAGTCCCAGGCTCAGTGAGGTGGAGGATTGGGGCTCAACAATACTTGATAGGGCGTAGTGGCAACCTCAGGGCCTTAAGAATTTCTGCATCATTGGTTCTGAACACTGGATGCTTTTATAACTCCCAATGCCCAATCTGCACCCCAGAACAATGAGATCAAACTCTTTGAGGGAGGGTCCATGCTTCATTATTTTCTAAAGCCCATCAGGTGATTCTGTGTGTAACCAAGGTTCAGAACCACAGTTAAAACTACTAGTGTCAGATGGTTAAGGCTACATAAGCATTAAGACTCAGGGTTGGGAACATTGGTCTGGGGCTACTGTCACCTGAGGTTGTTTCTTACAATATTGTTCCTAATATTTGTAACTTCTGAATTCTTATAAAGATGCCCTCCAGCATAGTACATTAAAGAAATTATGAGAGTTTAACCAAAGGAAATTGAAGCAAAATTCATATCAGAAGAAAGAAACTATAGCTCCCTTATTAAAATGATAATATACACCCTCATAACCAACTTCCACTTAATTTCCAAGAAGGATTAACCTGATCTGGCCGTAGAACATCCTAACGCTCCCAGTACACAGAATGCCTTTAGTTAGTGGGCTCTTCTGCAGGGCTGGACACCTCTGCTTCCATCAGCTGAGATGTGTGCTTGCCAAGAGTCAGTTTTGTTTGTTCCTTCCTATTAATACCTATGGTAGCTGTTACCCTAGTTACTTGATTTGATTTTATACTTCATAAGCCAAAGTCAATAAATATGTGTGCAAAAATAGGTACAGTGGGTTTTTTTTCTGTAAAAGTAAAATGCTTGGAAAACTTGATATTGACAAGACATACATATGTTATTCATTATGTATTATAAATATATATTTAGTGATATCATCACAAAACATCAGTTGTTTGGGAAATTCTGATTTCTCTGGATCTTTAAATCACACTGAAGACCTAAGTTAAGCAGATTTGAAGTAATCTCCTGAAGTGTTTGCAGTTGTGGTTTCTCTGTCTAGTTAGGGTATTTCAAAGCCCAGAAAGATTTGTTTTACTAGGTCACCTCCCAACCAATGAGACATTGGATGCTAAATGTGCAGTAATATTGCTGCATGAAATAACCACACATTTAGCTGGCAAGGCAGGAGATGGCACTTGAGAATATCAGAATCCCAAGGAGGAGGCTGTTTTATGGGCACCCAAGAGAATTTAAGTGTTTAGGTGTTTGCCCTGTAAGTATAGAAATCAAGAAATATCCTTGACAACTAACAAGATGACAGGAGCTGGAAAGCTAAACCACCAAAATGTGGAGTCTTCAAATATTCCAAGAGACCCAGAAGAGATGCCAGTGTCATTTATAAAAGTGACCTATTTTACTTCCCATCCCAACATTATATTTTCCCTTAAACTATTATTTTATTCATTTCCTTTCCCTGCTGACTTGATTTCCAAAGAGGATTTCTAATAAATCACAGCATTAGCAGGTTCAAAAAGTGACTCTCAGGGGCCATTGGGAATTTCATCTCTCAGAGAGATTCATCTCCATAGTCAGACCCAGGAGGAGAAGCCGTGGGGCCGCACTGCAGGCAGGAATGGGAGTGTAAAGACTGAGGTGGTGACATCTGCCTCTGGAAATTCTCAAAGGGTTTGCACATACAGTATCTCCACCTGCCACTCTAAATTCCATCTATCACAAGTGTTTCTGTACGGTTTGTAGGCTTGCCAGGGCTATATGATATTTTGAATAAACTGTGAAATGAATATGAATAAGACACGTTGTGATATCACACAAACATACCTTGCTTTGTGCAGTAAATATTATCTGCTTGGCCTTCTGGTAGAGATAAGGCTTTTTGGAATAATTATGCCTATGAAGGGAAGAGAAGAACTTCTAGTTTCTGGTCTGACATCTACAGAGCTTGAAAGTCACATTCTGTCTTCACAACAAGAAAAAGCTACACAAAGGGAAAACAAACAATTCTTCTTAGACAATTGAGGTCTCAGGGCACATTGATGCCCAGAAAATTGGGGAGACAGGTGGATATTGAGAATCACAGCTTACTGGGAGCAGAAGACCAAGAGAAGAAGGCCACACATGGAACCAGTATTATATGAAAACTTAAACTATAACTGATGAACTTTAAAGGCTCAGTGTAGACTAGCTTCAGTGGTAAAAATTCCAAAAAGGCCCCTTTCATGAATTTTCCCTCCAAGAATTCCCGCAGAGGATAGAAATGTGATTTAATAAGTCATTCTTCAAAACTGGATAACTGGCCCTTTAAGAATACTATTTAGTCAATTAAATAGGGATATATTTTGTGTCATTTCAAAAAAGAAAGATTAAAAAAAAATCACATCCTTCTTCTAGCAGGGAGATGGGGGAAATAACCATTTAAAAATATTCTAGAGCAGGGATTAGTGGTTACCAAAGGGGAGGTGCTGGGGATGGTGGGTGGGGAGCGAGAAGGGGATTAAGGGGCACTATTATTCTCAATCACAATATTGGTAGGTTACAGCACAGTACAGCACGGAGAAGACAAGTAGTGACTCTATAGCATCTTACTATGCTGATGGACAGTGATTGCAATGGGGCAGAAGGGGACTTGATAATAGGGGTGAATATTGAAACCACAGTATTGTTCATGTGAAACCTTCATAAGATTGGATATCAATGATATTTTAATACATACATATATATATATATATATATATATATATATATATATATATATATATATACCTAGAGCATGCTGTTCTCCTTAACCAAGGCCTACCTCAAAGGAAACTATTTTACCAAGACTAACTGACCAAGGAGAAAGTAAATGCCCATGTCATGGCCCTCTTCCTTCCATGTCGGGCAATGGTAATACCGAAGTCTAGCCCCTCTAACTTACCTCTCTCATCTCAGGGTGGCAGGGGTGAGAAACACTTGTGAAGATAACAGCCCAGGGACCCAGGTTTACTAAAGACTGAGATCTAATCATGAGATTATAGAATGCATCCCTTCCACTCCTCCCCAGAACATTAATAGGGCTCCTGCATAACAGGAGGGCACAGCTGGAAGAACTGCAGTTCTCAAACCCATAAATAAAAAAATCTCTAGTGAAACCAAAGACAGAAAGGAAGAAAAAACACAGCTACTAGGAAAACATTGAGTCTTTAGTCTTTGATAGACATCTGAAACAGTAAACAGAGTCCAAATCCTAGTCACATGAACATAAAGCTTCATACTAAAGGCCTGTTTTCCTCAATTCCTTTTACTAGATGCACCATGGTTGGATTTCTACATATGGTGTGATAATGCTATAAGGCATGTCTGAAGAGACAAAACAAGCATCATAACTAGACTCAGAGGTGGCACTTGGAATTATCAGTGTAGGGATTTTAATAACTATGGTTAGTATGCTAAGGGTTCTAATGGAAAAAGTCGACAGTATGAAGGCACAGATCCATGAAGTGAGCAGAGAGATGGAAACTCAAAGAATTAAAAGGAACTGCTAATTTTCTTTTAATGTAATAGAAATTTAAATACCTTCTATGACTTATCAGTAGATGGGACTCAGCGGAGGAAAGAATCAGTCTGCTTGAGCATATATCAACAAACCTTCCAAAGTGAAAAGCAAATAGAAAAAAAAGAATGAAAAAAAGGGAAAAAAGCTGCCTGTGGGACAATTACAAGTAATGTAACAGATGCATAATAGGAATACCAGAGAGAAAAGAATAGAAAAAATGTTTGAAATAATAAAGTCTGAGTATTTTCCAAAATCAAGGATAAATATCAAACCACTGATCCAAGAAGTACAGAGAACACCAAGCAAGAAAAATACCAAAAAAAGAAAATCTGCACCAAAGCATTTCATATTCAAACTGCAGAAAATCAAAAACAAAGAAAAATTCTTGAAAGAATTCAGAGGGAGAACAAACATCTTATTTAGAATGGAACAAATATAAGAAATATATCAGGTATTTCTTGTGAACCTGTTGAGGCAAGAACATAGTGTAGTGAATTCTAGGTCAGGAACTAAAATCAGTGTTAAAAAGAGGTAAAACTGATATGCAAAGAAAGAAGGGACAGTGAAATTATACAAAATGCTCAGTTAGAACCAGAGAAAGCAGAAAAAAATGGAAGACAACAAGCACAACAACAAAAAAAAAACAAAGAACAAGGGTAATGAACAAAAAATAGTTACAAATATGGTAGCTATTAATCCAACTAACCCAATAACTACTTTAAATATGAGTGGTTCAAATATACCAATTAAAAAGAGGCTATCATAGTGGATAAAACAGTAACAACAAATGCAAGAACCAACTGCATGTTGTCTTCGAGAAACCCACTTTAAATATAAAGACATAGACAGATTAAAAGTAGAGGAATGGAAAAAGCTATACTATGCTAATATCAATAAAAAAGACTTAGAAGAGCAGACTTCAAAGTAAGGAAAACTACCAGAGATACAAAGGGGTGTTACATAATGAGAAAGACATCAAATTCCTATTTTTAATAACAATGCTTAATGTGTATGTGCCTAACAACAGAATGTCAAAATACCTGAGGTAAAACTGATATAACTGCAATGAGAAATAGCAAATCCACAATTACAGATGAAGATTTCAATAGCTTTCACTGTTATCAGGCCCAGCAGTCACAAAATAAGTAATAATAGAGTTGAGCTGAACAGCACAATCAGTCATATGGACCTCGCTGGTGTTTACAGAATGATTCATGGACTAACAGCAGGATATATATTCTTCTCAAACTCACGCAGAACATTTCCCAAGACAGATCGTATTCTGGGCCACAAAGCACACCTTAACAAATTCGAAGGAATAGAAATCATGCAAGGCACATTTCAGACCAAATGGAAGTAAACTAGAAATCATTAACAGGAAAAAACTGGAAAATCCCCAAATATTTGGAAATTAGACAACACATTTATAATAACACATGTGTCAAAGAAAAAGTCTCAAAATAAATATAAAAATATTTTGAACTAAATGAAAGGGAAATCCAGCTTATCAAGATTTGTGGGATGCACCAAAAACAATTCTTAAAGAGAAATTTATAGCACTGATTGCATATATTAGAAATGAAAGCTCTAAATTAAAAAATCCAGCTGGCACTGTAAGAGACTAGATAAATAACAATAGATTAAATCCAAAGTAAGCAGAAGAAAAGGGCTAATACAATATAGCATAAAAATCTGTGGCATTTGAAAACAGGAAAACCATACAGAAAAATCAATGAAAACAAAAGTTGGTTCTTTGAAAAGATCAGTAGAATTGATGTACTGTTGTCAGGTTAGCCAAGAAAAGAAGAGAGAAGACATAAATTACTAAAGTCAGAAATGAAAGAGGACATTAAAAGGATAATAAAGGACCATTATAAACAACCCTATCCTCACTGACTGGATGACTTCGGTGAAATAGACCTATTCCTTAAAAGACACAATCTAACAATACTAATACCAGGAGGAAAAATAATCTGTACAAGCCAATATCTGTTAAAGATAATGAACCAATAATTAATAACCTAGTCAAACAGAAAACACCAAGACCAGACACTTTCAATGTGAATTCTAACAAACATTTAATAAGAAACAATACCACTTCTCTACAATCTCTTCCAGAAAACTGAAGCAGAGAAAGCACTTTCTAACTTATCCTCTGAGGCCAGCATTATCTAAACATCAAAACCAGAGTCATTACAAGAAAGGAAAACTACAGACCAATATCTCTCATGAGCATAGGTGTAAAAATCCTCAACAAATATTAGGAAATTGAATCCAACAAAATGTAAAAAGAATTATTATGCCAATTATACCTCAATTTAAAAAGAAAAATAATTATACATTGTGACCAAGTAAGGTTTAATCCAGGTATGCAAGCCTGGTTCAACGATGGAAAATCCATTAGTGCAAATCATCACATCAATATGCTAAAGTAAAACAATTATATAATAATATTGACAGGTGCTGAAAAGCATATAGCAAAATCCAACACCCATTCAAGATAAAACTGTCAGCAAACTAGGAATAGAAGAGAACTTTCTCAATTTGATAAAGAATATCTACAAAAAAAACCATAGCTAACATCATACTTAATGGTAGGGCAGCGGATCTTAGGATGGGGAATAAGACAAGGATGGTCATCTCACTACACTTTTCAACATAGTACAGAAGTCCTAACTAAAGCAATTAAATGAGATAAGAAAATAAAAGGTATACAAATTGGATGTCAAGAAGTAAAACTGTCTTTGTTTGTAGATGAAATGATTGTATGTAGAATATCGAATATCTGAAAGAATCAATAACAAGAACCTGGAACAATTAACAGTTATAACAACTTTGTAGGAGACACAGTTAATACACAAAATGCAATTATTTCCTACAATCCAGCAATGAACAATTGGAACTTGAAGTTAAAAACTCAACATCATTTACATTAGCACCCAAAAAGATACTATGGTATAAATCTAACAAAATATATACAAGATCTATATGGGAAAAACTACAAAATGATGAAAGAAATCAGTGTTCTAAATAAACTGAGAACATTACATTTTTGTGGACAGGAAAAGTCAATTTAAGAGGTCTGTTCTTTCCAATTTGATCAATAGATTCAATGTAATCTCAGTGAAAATCCAAGGAAGTTATTTTGTGGATTTTGACAAACTTGATTCTACAGTTTATACAGAAGGGCAAAAGATACCGAAACTAACACAATACTGAAGAGCAACTAAGTCAGAGCCCTAACACTACCTTACTTCAAGATTATATAGCTCCAGAGATCAAGACGTGTGGTATTGGTGAAAGAAAAGGAGAGCAATAGAGCAAAATAGAGAGCCCTGAAATAGACCCACACAAATCCATTCAACTGGTCTTTGACAAAAGAGCAAAGGCGATTCAATGGAGAAAGGAGACTCTTCAACAAATTTTGCTGAAGCGACCAGACATCCGCATGCAAATTAAAAAATAATTTTCTAATTAATAAAAATGAACTCAAAATGAATCATAGACCTGAAAGCCAAAATTATAAAACTTCTACAAGACAGAAAAGAAAATCTAGGTTACCGTGGCTTTGGCAATGAGTTTTTAGCTACAGCACCAAAAGCATGATCCATGAAAGAAAATATTATTAAGTTGGACATCGTTAAAATTAGAATTTCTGCTCTACTAAAGGCACTCTTAAGGGAATGTAGAAAAAATATGTAAGACTGAGAAAAAATATTAACACATAACATAAAACACATATCTGATAGAGAAGTATCAAAAATATATAAACACTTAAAACTCAGCAATAAGAAAGCAACTCAATTTAAGAATTGACAAGATAACAAAATACACCCCTCACCAAAGAAAAATATACAGAAGAGAAATAAGCATATGAAAGGATACTCACTCAACATCAGATGTCATTAGAGAGTTGCAAATTAAAGTAATATGTTACCACTACACAGCTTTTAGAATAACTAAAATCCACAGTACTGGCAACACCAGGTGCTGGCAAGGACACAGAACAACAGGGCCTTTCACTCAATACTTGTGGGACCGCAAAGTGGTGCAGCCACTTTGGAAGATAGTTTGGAGATTTCTTATAATGGTAAACAGTCTTCCTTAGATACAGCAATAGCGCTTCTAGGTATTTAGGCAACTGAGTTGAAAATATACCATGACATAAACACCTACACATGAATATTTATAATAGATTTATTCATAATTGCCCCCAAGTTGGAAGCAACCAAGATGTACTTCAATAGATGAAAAGACAAACTGAGATACACCCATAGGACACAATGAAATTAATGAGCCGTCAAGCCGTGGGAAGACACAGAGGAATCTTAAATACCTGCGGCTAAGTGAAAGAAGGTAATCACAACAACTACGGACAGTATAATGCCAACTATATGACATTTAGGAAAAGGCAAAGCTATAGTAGTAGAAAAGGCAAAGAAACAGTGAAAAGATAAGTTATCAGGGGCTTGGAGCCAGGAGGTATGAAAAGGGGAATTGTAGGGTAGTGGAACTATTTTGTACAATAAATGACACTATACATTTGTCAAAACCCATAGAATGATATAGCATAGAGATCACTAATGTATAGAATTTTGTTAATAATTTATCAACATCGGTTCATTAGTTATAACAGATATACACCAATGCAGGTTGCTAATAACAGAGGAAACTGGGACTGGGGTGTGGGCATGGGGGGAGAGGAGAGACAGACTATATGAGAAATCTCTGTACTTTCTGCTTAATTTTTCTGTAAACCTAAAACTGTCCTAAAAAATAAAGTCCTTTAATTTAAAAAAGAGTCGGGGAGCAATGCTTTCCTTGGCATGGCCTGCATATTTCCTATGCATGTTCTATGGCTGGTTATCAGAGCAGAATGTCAGTGCTCAAATCATTGTGATATACACTGAATAATATTTTCAGTTGTTCAGTTGACTTCTGCTTACCTATAAAACAATGTGACTGAGGACACCTTATAACTAACAGTTGATTGATAAAGTAATCCTGATATATCTTAAGCAGATAGAACAGTGAATGGAGTACATAAAAAGGGAATTATATACCTCTAATGATTTTCAACATTTGTGCAGATGTGATATGCCTAGATGCAAAAATTCACATTTGTGCATAAATACATTAATATAAGCTGCTCACTAAGGACTGCTATATTCTTATTGTGCATTGTGACCAATTTCTAGCAAATTGGCCTTAACTCTGCCTCTCCCTCAGGCACTGAGCTGTAGGGCACAGCATTTAGAAATCTTCATCCAGACCCATGAAGTAATCTCCTACTTGCGATTTAGAAATACATTCTTAACATCAACTCAGACCATGTCACTGCACATCTTGTGAAGATACCATTGGCACTCCTCTAACTACAGAATAAAGACCAAATGTTCAGTGTGTGTATTGACAATATATTTACAGAATTAAAAAAATAAAACTTGTGAAGGGAGCACATAAGATGGTAGAGGATGGGGAGAGTAGAGAACACAAATGTAAATATTAGGTCAAGGTAGGTCATTTTGAGAAGGTGAAAGTTTAGCTAAAATATGAAGAGTGGTTATCTACTCAAAGAGATCAAGATAAGCATCCCAGATATAGGCCACAAGTGCAAAGGCCCTGAGACTGTAATGAGCTTCGTGTTTTTTTGAAGAGGAGAAAGGTGGTCACTGTGACTTACATGCATATGCTTCAAATTATTCTCCATTTAACATGTGCAATATGTAATGGTTACATCATCTAATGTTTTTGCTTATGTGAGTTTTTCATCCTAGAATGGTTCTCACCTTATATTCATTTGTTTATTTATTTTTATTGAAGAATAGTTGACATGTAATATTATATTGGTTTCAAGTATACAACATAGTGGTTCTATGGTTATCTACATTATTACATGCTCACCCCAACTAGTGTAGTTACTATCTGTCAACATAGATATTACAGAACTACTGACTATATTCTCTGTGCTCTAATTTCATCCTTGTGACTAATTTATGCTCACTGAGCTTTTGTACCTCTTTATCCCTTTCGCTTATTTCACTCCCATGGTAGACACTACTCACTTCTCAGTGTCTCTGAATCTATTGCTGGTTCATTTGTTTTGTTTTGCTTTGTTTTTATATTCCAGTTATAAGTGAAATCACATTGTATTTGTCTTCCTCTGCCTGGCTTATTTCATTTAGCATAATACCTTCTAGGTCCATCCATGTTGTTGAAAATGGCAGGATTTCTTTCTTTTATATGGCTGAATAATATTCCATTGTATATATGTACCACTTCCTCTTTATCCATTCATCTACTGATGGACACTTTGGTTGCTTCCATATCTTGGCTATAGCAAATAATGTGGCAATAAACATAGGAGTACATATGTCTTTTTGAATCAGGGGTTTTGTTTTCTTTAGGTAAATTTCTAGAAGTAGAATTATTGGGTTATATGGTATCTCTACTTTTAGGTTTTTGAGGAATCTACATGCTGCTTTCCACAATGGCTGTACCAATTTACATTCCTACCAACAGTGTAGGAGGGTTCCCTTTTCTCTACATCTTCACCAATACTCATTATTTCTTGTGTTTTGGACAGTGGTCATTCTAGCTCGTGTGAGGTGATATTTCATTGTGATTTTGATTTGCATTTCTCTGATAACTAGTGATGTGGAGTGTCCTTTCATGTGCCTGTTGGCCAACTGTATGTCTTCCCTGGAAAAGCATCACCTTATATTTATTAAAGTTTATTCTCTAAGACCCAACTCAAATGTTACCACCTCCACGAATTTCTTGTTGCACTGTTTTGATCTAGTCAAATTTTTTTTCTAATTACCCATTTATTAAAATTAGCTACTTGCATGTTTTCTTTCTTCAACTTGCAAATAACATGTAGGATTGGATAAAAAGTGTTTAGTGGATTTAACTGAATGTTTTACTCTTACTATTAATCAGAAAACTTTCATAGGACCCAAAAGATCAGAAAAGACACTACATTTTTCTTCTTTAGTTCATCAGAAACAACTGCATGCCCAATTTATCAAGGATTTCAAATAAAAAGGATTTTCTTAACAACATTAAACCTAAGGTCAATAATAACATATTATATATTTAAAAATTTGTTGAGCTGGTAGATCTCATGTTAAGTGATTTACCATGATAAATAAAATTTAAAAGAGAGCACATACATAGTGCATGCATTATGATATAAAAAAAAGGATATAACTTTTTCTTGGATGCACACACACACACACACACACACACACAGATTAAAGAATTTCCATCCCAAAATGGTATCTGGTCAATAGTGTCTGCTAAAGTATACCTCAACTTCTTATGAAAATACTAAAATGCACACATAAAAGAGATGGAAACTGATAACACTACCAAGTACTGCAATATAAGCTCTAGAATTTAGGAGGACTGGCCTTAATTTTAAGGTAGATGAACATTGCATTGAGAAAAACTTATCTAGGTTCAGTTAATGGGAGACAGAGAATTTGATTGTTGAAAGAGAAGCCACTGCACAAAAATTAGGAAGACTGCATCTCTACAATCTGTAAAACTAGAATAGCACTCCCCCTTTCCCTTCTAAATGCTTCATTTTAAGGTGAGAAGAATACTCTCTACCTTTCTTATCCCACTCTGTTTTCTATTATCATCATTCTTAAAAATGTGTTCATTATGAAATAAATGTTTGAAAAAATATTATAAAGTTAAAATAAATACAACCACCCAGAATAGACAATGATCATTCATCCACTGTTCTCCACTGCAGAGGTAGAATTTTTATTGCCTGGGGAGCAGAGACAGGGAAGCTTAAGCCACTCTGAATGTCTGTCTGAGGGATGCTCCAGAGGAGGACTAGTTCTGAGTCAGGCATGACCTGCTATGTCCCAGGCAGGGTGGGGCTGGCAGCCTGGGCAAGCTGTGGGGTCTTTCCAAGTCTGTGGTTTTCTTTTATTCCACATGCAACACCAAGATAGATAAAGCAGGTATTATTCATTTAAAAGTAATGCAAATTAAGGAAACAAAGATTAACCCTTGCCACATGATAGGTCTGCTGATGTGTTTTTGTTAAATGAATCCATGATGGCTTGCTAGAGTGCACAATGCAATTTTGTGGCAAAGGATTTTGGTGATCCTTCCTCATATTTTACATACTTACAGCTACCCTAGGAATGACCATCTGTTCCTATATATGCCTTCATGAATAGCAGCCACAATTGGTCTTCAGTTAAGTTTATACAAAAAACAGTCTTGGAAAGGTGAACAGAGTTAAAGTAATTTTAAAAGAAAAGGTTAGTTTTTTCATTTTGTAACTATGATAAAACTAAAATATTTTACAGGCAAATAATGCTCATTTGTTATTAAAGTTTTATGAAATTCATTCCTTTAGTTTGATTTTTTTACTTCTAGAGTTCTACACTCTCATATGCTCTCTCTTTATGAAGCTGCCTGTGCCATTATTTTATTTTTCCATAAAGTGACCTTTGCAAAAGATCAAGAACAGAGATACTCAGGGCTTATGATGCTAAAGAAACAGCACTTCTAAAGCCTGGCTCTAGAGAGATATACACAGAATAGACTTTGTAAAGGCAACAATCCCCCTATAGATTATTTGTAATCTACATGGTAATACATTTTAGAAGTCTCATCAATGACAAAGGGAAACTTCACTGAAAAGCTGAAATTATTCATTCCTATCCAACATAAGGGATATTAATTTTAATTACTAAAAAAAATCTAGCATTTATTCATTTCTGTAATGTTCATGATTTTTAGATGTCAATTTTGTGGAGGAGATGACATGTGCATGTAAATAACAAATATTGGTGTGTAATTAAGTGCTGAGGAAGTAAGAGATGCACTTAGTGACTATTATAATAATCCGGGAAAAGAGAAATCATTGATTGGAGAAAAAGCTAAAGAAGTGAAGCTTTAACTGATACTTAAAGGATGGAAATTATTTGAATAGATGGGTGGATAGTGAAGGCATGGCAGTTTGGAAGAACAGCTTAAGTTGAATATGGGCCTATAAAACCTGGGTTACTTGAGGAAAATAATATACAATAACAGGCTAATTGTATTGTCATAAATTTAGACTAACAGAATCTCAAACTTAGAAGAAATGAGTTTTCTTCTAGCTCAATCCTAACAATGCTCACTTATTCCCTCTATAGCATCCTTAGCAAGTGGCACCCAGCCTTTGCTTTGTTGGTACCTCTGACCAAGGCAGTCCTTTCATTGCATTACTGAACAGTTCTAAATATTACAGGATTGTTTTTGTATCAGGCCTATATCCTATCCCTGCAATTTTTACTCATTAATTCTTCTTCTACACTCCAGAAATAAGTCTTAGCAGAATTGCCAATAAGCCCTTCAGGCTATAGTACAAATATCTAGTTGAGTGTCTGCCACTTACTCTATAACAAAAATTAAGTATCAAAGAGAAGAATGCAGAACTGACCTTCAAGCCATTATGAAGAAAACAATCATACTCCTCAGGGGAAAACAAACTCAAAGAACTAGAGATAACGTGTGATGGTACAACCATACACAAAACAAATACTGAGAAATTATTCCAAAATAAACTAAAAATGTCTACTATCATTTCCATGAGAAGGACAAAAAGAAACAATTTAATTTAATATTAAGAATTCAGAGCAGAAATAGTTTTCCTTTTCTGTCCACTCCCTTCCCTTTCTCTTGATTTACAGAGAAGCTTTAGAAATTAAATTATGTTCCTGACCTGCAGGAGAGACAACGTAGGAACCCGAAGAGAGGGGGAGGAGAATAGGGACACAGACTCGAGGAATGGAGACAAGACAGTTCCCTGATCAAGTCTCATTTATTTGCGGAAACACACAGCTTATATAGCATAGCTCAAGCGGGAAGGGGTCGTGGCTAATCCTGATTGGCAGTTTAGCATGCAAATGAAGCCTTATACCAAAGTCCTATGCAAGAGCAGTCTATGAGCATGCGCTCAAAGAGCAGTGCAGGCAGCAGGCAACAAGATGGTGTCCAAGCAAAAAATGGAGTCCATGTGGGTGCATGCACACTTGAGTATGAAGAACGGGAAGTGCGTCAGCAGCAAATCAGCAACAAAATGGAGTCCCCGCGAAAGCTCTGTGATGGCGGCGACAGCTGCTGCTGCTCAGCCTGATTGTCTGGCTCCCGACAAAATTATGCACTAACAGAATAAAAACACCAGTTGCAAGGAAACAAGACTCTGACCTTCAGTTCTCAAGTAGTACAAGTTCACTGTATGCGTAAACTCCACAGCTATTCCAAATCCTCATCTGTCAATAATTTCCACCTGCATCTCTCATAAGCTGTGTGCAGTAGCTGTGGACAAGCAGCAAAGTCTATTTATACGGCTTCCATTTTTCCTCTCCTCTCTGAAGCTCTTCCTCCAGTGGAGGTGCTAGTGGACTGGACAATGGGCAGAGGGAAGATGGACAGAAGGTGAGGGAGAGAAAGAAAGGAAGAGGAAGGAGAGCTAGTCGTCAAGCCTGTGGCTTGTCGGGTCTCTGAGTGTGGTCATGCCCAGTATCCATGCAGTACCCAGCCCCTTTCATCATTTGCCAAAGTCTCTGGGATTCTCCATGCGCTCTCCATTTTCACTGGTGCTGAGAAACAACGGGAATGGAAAGTCAGACTGGTGGCCTTTAGTTTATGCAAACATATAGACAGACTAAAGGCAGTTTTCCATACACATAGAGCTCAGAACCTATGGCATCCTCTTACCAGTGTAGAAGTCCAAGGGATGTTTCTTGTGTACTTGCAAACTAGTTTTCTTCTATTTTTGCTGATCCACTAGGCATAGTGGCCTATTTCTCTGCATCTTTTCAGCTTATCCAGCAAAGACAGTTCCTCCATCTCTTTAGTACAAAGTACATTAACAATGAGACATGGATCCATTGAGAACGGAGTTAGAAGAGAAAGTTGGGTGTAAGAAACTGCAGATGCATACACCAAAGGATAACTAAGGCTTTTTGTATTACTTCTCCGTTACCACAGTCCCTGAACACAACATGAATTTTTGATAGTTCTGGAGGTCAGTATTCTGAATTGCATTTGAGAGGGCTAAAATCAAGGTGCCGGCTGGAGGCTCCAGGGGAGAATCTGTTTCTTAGCCCTCTAGTTTCTAAGACTGCTGCGTTCGTCAGCTTGTGGCTGCATTCCCACTACCGACCTCTGTCATCATAATGCTTTTTCCTCAACCAGAGGCAAATCTCCAACTGTCTCCCTCTTGTAGGGACCCTGTGATCACATTCAGGACACATGTGCATGACCAGGATAATCTCCCCCGTCTCAGCATCCCTACATTAATCACATCTGCAGAGGCCTTCTTGCCACGAAGCTAACATTCACAGGTTCCAGGAACTAAGACCAGAACTTGGGCACCACTACCCAGCCCACCACAGCTCTGCCACTGGATCAGGCTTAGAGTACTGACTTCTTCAGGATTAGTTCTGTGTCAAGGTTTTGACTCAACTAGTGGACAAAGCCTTGTCCTGAGCTGAGAGCATGCCCTATTGACTTTGGTCATTTTCTTAGATATTTCTTCATTTAAATGGGACCTATAAGCCAATGTCATTATCCCATTTTGTAGGAGAAGAAGCATACTCTTTAGAGAGATGGAAGTTACTTTGCTCAACTTAACAATTAAGGGACAAAACCAGAACTGGAATTCAGAGTCCTGCATTCCTCATCAATCCAAACTTTCCAGTGAATCTTACAAAGGTTATAACCTGACCTTCCCCTTGTCTCCCCAAGTTATTTCCACTCTGGCTGGAGAAAACTCTAACCGTCCGTTTCCTCCTGTTGCCATCCCCTACACCGTGGAGTCTGGTTGCAGTCCAAAATCCTATGTGTGATCTTTCAGGCCTGACGCTGGGTGACTACAAGGCTTTGCCTGGTAGGCCTCATGGCTACTGTCCTCAGACCAGACTTGGTGTCCAGCCAGTGCACTGCGGTTTTCTGGAGGGAACTGCAGTCAAAGACTCTGCGCACAGCCCACTGCTTCCATGGCTAGCCATCCTCATACGCGCATCTGCATTTGTGGCCCAGGGGCCTCCATTCAGAGGCCTCATTATTGGGGACTTTTATCCACTTTGACTCAGTACTTTCCCACCCCTCTGGTCCATAAAGAAGCAAAAGCCTTTTGTTTGGGGTTCTTCCGCAGTGAGATGGTTCCTCCTCTGCACTTGACCCTCACCCAGCGCCATTCCATGAGGGAAAACAGAACATTGGAGGGCAGAAGCCTCTTTGTCTCTTGCTTGCACTGTGTCAGTAAGTGAATAAAGGCTTGATTGTTACTTTTGGTGTTCCAAAGTCTTCTAACATTGTTTAGTTGTTTGAACTTTCAGCTGTTAAACTGGTATAGCTCTTTCCTCTAACTGTCCACCTTAACACCTGAATGTAAAGTTTACCACACACCCGCCGGTCCTGCCCTTCCTCTCCCCATTCATTCAATACCTACTCACTTTTCAAATTCCAGTCTGATTCCCACCAGATGTTTCTCATCTTCACATTCCTCTTTTACTTATGGTTTGTTTGCCATAGTTTATTGCTCCCTTGACTATTACTGTCTATTTCTGTTTCATGAAATCTAGTCCTGCTTCCCTAAAGAATTTTTCTCTAATATATGTATATTTGATCATGTATCTTTAACAGTAACTCAATAAATACTTGGCTATATGGTCAATTTATAAGCATCTATTAGGGAATGATTAGCAGATTAACAGTAGTATTATTAGCTCCCTTTAGAATATACTCACTTCAATCACTGTATGTGGGTCATGTACGGAGCTATTGAAGACCAGACAAAACTATCTATCAATGCTTAGTTCCCTTCTCCCCAAGTTCCCATTGTGATGCTCTATCGTTTCATTTTAGGATAAATTTACTTTGTTTTATTTTTTCCTAAGGCATTTGCTGCATGCATATGCCAAAATAGGACATTAAATGCCTTGGGAGAAGGAGACTCCCAGGAAGAAAAGAGGAAGGATGTTCTTTTTCAGATGAAAATCCTGGAGCTGGATTCTAAACTTGTTAGAAAGAGATTTGGCATATTAAGGGTTGATACACTCTCCAAAGGGACTGACATATATATATATACACACACACACATTTACATATATATAAATACATACACACACACACATCTATTAGTAAATAAGTATTCCAAAGTCTTCTAACATTGTTTGTTTAGTTGTTTAAACTTTCAGAATGACTTTACATACACAAGCTTTATTAATGCTCCTACCTGCAGCTTGCTGCTGAAAGACATTCAGGTCACATGATCTGAGTCTCTGCGGTGGGTGCAGTGAGTGAAATGATCACCGCCATTTTGTAAATGAATTTGGTGAGATTCTATAAATTGAAGGGCTTGGCCCGGAGTTTTACAGCCAGCAGGAACCTTCTAAACTACCACTGGATCCCTGTATTCTGGATTCTTCACACAGAGAGATTCCCAAGAACTAGTTCTGAATGATTCCCAAGATACTCTTAAAGAACTAATTCTGAGACAGGAAATAATTACAAAAACAAGTCATTTGGGTGTTATATTTTAAAGCATAGTTAATATCTCACCAAAAAGAAATTCATTTTGTAGAATATGATTTAAATAACAATATTAACCAGAGATGAGCTATTTAATGACTCTGTCCCCCTTTACATTGCTTTTGAAGGCATGCATCATATATGACAGGTTAATCTTCCTAATAATCTCTGTGGTAAATATGTGAAGATGGAAATGTCAGTCTCATTCACTTACTCTTTTCAAAGTGAAGCAAAGTTCCTACTTTCTTTTCTGCCACCTCCATCTTTTGGCTTATCAATAGCTCCCTTCAGAATATAGACTCTTCTATTTCCCGCCTTCAAGCAAAATAATTTGAGATGTAAGGTAAATTTATCTAGCCAAATAATCTCTTCATGTCTGTGTTTATCTCCCCACGGAATGAATAATACCAATGTATTTTTAAACATGTGGATTTTGTTGAAAGAACTTTGCTATCTAGCAAAAGTTTATAATGAAGCAAAAGCATAATTTCTTCAGTTTTCCACAAAAACAAGCAAACAACAACACAATGTTGAAAGGCTTATTTCTGTTATAAGACATGAGAACAGAAAGAAAACTTTGTGTATACAGGTGATTGCTTAGAAAATCAAACTCACAGGTTATAGCCTTATGGAAGAATTTAGTGTCTGATAATAATGCCATCTCAACTATCTATCACTATTTAAAAATCCTTAAAAAAGATTTTCTAGTTTGCATCATCTAAATGTACAAATATTTGATGTGGTTTATGTTTCTTTCATTTTCTTCTAATGTGTTCCCATGATGCTCGTGTCCCTAGGACCATGGATTGCATACCATAATCCAAAATACTGTCCCCTTTATATTAGCAAAAAACGGTTTACTATCCATCAAAATACCTAGCTATGGTATAAGCTAAAAACATTGTTTTTAAAAGATTTTGACTTCTATTGAACATTTGTTGGCTAAAATAACTTGGTTACACTGAAGAAGTTAGTGAAGCTCTGGATACAGATTATGGTTTATTCTTAGAATCCATTAAATTCCCACTGACTGTTTTGATGGCATCAGTCTTAATAGGACCAATTCCACGCATGGCAAGTAAGAGCCCTGGATTGTGACAGAGTTGTGCCTTCATAGTTTTCGTTTGGGGCTATTTTATATGTTAAATTACCTAAAATGTCTCTCTGGTGCCTCACAGACTAAAGCCCTTAAAATAAGATCCTATACACACTACCTTCGCCCATACTTTGGCTTCATGGGGAATGTTATGAAGAGATTTCAATTAACATAGTATTATAAACAATATTAAGAATTTAATTATTAAAGTGTAACTAGCAATTTAGAGAACAGAGGGACTGTTTTGTTAGCACTACAAATCTGTGAGCTCATGAAATAAATATGATAAATGAGGATCATGTTTCTTTTATTCTGTGGTGACTAATATTGACAATGTGTTTTTCAGATAATAAATAAGTGTAAGTTGTCAGACACTGTGCTGAGCATTTGAAAACCATAATTCCCCTCGGTCCTCTCAGGAATATTATGACCTCTACTCTAAGGTTGAGGAACTGAAATCTCAAAAGGTTAATTAGAACACTCTAGTTTGCTTTCAAATGCCAGGTTCTTAGATATTGTACAATCCTGGCTCCCTTAGAAGAGTGGAATTTATCTTAATATTCCCTGAACACTTGCCTGCAACCTGGCCATCCGTGCAAACCACAAAGTTTCTAACTTAATGCCACTGCGCCTAGCCATCTTTTGTACGTTCCTACCTACTGCTAGCCACAAACACGTCCTCATTATTTCTGCCCTGGACAACTCAAAAGCTTCTTAAGTGGTCTTTCCATGGCCTATATTCATGTAT
Organism: Phataginus tricuspis; assembly: GCA_029783875.1. NCBI lineage: Eukaryota > Metazoa > Chordata > Mammalia > Pholidota > Manidae > Phataginus > Phataginus tricuspis. The sequence continues at coordinate 57,471,707 of JAQQAC010019963.1, read as the reverse complement.
ACACAACTGCCAGGTTATTTTTCCCTTACTGCTTATCATAGTACCTCTCTATTCAAAAACATGACATGACAAGCAAATTCCACAAAATTCCAACATTAAAAGTATTGATGTTTTTATGTTGAAGACATGAGACTAATAGTATAATTTATAAAGTCAGTCAATTAACTTTCTATAACTATACATTGAGCTTTTCATTTTTATTGATATTAGCCTTTTTAAGGCCAGTTAGGAGTTAAATTTCCTAGTAACTTAGGAGTGATGGCAATTTGATCATTATATGGGTCAAAATCAATCACCCGTGGATTATATTTACGATGATCGTCCTCAGCACCATATTGAAATATATATTAGCATTTAGTATGAATGTATTTTTATATTTCAGCCCTCTAACAGGCCAAAATTATATTAACTTTTTTTTGGTTGCATAAATTGCTCTCTTTTTTATTTTTATATTGTTTTTTTAATTTAAGTATACTTGACATAAAACTTTTGTTGGTTTCAAGTACACAACACAGTGGTTCAACAGTTACCCACATTATTAAATCCTCACCCCCACTAGTGCTGTTACTAATCTGTCTACATAGGAAGATGTTACAGAATCATTGGCTATATTCTCCAAGCTGTACTACCATCCCTGTGACCAACGTATATTATGATTGAGAAATTTTGTGCCCCTTTATCCCTCTTACCCTCCCCATCCATCCACCCAAATCCCTCCCCCATGGTAAGCACCAGTCCCTTTCCACTTTCTACGACTCTACTGATATTTTGTTCATTTTGTTCTATTTTGTTTTTATATTCCACAAACAAGTGAAATTATATGGTATTTGTCTTTCTCCTGACTCATTTAACTTAGTATAATACCCTCTAGATCCATCCATGTTGTCCCAAATGGCAGGATTTCTTTCTTCTTTATGGCTGAATAATATTTCATTGTATATATGTACCACTTGTTCTTTATCAATTCATCTATCGATGAACACTTTGGTTGCTTCCATATATTGGTATTGTAAATAAGGTGGCAATAAACATAAGGGTGAATATATCTTTTTGAATTAGGGATTTTGTTTTCTTTGGGTAAATTCCTAGGGGTAGGATTACTGAGTCTTATGGTATTTCTATTTTTAGTTTTTTGAGGAATCTTCATATTGCTTTCCACAGTGGCTGCACCAATTTACATTCCCACCAACAGTGTAGGAGGGTTCCCTTTTCTCCCATCCTCACCAACACTTATTTCCTGTCCTTTGGATAGTGGCCATTTTAACTGGTATGATTTTACTCATTGTGGATTTGATTTGCATATCCCTGAAGACTAGTGATGTGGAGCATCTTTTCCTGTGCTTGTTGGCAATCTGTATTTCTTCTTTGGAGAAATGTCTGTTCAGGTCATCTGCCCATTTTTTAATTGGGTTACCTTTGTGTGTGTGTTGAATCATATGGGTTCTTTATGTGTTTTGGATGTTAACCCTTTATCTGATAAATCATTTATGAATATATTCTCCCATACTGTAGGATGCCTTTTTGTTCTGTTGATGGTGTCCTTTGCTGTATAGAAGCTTTTTAGTTTGATGTAGTCCCACTTGTTCATTTTTTATTTTGTTTCCCTTGCCTAAGGAGATACGTCCAGGAATAAGTTGCTCATACTTATTTTCAGGAGATTTTTGCCTATGTTTTCTTCTAAGGCTTTTGTAGTTTCAGGACTTATATTCAGGTCTTTGATCCATTTTGAGTTTAACTTTGTGTATGGGGTTAGACAATAATCCAGTTTCATTCTTTTACATATAGCTGCCCAGTTTTATCAACACCAGTTGTTGAAGAGGCTGTATTTTTCCCATTGTATATTCATGACTACTTTATCATATATTAATTGATCACATATGCATGAGTTTATACCTGGGCCCTCTATTCTGTATCATTGATCTATGGGCTGTTCTTGTGCCAGTACCAACTTGTTTTGATTACTGTGGCTTTGTAGTAGAGCTTAAAGCCATGGAGTGTAATCCCTCCAGATTTATTCTTCTTTCTCAGGATTACTTTGGCTATTTGGGGTCTTTTGTGGTTCTGTAAGAATTTTAGAACTATTTGTTCTAGTTCATTGAAAAATGCTGTTGGTATTTTGATAGGGATTGCACTGAATCTGTAGATTGCTTTAGGCAGGATGGCCATTTTGACAATATTAATTCTTCTTATCCATGAGCACGGGTTATATTTCCATTTATTGGTGTCTTCTTTAATTTCTTTCATGAGTGGCTTGTAGTTTTCAAGATATAGGTCTTTCACCTCCTTGGTTAGGTTTATTCCTAGGTATTTTATTCTTTTTGATGCAATTGTAAAAGAAATTGTTTTTCTGATTTCTCTATCTGCTGGTTTGTTAGTATATAGAAACACAACAGATTTCTGTGTATTAATTTTGGATCCTGCAACTTTGCTGAATCCAGTTATCAGTTTGAATAGCTTTCTGGTGGAGTCTTGAAAGTTTTCTGTATATAATGTCATCTGTAAATAGTGACAGTTTAACTTCTTCCTTACCAACTTGGATGCCTTTTATCCCTTTATCTTTGATTCCTGTGGCTAGGACCTCCAATACTATGTTGAATAAAAGTAGTGAGAGTGGACATCCTTGTCTTGTTCCTAATATTAGGGGAAAAGCTTTCAGCTTTTCACCATTGAGTATGTTGTTAGCTGTGGGTTTCTTACATATGGACTTTATTATGTTGAGGCACATTAGCTCCTTGCCCATTTTGTTAAGATTTTTTAGCATGAATGGAAATTGAATGGTGTCAGATGTTTTTCCACATCTATTGAGACGATCATATGGCTTTAATCCCTCTTTTTGTTAATGTGGTGTATCACATTGATTTACAAATATTGTACCATTATTGCATCCTTGGAATAAATTCCATTTGGTTGTGATGGATGATTCTTTTGATGTATTTTTTAATTTGGTTTGCTAATACATGGTTCAGGAATTTTGCATCAGTATTTATCAGGGATATTGGTCTGAAATTTTCTTTTATGTGGTCTTTGTCGGGCTTTGGTATTAGAGTGATGCTGGCCTCATAGAATGAGTTTGGATGTATTCCCTCCTCTTGAACTTATTGTAATACTTCAGGAAGGATGTGTATTAGCTTTTCTTTAAATGTTTGGTAGAATTCAGCTGTGAGCTGTCTGGTTTTGCACTTTGCTGGGAGTTTTTTAATTACCAATTCAATTTTGTTACTGTAATTGGTCTGTGCAGATTTTCTGTTTCTCCCTGAGTTAATCTTGGAAGGTTGTAGATTTCTAGGAATTTGTCTATTTCTTCTAGGTTATCCAATTTATTGGCATATAATTTTCCATAATATTCTCTAATAATTCTTTGTATTTCTGTAGTGTCAATTGTAACTATTCCTTTTTCTTTCTGATTTTGTTTATTTGTGTCCTTGCTCTTTTTTTTTTTTGATAAGTGTGATCAGGGGTTTGCCTATTTTATCTTTTCTAAGAATCAGATCCTGGTTTCACTGACTTTTTTCTATTGTTTCATTCTTCTCTATTATATTTATTTATGCTCTGATCTTTATTATGTCCATTCTTCTGCTAACTTTAGGTTTCATTTTTTTCTTATTTTTCTAGTTTTAGTTGTGTGTTTATACTGTTTATTTGGGATTGTTCTTGTTCCTTGAGGTAGGCCTGTATTGCTATGTACTTCCATCTTACAACTACTTTTGCAGCATTCCACATATTTTGATTTGTTGTTTTTTTTGTTTTCATTTGTCTCCATGTATTACTTGACTTCCTCTTTGATTTGTTCATTGATCCAATGATTATTTAGAAGCATGCTGTTTAGTCTCCATGTGTTTGTGTGTTTTGTTTTCTTTGTGTAATTTATTTCTAGTTTCATACCATTGTGGTCTGAGAAGTTGCTTGGTATGATTTCAATCTTTTTGAATTTTTTGAGGTTCTTTTTGTGGTCTAGTATGTGATCTATTCTAGAGAATGTTTCATGTACACTTAAGAAAATATGTATCTTGCTGCTTTTGGGTGGAATGTTCTGAGGTTTCTCTTAAGTCCAATTTTATTTAATGTATAGTTCAGTGCCTATGTTTCTTTATTTATTTTCTCTTTGGTCAATCTGTCCATTTATGTAAGTGATGTGTTAAAGTCCCCTAATATGAATGACTTTCAGTCTATTTTCCCCTTAATTCTATTGGTATTTATGTTATATATTTAGGTGCTCCTATATTGGGTGCATAGATATTTCTAACTGTTATGTCCTCTTGATGTACTGATCCATTTATCATTATGTAGTGTCCTTTTTTTGTCTCTTATTACTTTCTTTGTTTGAAGCTTATCTTATCTGATATAGGTACAGCTACTCCTGCTTTTTTCTCCCTATAATTTGCATGAAATATCTTTTTACATCCCTTCACTTTCAGGCTGTGTATGTCTTTATGCATGAAATGAGTCTCTTGTAGAAAGCATATAGACAGTCTTGTTTATTTATGTATTCTGACACCCTATGTCTTTTGACTGGTGCATTCAATCCATTTACATTTAAGGTAATTATTGATAAGTATATAGTTATCACCATTTTATAAATTGTTTTCTGGTTGTTTTTGTAGTTTCTGTTCATTTCTTCCTCTCTTATACTCCTCTCTTGTTATTTGATTGTTTCCTTTAATGTTATGATTGGATTTCTCTGTTACAATTTTTTGTGTATCTATATAGGCTTTAGGTTTGTGTTACCATAAGATTCATGAATAGTTTCCTAACTTTATAACAGTCTATATTAAGTTGATGATTACTTTATTTTAAACACAATCTAAAAGTACTTCCTTTTTCTTCTTATTCCTCCTCCACACTTTTGTGTTAGATATCATAATCTGCATTTTTATGTATATCTTGACTGACTTTGTGTATACTTGGTTTTACTATTTTTGCTTTATTTTGCTGTAATTTCATACTTGCTTGGTAAGTAACTAAGAAATTTGTCTACTACATATACTGTGCATTTATTTTCACTGGTGAAAACTATTTAGGATTAAGAACTTTTCCTTCTACAGAAGTACTTTTAACATGTCCTGTAATGCCAGTTTAGTGGTTATAAATTCCTTCAGCCTTCATTTATCTGGGATATGGGATATCTTTCCTTCAAATTTGAATGATAACCTTGCTGGGTAGAGAATTCTTGGTTGAAGGTCCTTCTGTTTTAATATATTAAATATTTCATGCCACTCCCTTCTGGCCTGTAGTATTTCTGCTGATAGCCTGATGGGGTTTCCCTTATAAGTAATTTTTTTTCTCTTTATGACTGCTTTCAATACACCCTCCTTATCCTTAATCTTTGTCATTTTAATTATCATGTCTTGGTGCTGTCTTCTTGGGGTTTCTTTTGTTTGGGGCACTCTACACTTCCAGGATCTGGGTGTCTATTTTCTTTCCCAGACTGGGGTAGTTTTCATCAATTATTTCTTCAAAGAGATTGTCTACTCCTTTGTCTCTCTTCTCCTTCTGATACCCTATTTGAAAATACTGTTTCTTTTGGAGTTGTCACACACCTCTAAGCACCCTCTTGCTTCTGGAGATTATTTTTTCCCTCTGTTCCTCAGCTTCATTATTCTCCTGTTCTCTATAATTTCCATTTCATTGATTGTCTCTTCTACTTGCAACAATCTCGTATTCATTTACTCCATTGTATATTTCATTTCAGTTACTGTATTCTTCAGCTCTGAGTGTGTCTTTCCCATCTCTTCTACCTCTTTGTTGAAGTCCTCCCTTAGATATTTAATATTTTTCTGCAGATCAGTGAGCATATTTATGACTGTTAGCTTGAAATCTTTATCAAGAAGATTGGTGATCTCTGTTTCATTTACTCCTCTTTCTTATGTCTTATCCTGTAGTTTTCTTTGGAACATATTCCTATGCCTCCTCATTTTGTCAGGGTTTCTGTGTTTCTTCCTTCTTATTAGCATAGATCTGCTATGCTTCCTGGTCCAGAGTGTAATGGCTTTATGAAGAAGGCATCCTGTGGTGCCCAGAAGCTCAAGACTCTTTACTCTCCAGTGCCTGGTTCTTTGCAGTGGAGCCCCAGGTATGTTAGTGAGCTATGGGCAGAGATGCCTTTCTGTCTGTCTGCTGGCAGTGGTCTATCTCAGTCTGTCACAGATGCCGGCTTACCTTGGCTGGTCCTTTATGAGCTGAGTAATGGTGCCTCTACTTGGATTATTGTGGGTTGGGCTGCCTGCTCAGTCTTCCCTATAGCAATGGCAGCACTGCTGCATTAACATGGTGTGCAGGGAAGGCACGTGGCTCTGGAGCAGGTGTGTGGGGTCATGCAGTTGGCAGCACACTGCTGTGCGATCTGTGGGCCTAGGGTGGTGGGCCATGTGAGTGTACAGGTATGCAGCAGTGGGGCATGTGGGTGCTAGGCAGCAGTGGGGCATGTGGGTGCTAGGCAACACAGTGTACCTGCTACTGGGCTAAGCCACCCATAAGGAAAAGGTAGTGCGGGGTGGAGTTGGCTCCTACAGGCACCTCTCCAGTTTGGCTGAGACAGGGTGGAGAAAACTGGGAAAGCCTCCCTCTGCCTACTGGGTGGCAAAGTCTGATGCTGTTAGGTGTGGGCCAGTGGGCAAACAGGTGTGCGGGGAAGTGCCTCCAGACTGAGCTGCCAGTGAGGAGGATGGAGCATTTGGGGTTCTCCTGAGCACCCAACCAGTTGGACTGATGGAGGGCTGTGGAAGTGTAGTCCACATGCCCTTTTTCTTGTGGAGGGGGCTCCATCCAACTGTTGCCCCTCTGGCACCCTTCCTGCTGATGGTAAAGTTTAAAACTGCTGCCTTTGTTTTGGATGTAAGCAGGACTGCTGGAGCACGCCTGTCCTACACACATGGGTGGAGTCTCGGCCTCCCAGAGTGCTCCAGCTTTCCCAGGTGTCCAGCCTCATTAATTACCAAAGCCTGATGTAATGGGGACTCATGTTCCTAGAGCAGATCTCCAGGGCCAGGTGTACAGAGTTTCTGAGTGCCTATCCCCTCCCACTCTGTTTCTGCTCCTCACATTTGTGGGCTGGGATGGGAGAAGGGCTGGGGTCCCAACTGATCATTGCTTTGTGACTTTTCCCTTCTCTGTGTTGTCTTCTCTTCTTCAACATGTGTAGGTGGTCTGTTCTGCAATCTTTAGTTGTTTTCAGATTTAGTTGTATTTGCTGTAGTTGTTTATTTGGTGTGTGTGTGGAAGGAGGTTTCTCTCTTACCTTCCTAGTCCACCATCTATTTTCCCCCTCTTCAAAACTGATAATTTAAAATGTTTTTAATGTCAAATATGACTATCTGGTTATTACTTCCACTGTTAAAATATTTTATCATAGGAGAGGGAAAAACATACTTAATATTTTAAACCACTTTATTGAGATATGACTGACATACAAGAAGCTGTATGTGTCTAGTGTACACAACTTTAGGAGCTTAAAATTCAGTATACACTTGTGAAACCACGACCACAATCTATGTCATAAACAGATCCATCATCTCTAAAAGCTTTCCCTGCCCTCTTTTTTTTTTATAAGAACACAACATAAGATCTACCCTCTTAGGAAAGGTTTGAGTATATAATACAGTATTGTTAACTATTCTATATAGTATTTACTATGCTATACAGTAAATCTCTAGAATTTATCTTGTATAACTGAAACTTTGTACTCTTATACCTGATACCTCCCCAGTTTCTCCTTGTACTGGGCCTGACAATCACCATTCCATGCTCTGCTACTGTGAGTTTTGCTATCTCAGATGCCTTATATAAGTGGCATCATGTAGTATTTGTCTACCTGAACCTGGCTTATTTCACTTAGAATAAGGTCCTCCAGGTTTATCCAGGTTGTTGCAAATGGCAGGATTTCCTTCTTTTTTAAGGTTGAATATTATTCCATTATATATATACCACATTTTCTTTATCCATTCTTTTGTTGTTAGACAGTTAGAGAACTTCTATGTCTTGGCTACTGTGAATAATGCTGCAATGAAGAGGGGAATGCAAATACCTCTTTAAAATCCTTATTTGCATTCTTTTGGAAATGTACCCAAAACAGGGATTGTTGCGACATATGCTGCATAGTTCTAATCTTTTGAAAACCTCTGTGCTGTTTTCCATAGTGGCTACACCAATTTACATTCCTACCAATAGTACACCAAAGTTCCCTTTTTCCACATCTTTATCACTTGTTAGCTTTATTTTTTGATAATAGCCGTCCTAATAGGTGTAAGGTAATATTTCACTGCGCTTTTACTTCCGTTATGATCAGTGATGTTGAGCATTTTCCCACATACCTGCTGCCATTTGTATGTCTCTTTCAGTTCTTTTGTCTATTTTTTTGAGGAAATTTTTTGTAGTTTTGGGTTTTTTGTTTATTTGCCATGGAGTTATAGGAGCTCCTTATATATTTTGGGTATCAACTTCTTCATCAGCTACACAGTTTGCAAATATTTTCTCCCATACTCAAGGTTTCCTTTTCATTTTGTTGTGGTTTCCTTTGCTGTTCTGAAGCTCTTAGTTTGATGTAATCCCACTTGTTTATTTTTGCTTTTGTAGCCTATGCTTTTGATGTCATATCCAAAAAAATATTGCCAAGGCAATGCCAAGAAGTTTTGTCCTTATATTTTCTTCTAAGGATTTTATGTTTCAGGTCTTATGTTTAAGTCTCTCATCCATTTTGAGTTGACTTTTGTGTGTAGTATAAGAAAAGGGTTCAGCTTCATTATCTTGTTTGTGGATACCCAGTTTTCCAAAAACATTTATTGAAAAGACATAGTGTGTTCTATTTCCCCATAGCATATTCTTGACACCTTTATTGAAGATCAGTTTACTCTATGCATAGGTTTATTTCTGAGCTCTCTATTCTGTTCCAATAGTCTAAATGTCTGTTTTTAATGCCAGTACTATACCATTCTGATTACTATAGCTTTGTAACATATCTTTAATAAGGAAGATTTCCTGTTAAATTAGTGTTTTGATGGGGGATGAGAGATGGAGCTTCCTATTAATGCTATCTTACTGATATCACCCCCTTGATACTTAAAACACTCTATTACAAGTGCTATTTTTCCAATATTTTATAGTTTCTATTTTTAATCAAAATACTTGCAAGATATCAAGCAAAAACTAATTTTAATAAAGCCAAAATTTGAACTATATATGCTAAGTGATATTAATTACTGTTTTAGCCTTCCTTACAAACTATTCAAGTGGACACTTTTATTAAATGGGAATTTTTTAATATGCAGCTTTCCTTTATAGAGAAGCTATTTTTTTACAGTATTTCTATCTTGTCCTAGAGCCTTATTATTCAGAAAGTTCTTTCTCAATATTTGCACCTTTGACAAAAAGGCAATTTTAACTGTAAGATTGCCTCTGAAGTCCAGTTTAACTTAGAGTTAATCACACTTCCCCTTAAGTCAGAGAGTTGTTCAAACCCTTCCAGATTTAAAAATTATAGATCTCACAAAATGCAAAACTAAAATAGTCTAAAGAAAAATATTAGAAATACCAAATGAATTATTAATTCATACTTTTTCTGAAAGAGTTTGGTGAACATTTCCAAACATTAAAATGTTGAAATGAAAAAGGGTGGGGGAGAAAGGGAAAGTATAAATCAGAGCTACCAAATGTCTTTAGATGTCCTACAGACCCAGCAACTCTCTGATTCTGATGAATAGAATACCATGAAGTAAGAACACATCGAACTTTTGTTTTCTTCTATAAAAGAATCAATGATAGCAAGACATATCTTTTGGGAGAGCTATGTTAATAGCACTACCCAGTAAGGAACTGGACCTAAGAGCTCAGGCATGGCTTTTGACCAAAAATGTTACCTTGTTCAGTCTCATTTTAGATCTTACTCATAATCCTTGTAAAATGCCACTCTTGTGATAATGCCAAATCTCAAGGAAAGTTTCATATGGAACTGTTTGTCTGAATCATTCTTAGTTTGCTTACTTTTAAGTGCCAAGAGAAAGGGCAGATGTGTGTGTCACACCCCACTTCTCCTCCAAATGCACTCCTTCCCTTCAGGGTGATGAATCAGAACGAGCACTGGCTTCTCGTGAGCTAGATGCCTATTCACGTTCTTCATCCATAAAATGAAGAGAATGATTCTGTGTAGGATTGTTGTGAGGCTTAAATGAGATAATATAGATCAAGCATGTGAGATGCAGATGTTAATAAATAGTAGTGTTCAATTTCCAGTAGGTCTTGAGTTTGGTGAACAATTTCCTCCAAGAGGTTAGCAGAAAAGAGAGACAAATAAATCTCTCCAAGGAATATTTACACCCTAACAAGAGGCATTTATTTACAAAACTTCAGGGCACAAAATACATCTATGAAAGTGGAATGTTAGATGCTGTCCAACATACATTTATTGAGTGTCTCTTCTTTGCCGGTACTGAAAACATAAAGATCAACAAAGTCCTGCTTGCCCTCCGTGAGGTAGGACAGAGGGACAGGAATCCTGATAACTCTTTCCTATTTCCTGCCAGAGGATAGCAACAGTACAAGGATAGTAGATACGCTTTTGGTAGAGAAATATAAGGATTATATTCTTAGGGGGGTAGGGTAGGATTTCCTTCCAGTACACTTCTTGGTCATGAATTATTTTGGCAGGAAGAGTAAATGATGTTCTGAATCCTGCCCTGATCCTATGACCGGGGGCTTTTGGTGTCCTGGAACCTTTGGCACTAAGAGGAACTTTTTGCTTGTGCAAGGACTATCTTCTGCACTAATGGCATCTCTGACTCTAGAAAACTGAAAAGTGTTCAGTTGAGGCTCAAATAAAAGAAAGCTGGCTGCTAACTGCACAGAAATAGTTTTAGCACAAACAGAAGAGGATTTCTCATTGTTCAGCCCACTTCATCAGGGTGGAAAAGGACAGTTTCTAGTAAGGAATTATACCTATGAATAAATATTTGACTGAATAATGCCTGGTTCTGTCTCTTGTGGAAATCTATGAAGGAAAATGGGAAATTCTAGCAGCAGTAAACAGATTTTGCCTATTGTAATTTTGTAGTGTTGCTGAAACAAATTACCATAAATTTGGTGGCTTAAAACATTACAAATTTATTATCTTACACTCCTGGAGGTAGAATATGCAAAATTAGTCTCACTGGACTAAAATTAAGGTGTCAGTACAACTATATTCCTTCTGGTTCTAAGGGAGAATCGTTTTCCTTGCTTTTTTCTAGCCTCTAGAGGCCATCTACATTAATTCCTTGTCCCTTCCTCCATCGTCAAAGCCAAAAGTTTAACATATTCAAACCTATCACTTTGGTGTCTGCTGCCGTGATCACATCTCCCTTGACTCTCACCTTCTGTTTCTCTCTTCTAAGAACTCTTGTGATTACACAGGACCCACCTAAGTAATGAAAGATAATCTCCCCATTTCAGATCCTTAACTTTTCTTTCACATTTGCAAAGTCAATTTTGCTATCCATTATAAGATCACATATTCACAAGTTTCAGGGATTAGGATATGGAAATTTTCAGGAGGCCATTATTCTGTATACTACATCCAGAATGTGAGGATGGGGATATTAACATTAATAGAAGTATAGATATAAATGTTGTGATGAGAAAAACTGGAATTCAGCTTTCCTTCTTAACATCGTGCAAACATATTTGCATTTTCAACCTGGTGAGTAAGCAGTTCCTCTACAATAAGCTATTTTTAGCCCCATTGCCAAGCAAGCAGGAACCGTTTTTTGTGAAATATCACAGAAGTCTTTTATCTAAATACCTTCCTGCCCCTTGCCTTACCCATGACCTTGACTTTCTGTACATTACTATAGAATGATTCATTGTCTTGCTCATAATGTAGTCCAGCCAGTGGGGGCTCATGAGTGCTTTCTCTCCTTATCTATTTATCCTTTGGCTTTATTGACCTTACTTCTGATAGATCTAAGTTTTGAGTTCAGATTTCTCCCACCTTTGGGTCTACCTAGACATGAGCTAGTAGCAAATTAAGCATCCTCTCACCGTGCCTTGCTACTCATTGAAAAATAATGGCAGCAGCTGTCATGGCAGCAGCCATTTCATTTCTCTATTTCACATAAATGATGGCATCCTTCTCATACATAAACATCTCATTGGAGATACTGTGCTGGAGACAGATGAGTTCACAGGTTGTCCACTTATTAGGACTCTGTTTCTGGTTGGTTGCAATGTAGAAAGACTGAATCTGGACCTCTGACTGGCAAGAAAACAAAAATATCTGCAGGAAGCTATTAAGGAAATTTCCTTTTATCCTCAAATCTGCCCAAGACAAGGCATAGACAACAGATATTAAACATGCACACTTTTAGTTCTGAGAGTTGTCAGTGGATAGAGCCTGGCCCCCCTTGCAAGTTTCAACTTGCTTCATAATGAAAGTACATCAATTCTAATGTATACTACATCCCTTGCTTCTACCCCAGAGGATATCAGATGCTTTATTTGAAGATATGAGCAGAAGTCCCCTTGGTAATAAGTACAAGAAACCCAGAAATGCAGGAGAGTCAATTGCCCCATTAGGCAATATTCAACTAATGGGGATTGGAAGTCAATATATAAACACCTCTCTCTTACAGTCCTTCAAGTAGACAATTTTGGGGGTTCATTCTTTACTACTCTCTAGAAGCTTTGGGAGCAGCTAAATGTCAATTGCACTCTCTCAAAAATAGCCAATTTTATGATACTTCCTTATATTGGCTTGCCTTCTAGTTCATCCTCCCCATCCCAGTCCCTCAGTCTTGATCACTTCCTAAAGAAACTACTCTCAGAAAGCTTTCATCTCAGGCTCTGATTGAGAAGAGTTTCTATTGTCCTAGAGAACAAATCATATGGATGAGATTTTTGTAACTGGATCAGCTACTTGTCAGAAATAGTGACTCCATTGCTGGTGGTAAGCGTGTTGTTGATAATCCCTATGTTCAATAGTTTCAGATTTAGTAAGATTCTGATTTGTGATGGACTGGAAAGAAAAGGAAATGGAAGGTGCAGCATTTGGCTTTGTGGTAGCTATAGCACTTGAATAGTGTGGGGGCAATACTAACTTTAAGGGTAGTGGAGTTAGATAATTTTTGTCAATTACTTTAGAAGCCTCAAAAAAGAGAAGGACAAGTTTAGATTAGCTAATATCAAGTGAAATTACACCATTAAAGTAAAAAATTTTCCATGGATAGAATTAAAAGCATCCCCATCTCTCGCAGCAGTAAGGCAAACTGTGACGGAAGCAAGGTCCCGACTAAGTATGGCGGTGCTGCAAAGATGATGAAATTCACAGCCTCAGCAGGTCTTCTATGTCAAAACTGGGGAATCTAATCCTGAGACCTGGGATGGACACTTGGATTGACGAGTCTGACAGTCTTAACTGCTACATCCCATGCTGCTATATATACTTCCTATAGTGGCAGAAGTCACACCTTTTGCTTGCCTGGAGAACATGCTAAGACTTTACTGATAGAAGTGGCTTTCATGATGATAAATGTTCATTTAAAGCTCTCTCTCCTTGTCTCCTCATTGCCTCCCAGCCTATCATTGGATCAGGTATCAGCATAGCCAGACCAGGAATGCCTGTCTCTCCTTTAGGGAAGAAGAGGTTACATATATATCAGAAAAATTATAGGCGTTGACTAATATACATTGGGTGAAACCAACATAACATATGTAGGAGTGGCTCTTCAGGGTTTTGAACAAAGAGGGTAAAATAAGAGATGAATGGGAGGGATTCACTCACTTGGGAGGACTCCTCCATGAGTAACTATTTAATATTTCAGCAAAGATACCAGAAGCGTGGATGCCTGCAGTAAGTGAAGCCAAAACTTTGAAACTACCATGGCAGAGTGTTGAAGTAAGGGTCATAAGACTCACTGGAGATGAGAATACGGCAGAATATGTATTATGTGTAACTAAAAAGTACATCTTGGGAGCCCCAGGAGGACACTCACTTCCTCGTGACAGTCAGGAGCTGAGTGTGGAGGGAGGCACTGGAGTCTCTCAAGATGGTCAGTGGCAGTTCTGTAGGCAGAGATTGGCAGTAGGAGATTCTACAATGGGACTTGACTCCCTTTTTTCCATGGGAATAATAGGAATCTGAGGTTGGTAAGGCCACATGTTACCATCTAGCCATCAAGGGCAGGGTAGATTTAATGAGTTTAATGGGCAAAAATCCAGAGTAGCAACCAATGAGCTAGACCCACAGAGATCTCTGCTGATTGCTAATATATCATGGTATTCCTAAGGGTGAGCCAGATGAACAATGAAACATGATTTTATCTTTGATTTTTATGAGAAAAAAATCCAGAGTGGATAGTCAGCATGCTAAAATCAGTCACTATAATGGAAAGTCTCTTGGATTTACTTAGTCCAGATATAGACCAAATGACAGATTCAAAGCACATTAAATGAATATAGGCTAGGTCCCATTGAGGAAATCTGGTGGGTTTCCCCAGTAATTTCCAAACAGGGTCCTGATATCATTTACCAGAACAACTGTGCACTGTGGGAAAAAAAAGACCTTTCAAGGATGATAAAATACAAGTTCTGAGCTAACATTAATATTAGGAAAATCACAACATTAGCAGTGCTTTCGTTAGAATTGTGGCTTCAGCATAACACTTGGACCAGCCAGAGTGTATTTTGAGATGTACGTATTTAACAACTAGCAGAACTCTCCCTTTGGTTTCCTGATCCATGAAATAAGAACCACCAGTTTAGGAAAACCAAGTGTGGATCCCCAAAACAGTTCTCCCAATCTCCCGATGGCCAAGATAGTAAATCAGTGGCAGTATCATTTACTATGAAGAATTGTAGACATTCGTGTTATCAAAACTTAAAAGTGGTGGGTTACATCATATTTCAATTTAATTTAAAGATACAACTCTTTCGACGACCTGATGTTGGCAGAAGACAGTAGACTACTTAGTCAGGTGAAAGCTTCAAACTAAGCTGTTTTAGAGACATATTAACATAGCCTCTTGGATTTGGGATAAGGCTAAGGACTTAGCAAATGTATTTTTCTCAATTCCTGTCAGTTTGATATTTCAAGGAATATCAAAAGGAATCGAGTTTTATATGACAGGAAGTTTAACATTCCATAGAACATCACAATAGAACACAACATAAATAACACTTTGAAAGTTGTGTCAACAAAGAAGTAGTAAGCACTGCAGATGTTCTATAAAACAATCATAGGCCAGATAGGGAAAAATAAACATCACAGAAGTTCAGAGTTTGTGACATCAGTGAAGTTTGCAGAAGTCCAATTCTGTGGAGCGTGATGGTGTGTCCCATTTATGGTTAAGAACAGTTGCTGCCCCTTCTTTCAGTTAGAAAAGAAAGTTGTATTGTGGAACGTTTTAGATGATAGAGGCATTATACATCACATTTGGTCATATTTCTCTGACTCATTTAACAGGTTGTTAAGAAATCTGTCAGTTTGGAGTGGCCCTGTGCTTCAAGTGACTCTGGCATGCAGGCCACATGACCCGGAAGATAAATGTTACTAAAATTATTTGTGGTGTTGCTATGTGTAGCCTCTGGCAAAACCCAGGAAAGTCACAGTGCAGACCCATGGACTTCTAGAACAAAGCTGTATTTTGTGGCGGAAAACTCCTGCTCTTTTGAACAGCAATTCCTGATGTGCTACTGAGATGTAGAGACTGAGTGTCTGAACACAAAATATCATGTGACTATACAACTAGAGATGCTATCATGAGCTGGGTATTACCAAATCCCAACAAGTCATAAATTGGGCAACGCAAAAGAAATTCATTGTATGATGGAATTGATGCCTTCAAGAACAGGTCTGCTCAAGTCCAAAGGACGCAAGTTGTACAAACAGGTAGTTTAATCTCCCATGTTACTTTTCTTAAGTGTTTCTCTCCCTTGCTCTCCTCACATCAACTCCTCCTGAGGCATTCTCTACGATCAACTTAAGGAGAGGAAAAAAATACTGCCCCAGATGGGTCAGCTCAATATCTTGGTGTAAGAAAAAAATATACCACTCTCACACTAGAACCCAACTCAGGGGTCACCTGAAAGCAAAGTGGTGAAAGAAATAATCCCAACATATACATGTGAGAGCAGTTTATTGATTTTTCTTCTTTATATAAAGAAAGCAGTGGCCTGAGACACAGATACACCTTAATTCTGAGATGAGACTATGGTGAAAGATATAGTTGGCGGCATTAGGAGATTGTAGACTTCCATGGAGATCAATCCAAGGAAATGCTGTGCATAGGATGGACTCATGGAAATGGTCGTAAAATGTGGATCTGCACATCTCAAGTTCATGCTGACCAGACAGAACTGATTGCAAACAAGATTCTCAATGACTTTTAGAACAGGCTGACTCAGCCTGCGGATATCTACAAGTCTGTCCCCAGCTGTGCAATGGGGACAGCTGCACCAGTGCTTGTGCGATGGACCCATAAATGGAATGCCATGATGGCAGATGTGGAAGTTACATGTTGGACCACAGCATAGGCTTTCTTTCAACAGGCTGATTTTGTTACTTCCACTGATGTTTAACTTGCCAGCAGCTATGCTGACATTGAACTCACAGTATGGCACCATTCCTTGAGGAGTCTAGTCAGGTACTTAGTGTCAGCTTGATTATAGGCGGTCACATCTATCCTAGAGAGAGAGTGATTCAGCTTTACTAAAACTGATATTTATAATGGCTTGGCTTCTCCACCTGTAATGACTCTCTCAGAATCACCATTTTAGGACTTATCTGCATGAAAAATTGTGCAAAATACACCAAATAAAGGGACCTATTTTACAACTAAAGGGGTGTGATAATGGGTGCCTTTCCAAGGTATACACATGAAAGCTGATGATCCAATAGAATGAAGAAATGGCCTATTAGAAGCTTGGTTAAAATGCCAGCCCAAAGACATACCTTGTGGGGGGGGGATGCTGTCTTCCTGGATGCAGTATATGCACTGAACAAACTGGGGAATGCATCACCAGTATTTAGGAAATACAGGTCTATATATGGAACTGATAGTATATACAATATATGGGAATGAAGAAGCATAAATTGGATGGAGCTCCCTTAAATATCATACATGTGACCTGCCTGAAAAGTGTGTGATTTCAGACAGAGGTAGGTCCTGCTGGGTCAGAGGCCCCGCAGTGGGGGAATGATTCCACCAGGGGGCACGGTAATAATTCTACTAAACTTAAAGCTAAAACCACTACCCTGTCTTTCTGAGTATCTTATGCCAGTGGATCAACAAGCAAAGAAAAGAATAAAAAGGGAGTTACTATAATGGTAGAGTTAACAAATCTCAATTACCATGATAAGATAGTGTGGTTGCTGTATATTTAGGGCAGTAAAGAGATGTTTGGAACTCAGAGTACTCAAGCAGATGTTTTGTTGCTGCTTTTGTGATCAACAATAATGGCAAAAAAAGGCTATTATGGCATGCATAGCTCAAACAGAGAAAGGAAGTAAAGATTCAGTTTCCTTAGATGAAGGTCTGAGTTACCACAGCAGATAATCAACCTAGACCAGCTGAAATGTTATTCGAGGGTATGGGAAATGCTAGCTCCCACTACATTTCTGACCACACTGTAGAGACTGCTACTTGCCTACCCAATATCCGTTCTCCCCATTTTTTCCTACTGAAACTATCCCAATGTTAGAAGGATAGGAAATTTGTCCAACTAAAAACTCCATTGGTCACATGGCCACATATAATCTTCTTTGGCCTGAGGGGCATTCATGTGACACAGCTGAGGCCAACAGACGGAAGTTGCTGAGAAGTAGAAGAGAAGTTGCTGAGAAGTTTCCCCAGGAGGAAAATAAAAACAAAATTAAATCTTTAAAGGCACTGAAACAGTTGGCATGTGGCTTTGAATCTTCCTCCTTCACATTCTCCCTGCCTGAATCTAGGATGGAAAACAGGAGTGCACCAGCCATCTTGAAATTACAGCACAATATGCGCCTTGAAGCTTTGTGCTAAGGCTGGTAGAGAGAAAAGTCAGAAAGAATCTGGGCTCCTGGAGGTACCACGGAGCTTCCAAACCAGCCTCTTTCAAATGATGTAACTAAAACCTCTGTTTGATTAAGCCACTATAAATGCAGTCTTCAGTTGTGGACAGCAGGACGTAATTCTAATCAGTGACTCCATTCTAGCTCTTCTGGTCCCCTTTTTAATCCTCAAACACTCTAGCATGCCTCTGCCTCAGATTCCACACTAAATATTTCTTCTGTCTGGAGAATTTTTTCCTAGATGTTCACACCACTCATGCCTTCAGTTCATTCAGCTCTCTACCTCCATGACATTTTATTAAGATTTCAATGATGATCTTATCTAAGATTTCCCTCCAACTTCTTCACTTCTTTTCCTTTACCATGCTTTGTTTCTTAATCACTTATTAGCCTTGGCCTGACATATTAATTTATTTATATTTACTTACATATTTCATTTATTTTATAGCTGTTTGTCAAGCTCTTTGAGAGAAGAAATTTTGCATTATTCACTGCCATATTCCCAGAATTTAGTACAGAGATATGGATAGTGGGTTCACAATAAATTGTTATTGAATGTGCTGGTGAACTGGACACCAGAGGTAGGATTTAACATCTTATCAGCTGCATGTGAGCTTTTATTACCCTCCTCAACTTTGAGCCCTTCTTAAAAAAAACCCTGTATTGACATAACCAAACAAAAAAACACAAGAAAACTAAAACTAAACTTTCTTATGAGTAAAGACAAAGAGCTCAATACTGGCAAAATGAATCCAACAACATGTCAGAAGGGCTATGCACCACAACCCAGTGAGATTTACCCCAGGAATACTAAGTTGTTTTAACATCCCAAAATAAATTACTATAAAAAATCTTATCAATAGAATTAAGGACAAAACACATGATTATCTCAGAGGTACAGAAAAGCATGGCAAAATGCAAAACCCTTTCATGATAAAAATACACTCAATAAACTAGAAATAGCAGGGAACTTCCTAAACCTGATGAAACACCAACACACAACACCATTAAGTGAAACATTTAATACTTTTCCCCAAGACCGGGAACAAGACAAGGATGTCCACTGTTGCCACTTCTATTCAACATTTTACTGGAGAGCATAGCTATGGCAATTAGGCCAAAAAAGAAAAAGAAGACGAAGCAAAGACAAGACAAGGAAAATAAATAAATAAAAGGTATCCATCCATGGGAAATGAAAAAGTAAACTTTCTTTATTCTTAGAAGATAAGATTTGTAGAAAATCCTAAGAAAAGGAATCCCTTAAAAATTATTATAAATGAGTTCCAAGATCCAAGATCAATATAAAAAAATCAATGGTGTTTCTTTATGTTTGCAATTAACAACCTGAAAATGAAATTAAGAAAACAATTCCATTTACAATAACATCAAAAAGAATAAAATACTTAGAAATAAGCTTAACAGAAAAGTACAAAGCCTACACTCTGAAAAATAAAAAAAATTATTTAAAAAATTGGAAGAAATAAATGAAAATTGTCCCATATTTATGGAATGGAAGACTTGATGCTAATATGGCAATACTGTCCAAATTGATCTACATATTCAATATGTATCAAAATTCTAGCTAGCTTCTTTACCAAAATTACAAGCTGATCCCAAAATACATATGAAAATTCAGAGACCCCAGAAAGTCAAAATAATCTTAAGAAAAACAAATTGAAAGATTCACACTTATCAATTTCAAAACCTACTTTCAAATCTAAAGTAATAAAGACAATGTGATACTGGCATAAGGGCAGAAATACAGATCAGTGGAATGGAACTGAGAATCTAGAAGTAACCCCTCAAGTTTATAGTTAAGTAATTTTTGACCAGCATGCTAAGACAATTGAATGGGAGAAAAAAATAGCCTTTTTTAACAAATGGTGCTGGGATGACTGGATAGCCATGTGTGAAATGATAAAGTTGGAACCCCAGCCTCACACCATATTAAAAAATTAACCCAAAATTGACCAAGACATAAATGTAAGAGCTAATACTTTAAAACTCTTTGAGGAAAAGAGGCATAAATCTTTGTAATAAGCAATAGATTCTTAGACATGGTCCCAAAAGCACCAGCAGCAAAAGAAAACATAAATAAGTTGAACATCAAAATTGTAAACTTTGTACTTCAAAGGACACATCAAGACAGTTAAAAGACAACTCATTATGGGAGAAAATTTTCTCAAATCATACTTGATAAGGGACTTATATCTAATATATATATGTAGTATCTATATATAGGATAAATACTAGATGTATATAACTCTATATACCTTAAATATATAAAACTCCTACAACTCAATAATAAAAAGAAATAATCCAATTAAAAAGTGAACAGACTATTAATAGACATTTCTCCAAAGAAGATATAAAAATGGCTAATAAGCACATGAAGAGATGCTGAAAATTAGTCAGTAGGGAAATGCAAATAAAAAATTTAATGAGATGATATTTAACACCAAGATGACAATAATAAGTACTGGCATGGATGTGGAGAAATTGGAACCTTCAAAAATTGCTAATGGGAATCTAAAATGATGCATCTACTTTGAAAAAATGTTTGACAGTTCCTTAAAAAGTCAAATGTACAATTACCAAATGACCCAGCAATTCCACTTCTAGATATGTGCCCAATAAAATTGAAAACATGTATCTACAGAAAAATTTGTACAATAATGTTCATAGCAACATTATTTATAATAGCCAAAATATAAAAACAACCCAAATGTCCATCAACTAATGAGTGGATAAACAAAATGTAGTATATACATACAATAGAATTTTAGCAATAAAAAGGAATGAAATTCTGACGGATGTTATAATAATGATGAATCTTGAAAACAATATACTAAGTAAAAAAAGCCAGTCACAAAAGGCCTTAGATGATTCCATTTATTTGAAATACCCAGAATGTGCACATTCTTAAAGATCAAAAGTAGATTAATAGTTACCAGAGGAAATGTCATGGTGGTGAATGTGGTACGATGCTAATGGTTGTGGTCTTTCTATTGGGAGAAAAAGAAATGTTCTTAAATTAGATAGTAGTGAGGCCGAACTGTGAACATATTAAAACCCTCTTAATTATCATTTTTAAAGAGGTTAATTTCTTGGTATGTGAATTATATCTCAATATAACTGCTATTAAAAATGCTATAATGGCATATGTGGGCCTGTTCTGTATATTTAATATGACTACCAATGTGTCAGTTACATTGCTTTTTGGTAGAAAAAACAAAAAGAAGTTCTGGAGAAATGAAACACACCATATCTAGATTTTGTTTTTTATCCTGTGTACACTTTAAATGGGTAGTTTGTATGCTATGTGAATATATCTCAATAGAACTGTAGGGAACAAAAAGAGCAAGTGTGAGGAAAAGAAGTTATTTTGGGCCTTTGAGATAATGTTATTTCTATTGGCTATTCCAACCCATAACTTACTTTTGCCTTTTCCAGAAAACTAAACATTTGTATAACTGGCAGGATATATATATATATATATATTTTGGGGGGGTATCATTAATCTACAATTGCATGTGCAACATTATGGTTATTAAACTCCCCACTTTATCAGGTCCCCCCTACCAACCCCATTACAGTCACTGTCCATCAGCGTAGTGAGATGCTGTAGATTCACTACTTGTCTTCTCTGAGTTGTACAGCCGTCCCCTTGCCCCCACAACATTGTGTCTGCTAACTGTAATGCCCTTTTTTACCCCTTGTCCCTCCCTTCCCACCCATCCTCCCCAGTCCCTTTCCCTTTGATAACTATTAGTTCGTTCTTGGGTTCTGTGAGTCTGCTGCTGTTTTGTCCCTTCAGTTTTGTTTTGTTTTTTCTCTTTGCTCCTTGCTCCACATATGAGTGAAATCATTTGATACTTGTCATTTTCCACTTGGCTTATTTCACTGAGCATAATACTCTCTAGCTCCATCCATGTTGTTGCAAATGGTAGGATTTATTTTCTTCTTATGGCTGAATAATATTTCATTGTGTATATGTACCACATCTTCTTTATCCATTCATCTACTGATGGACACTTAGGTTGCTTCCATTTCTGGGCGATTGTAAATAGTGCTGCGATAAATATAGGGGTGCATCTGTCTTTTTCAAACTGGACTGCTGCATTCTTAGGGTAAATTCCTAGGAGTGGGATTCCTGGGTCAAATGGTATTTCTATTTTGAGTTTTTTGAGGAACCTCCATACTGCTTTCCACAATGGTTGAACTAATTTGCATTCCCACCAGCAGTGTAGGAGGGTTCCCTTTTCTCCACATCCTTGCCAACATTTGTTGTTGTTTGTGTTTTGGATGTTGGCCATCCTTTCTGGTGTGAGGTAATATCTCATTGTGGTTTTAATTTGCATTTCTCTGATGATTAGTGATGTGGAGCATCTGTTCATTTGCCTGTTGACCATCTGAATTTCTTCTTTGGAGAAGTGTCTATTCATATCCTCTGCCCATTGCTTAATTGGATTATTTACTTTTTGTTTGTTGAGATGTGAGAGTTCTTTATATATTTTGGATATCAACCCCTTATCTGACATGTCATTTACGAATATATTCTTCCAAACTGTAGGATGTCTTTTTGTTCTACTGATGGTGTCCTTTGCTGTACAGAAGCTTTTAACCTTGATATAGTCTCACTTGTTCATTTTTTCTTTTGTTTCCCTTGCCTGGGGGGATATGTTCATGAAGAAGTCACTCATGTTTATGTCCAAGAGATTTTTGCCTATGTTTTTTCCTAAGAGTTTTATGGTTTCATGACTTACATTCAGGTCTTTGATTCATTTCGAGTTTACTTTTGTGTATGGGGTTAGACAGTAGTCCAGTTTCATTCTCTTACATGTAGCTGTCCATTTTTGCCAACACCAGCTGCTGAAGAGGCGGTCATCTCCCTATTGTATATCCAAGGCTCCTTTATCATATATGAATTGACCATATATGTTTGGGTTAATGTCTGGATTTTCTATTCTCTTCTACTGGTCTGTGGGTCTGTTATTGTGCCAATACCAAATTGTCTTAATTACTGTGGCTTTGTAGTAGAACTTGAAGTCAGGGAGCGTAATTCCCCCTATTTTACACTTCCTTCTCAGGATTGTTTTGGCTATTCAGGGTCTTTTGTGGTTCGATATGAATTTTAGAACTATTTGTTCCAGTTCATTGAAGAAAGTTGTTGGTAGTTTGATAGGGATTGCGTTGAATCTTTAGATTACTTTAGGTAGTATAGCCATTTTGACAATATTTATTCTTTCTAGCCAAGAGCAGGGATGAATTTCCATTTGTTAGTGTCTTCTTTAATTTCTTTTAGGAATGTCGTAGTTTTCAGGGTATAGGTTTTTCACTTCCTTCATCAGGTTTATTCTTAGGTATTTTATTCTTTTGCATGCAATTGCGAATGGAATTGTTTTCCTGATTTCTCTTTCTGTTAGCTCATCATTAGTGTATAGGAAAGCAACAGATTTCTGTGTATTAATTTTGTATCCTTCTACTTTGCTGAATGCAGGTATTCTAGTACTTTTGGAGTGGAGTCTTTTGGGTTTTTTATGTACAATATCATGTCATCTGCAAATAGTGACAATTTGACTTCTTCTTTACCAATCTGTATGCCTTGTATTGCTTTGTTTTTTCTGATTGCCGTGGCTAGGACCTCCAGTACTATGTTGAATAACAGTGGGGAGAGTGGGCATTCCTGGATTGCTCCTGGTCTTAGATGAAAAGCTTTCAGCTTCTCGCAGTTAAGTATGATGTTTGCTGTGGGTTTGTCATATATGGCCTTTATGATGTTGAGGTACTTGCCCTCTATACCCATTTTGTGGGGAGTTTTTATCATAAATGGATGTTGAATTTTGTCAAATGCTTTTTCAGCATCTATGGAGATGATCATGTGGTTTTTGTTCTTCTTTTTGTTGATGTAGTGGGTGATGTTGATGGATTTTGGAATATTGTACCATCCTTGCATCCCTGGGATGAATCCCACTTGATCATGGTGTATGATCCTCTTGATGTATTTTTGATTTCTGTTTGCTAATATTTTGTTGAGTATTTTTGCATCTATGTTCATCAGGGATATTGGTCTGTAATTTTCTTTTTTGATGACGTCTTTGCCAGGTTTTGGTATTAGAGTAATGCTGGCTTCATACAATGAGTTTGGAAGTATTCCTTCCTCTTCTATTTTTTGGAAAACTTTAAGGAGAATGTGTGTTATTTCTTCTCTATATGTCTGGTAAAATTCAGAGGTGAGTCCATCTGACCCAGGGGTTTTGTTCTTGGGTAGTTTTTTGATTACCAATTCAATTTTGTTGCTGGTGATTGGTCTGTTTAGTTTTTCTGTTTCTTGCTTGGTCAGTCTTGGAACGTTGTATTTTTCTAAGAAGTAGTCCATTTCTTTTAGGTTTTCCAGCTTGTTAGCATATTGATTTTCATAGTATTCTCTTATAATTATTTGTATTTCTGTGGGGTCCGTCGTTATTTTTCCTTTCTCATTTTTGATTCTGTTTATGTGTGTAGCTTCTCTTTTTCTCTTAATAAGTATGGCAAGGGGTTTATCTATTTTATTTATATTTCCAAAGAACCAGCTCTTGGTTTCATTGATTTTTTCTATTGTTTTATTCTTCTCAATTTTATTTATTTCTTCTCTGATCTTTATTATGTCTCTCCTTCTGTTGACATTGGGCTTCATTTGTTCTTCTTTTTCCAATTTCAATACTTGTGTCTTTAGACTGTTCATTTGGGATTGTTCTTCCTTCTTTAAATAGGCCTGGATTGCAATATACTTTCCCCTTAGAATTGCCTTTGCTGCGTCCCACAGAAGTTGTGGCTTTGTGTTATTTTTTTCATTAGTCTCCTTATATTGTTTGATCTCTGTTTTAATTTGGTCATTTATCCATTGATTATTTAGGAGCATGATGTTAAGTCTCCATGTATTTGTGAGCCTTTCTGTGTTCTTTGTACAATTTATTTCTAGCTTTATACCTTTGTGATCTGAGAAGTTGGTTGCTAGAATTTCAATATTTTTTAATTTACTGAGGTTCTTTTTGTGGCCTAGTATGTGGTCTATTCTGGAAAATGTTCCATGTGCACTTGAGAAGAATGTGTATCCTGCTGCTTTTGGGTGCAGAGTTCTGTAGATGTCCGTTAGGTCCATCTGTTCCAGTGTGTTGTTCAGTGCCTCTGCATCTTTACTTATTTTCTGTCTGGTTGATCTGCCCTTTGGAGTGAGTGGTGTGTTGAAGTCTCCTAAAATGAATGCATTTCTTTCTATTTCCTCCTTTAATTCTGTTAGTATTTGTTTCACATATGTCAGTGCTCCTGTGTTGGGTGCATATATATTTAAAATGGTTATATCCTCTTGCTGGACTGATCCCTTTATCATCATGTAATGTCCCTCTTTATCTCTTGCTACTTTCTTCGTTTTGAAGTCTTTTTTGTCTGATACAAGTACTGCAACACCTGCTTTTCTGTCCTTGTTTGCATGAAATATCTTTTTCCATCCCTTCACTTTAATCTATGTATATCTTTGGTTTTGAGGTGAGTCTCTTGTAAGCCACATATAGATGGGTCTTGCTTTTTTATCCATTCTGTTATTCTATGTCTTTTGATTGGTGCATTCAGTCCATTTACATTTAGGGTGATTATTGATAGATATGTATTTATTGCCACTGCTAGCTCTAGATTCGTGGTTACCAAAGGTTCAAGGGTAGCTTCTTTACTATCTAACAGTCTAACTTAACTTTCTTGTTAAGTTATTATAAACACAGTCTGATGTTAAAAACAGTCTGATGATTCTTTATTTCTCTCCCTTCTTATTTTTCCTCCTCCATTGCTTATATACTAGGTGTTTTATTCGGTACTCTTTTACGTTTCGTTTGACTGTTTTTGTGGATAGTTGATTTTCCTCTTTGCCTTTTGTTAGTATCTGGATGGTCTGCTTTCTTTGCTACGATTTTATTTTCTCTGGTTACATCTTTTTAGCCTTAGGAGTGCTTCCATCTAGAGCAGTCCATTTAAGATATCCTGTAGAGGTGGTTTGTGGGTGGCAAACTCCCTCAGTTTTCGCTTGTCTAGGAATTATTTTATCTCTCCATAAAATTTAAATGATAATCATGCTGGATACACTATTCTTGGTTCAAGACCCTTCTGTTTCATTACATTAAATATGTCATGCCATTCTCTTCTGGCCTGCGCGGTTTCTGTTGAGAAGTCTGATGATAGTATGATGGTTTTTCCTTTGTAGGTGATCTTTTTTCATTCTCTAGCTGCCTTTAATACTCTGTCCTTGTCTTTGATCTTTGTCATTTTAATTATTATGTCTTGGTGTTGTCGTCCTTGGGTCCCTTGTGTTGGGAGATCTGTGGGCTTCCATGGTCTGAGAAACTATTTCCTTCCCCAGCATGGGGAAGTTTTCAGCAATTATTTCTTCAAAGACACTTTCTATCTCTTTTTCTTTCTTCTTCTTCTTCTGGAACTCCTAAAATGCGAATATTATTCCATTTAGATTGGTCACACAGTTCTCTTTCATTCCTAGAGATCCTTTTATCTCTCTCTGCCTCAGCTTCTGTGTATTCCTGTTCTCTGATTTCTATTCCATTAAGTCTCTTGCACCTCGTCCATTCTACTCCTAAGCCTGTTGATCACTTGTCTGATTTCTGCATTGTCTTTCCTCAGTTCCTCCCTCAGCTCTTGCATATTTCTCTGTAGATCCATTAGCATGGTTATGACTTTTATTCTGAATTCTTTTTCAGGAAGATTGTATAAGTCTATCTCATAGCTTTGTCTGGACCATATTTCTCTGTCTTTTCATGGCAATAGAAGTGGTCGCTGGTAGTTGCCATGTGTGTCAGCTGGGAGAACATAGTCCCTTCCCTGGCAGGAAATATTTTAAACATAAACATATTAAAGAACTTTAAGCTAGATGCCCTCTGGTCAGTAGATGGACCTCCATTCTCCCAAATGGCATCAGTCTGAGGTACATGGACTTCATCCACTTCTCCAAAAAGAAAACCACACAGAATAAAATTCAAGTGCAATGCCACCCCTCTAAAGAGGTGTAGCATAATTTATATCTTAAGAAAATTAATTTTTCTAGTATTCCCTTCCTTTGACTGGTAGGGAAGGGAGAACGGATGTAGTGAAGTTTAATTGAATCCATCAGGTCTGTAGCAAAAACTAAGATTCAGAGTGGGAGAGCCATTTGTTTACCTAGCACATAAATGGGTCTTTGGATGTGCCAAAGTACCTTGGAGTACAAAAGGGATAGATGCTAAATTACTCTACCTAATGAAAAAGAAAGGGAATGGCAATTCCTGGGAAAAACCCAATCCCACCACCACCACTAGGAAAGGGAACACAGTATGAAATAGGTATATATGAACAAAGTCTTGAGAGAGAGAGGACCATGCAAAATATCAGGAAGCTGGAGCTCTCAGAAAGGGAAGCCAGTGAGAAGTCCCTAGTGGCAGGATAGACAAAGCAACTTAAACAAAACAGGGATGTCTACTATATTCAACTTAAGGTTGTTATGTATTATTGTGATACAAACCACAGAACCTCAGTAAAGTCTGCTACATATATAGATGCTTCAGTGGAATTTTGTTGGAAGAACTAATCCCAGTTGAAAATGATCTGTGTGCTTTTTTGTGGTTGATGACAAAGAGAAAAGAGAACAATCATAGGAGCCAAAAAGGTTTTAGAGACAGATGTAACAGGAGAACATAAGGCACAAGAAACTGCAGAAATCACAGGCCTGGCACCCAAAACCCAACAAGACTTGAGAAAGGGACTAAAGTCACTTTGACTTACATGAAATTACAGAGTAACCTCAGCTAACATCTAGGCTGTAACAGCAATGCTTGCTTGAAAAGAAAGCTATTTTGAACACAATTTTATTTTTCTTTTAAGATTTAAAGGGTGCTTCAAGACCATCTTTGGATATTCTTACTATAGAGATTTAGTCAGAGAAGAGCAGAAGGGGCTTCTTAGTAAAAAGATGTCCAGTTCATGGAATGCTTTTCATGTTTAAGTTATCTTTACTTCTATTTCAAGTTAGGCATTAGATTGTGCTTTGTGGTTTTCATCTTAAGATAGTTCACCATAAGTTCCTTTATTAAGAACTGTGTTGTCAAAGATCTTTCCAGCTTTTATTTTATTTTTTTAATTTTTAATTTTTAAATTTTTTATTAAGGTATTATTGATATACACTCTTATGAAGGTTTCACATGAAAAAACAATGTGGTTACTACATTTGCCCATATTATCAAGTCCCGACCCATACCTCAAAGCTGTCCATGAGTACACTTAGATGTCCATCAGTGTACTAAGATGCCACAGATTCACTATTTGCCTTCTCTGTGCTACACTGTTTTCCTCATGACCTCCCACACCATGTGTACTAGACAAAATACCCCTCAATCCCCATCTCCCTCCCTCCCCCCACATCCCTCCCCTTTGGTAACCATTAGTTCCTTCTTGGAGTTTCTGAGTCTGTTGCCATTTTGTTCCTTCAGTTTTGCCTCGTTGTTATACTCCACAAATGAGGGAAATCATTTGGTACTTGTTTTTCTCTGCCTGGCTTATTTCACTGAGCATAATATCCTCCAGCTCCATCCATGTTGTTGCAAGTGGTAGGATTTGTTTCTTTCTTATGGCTGAATAGTATTCCATTGTGTATATGTACCACCTCTTCTTTATCCATTCATTTTATCTACTGATGGACACTTAGGTTGCTTCCATATCTTAGGTATTCTAAAAAGTGCTGTGAGAAACATCGGGGTGCATATGTCTTTTTGAATCTGAGAAGTTGTATTCTTTGGGTAAATTACAAGGAATGGGATTTCCGGGTGAAATGGTATTTCTATTTTTAGGTTTTTGAGGAACCTCCATATATTTTGCTTTCCACAATGGTTGAACAAGCTTACATTCCCACCAGCAGTGTAGAAGGGTTCCCCTTTCTCCAAATCCTCACCAGCATTTGTTGTTCTTAGTATTTTGGATGCTGGCATCCTTACTGGTGTGAGGTGATATCTCATTGTGGTTTTAATTTGCATTTCTCTGATGATTAGTGATGTGGAGCATCTTTTCATGTGTCTGTTGGCCATCTGAATTTCTTTCTTGGAGAACTGTCTCTTCATATCCTTTGCCCATTTTTTAATTGTGTTATTTGCTTTTTGGGTGTTGAGGCATGTAAGTTCTTTATATATTTTGGATGTCAACCCCTTGTCAGATATGTCATTTAAAAATATATTCTCCCATACAATAGAATGCCTTTTTATTCTGTTGATGATTTTCTTAGCCATACAGAAAATTTTTACTTTGATGTAGTCCCATGAGCTCATTTTTGCTTTTGTTTCCCTTGGTCGAGGAGATACATTCAGGAAGAAGTTGCTCATGCTTATATTCAGGAGATTTTTGCGTATATTGGTTTTTAAGAGTTTTATGGTTTCATGACTTACATTCAGGTCTTTGATTCATTTCGAGTTTACTTTTGTGTATGGGGTTAAACAATAATCCAGTTTCATTCTCTTGCATGTAGCTGTCCAGTTTTGCCAACAGCAGCTGTTGAAGAGGCTGTCATTCCCCCATTGTATGTCCATGGCTCCTTTATCATATATTAATTAACCATATATGGTTGGGTTTAAAACAGGTCTCTCTAGTCTGTTCCATTGGTCTATGGGTCTGTTCTTGTGCCAGTACCAAATTGTCTTGACTACTGTGGTTTTGTAGTAGAGCTTGAAGTTGGGGAGCATAACCCCCCAGCTATATTCTTCCTTCTCAGGATTGTTTTGGGTCTTTGGGGTCTTTTGTGGTTCCATATGAACTTTAGAACGATTTTCTCTAGTTCATTGAAGAATGCTGTTGGTATTTTGATAGGAATTGCATTGAACCTATAGATTGCTTTAGGCAGAATGGCCATTTTGACAATATTATTTCTTCCTATCCATGAGCACAGCATGTGTATCCATTTACTGGTATCTTCTTTAATTTCTCTCATGAGTGTCTTGTAGTCTTCAGAGTATAGGTCTTTCACTTCCTTGGTTAGGTTTATTCCTAGGTATTTTATTCTTTTTTATGCAACTGTGAATGGAATTGTTTTCCTGATTTCTCTCTCTCCTAGTTCATTTTTAGTGTATAGGAATTCAACAAATTTCTGAGTATTAATTTTGTATCCCACAACTTTGCTGAATTCAGATATCAGATCTAGTATTTTTGGAGTGGATTCTTTTGGGCTTTTTATGTACAATATCATGTCATTTGCAAAGAAGGACAGTTTAACTTCTTCCTTGCCAATCTGGATGACTTTTATTTCTTTGTGTTGTCTGATTGCCGTGGCGAGGAACTCCAGTACTATGTTGAATAGAAGGGGGGATAGTGGGCATCTTTATTTTGTTCCTGATCTTAAAGGAAAAGCTTTCAGCTTCTTGCTGTTAAGTATAATGTTGACTGTGGGTCTGTCACATATGGCCTTTATTATGTTGAGGTACTTGCCCTCTATACACATTTTGTTGAGAGTTTTTATCATGAATGGATGTTGAATTTTGTCAAGTACTTTTTCAGCATCTATGGAGATGATCAAGTGGTTTTTGTCCTTCCTTTTGTTGCTGTGGAGGAGGATGCTGATGGATTTTTGAATGTTGTACCATCCTTGCATCCCTGGAATAAATCCTACTTGATCATGATGGATGATCTTTTTGATATATTTTTGAATTTGGTTTGCTAATATTTTGCTGAGTATTTTTGCTTCTATATTCATCAGGAATATTGGTCTGTAATTTTCTTTTTTTGTGGTTTCTTTGCCTAGTTTTTGTATTAGAGTGATGCTGGCCTCATAGAATGAGTTTGGAAGAACTCCCTCTTCTTCCATTCTTTGGAAAACTTTAAGAAGGATGGGTATTAGGTCGTCTCTAAATGTTTGATAAAATTCAGCAGTGAAGCCATCTGGTCCAGGGATTTTGTTCTTAGGTAGGTTTTTGATTACCAGTTCAATTTCATTGCTGGTAATTGGTCTGTTCAGATTATCTGTTTCTTTCAGGGTCAGCTCAGGAAGGTTGTGTTTTTCTAGAAAGTTGTCCATTTCTTCTAGGTTATCCAGTTTGTTAGCATATAATTTTTCATAGTATTCTCTAATAATTTTTTTGTATTTCTGTGGTGTCTGTAGTGATTTTTTCTTTCTCCTTTCTGATTCTGTATAAGTGAGCAGACTTTTTTTCTTGATAAGTCTGGGTATGAGTTTATCTATTTTGTTTATTTTCTCAAAGAACCAACTCTAGCTTTCATTGTTTCTTTCTATTGTTTTATTCTTCTTGATTATATTTATTTATGCTATAATGTTTATTATGTCCCTGCTTCTACTGACTTTGGGCCTCATTTGTTCTTCTTTTTCTAGTTTCATTAATTGTGAGTTTAGACTGCTCATATGAGAATGTTCTTCTTCCTGAGGTAGGCCTGTATTGCCATATACTTCGCCTTAGCATAGCCTTCACTGCATCCCACAGATTTGCTGTGTTGGATTATTGTTGTCATTTGTCTCCATACATTGCTTGATCTCTGTTTTTATTTAGTCATTGATCCATTGTTTCTTTAGTAGCATGTTGTGAAGCCTCCTTGTGTTTGTGGGATTTTTCATTTTCTTTATGTAATTTATTTCTAGTTTCATACTTTGTGGTCTGAGAAACCGGTTGGTACAATTTCAATCTTTTTGAATTTACTAAGACTCTTTTGTGGCCTAGTATATGATCTATTCTTGAAAATGTTCCATGTGCACTTGAGAAGAATGCGTCTTCTGTTGCTTTTGGGTATAGAGTTCTGTACATGTCTGTTAGGTTCATCTGTTCTAATATGTTGTTCAGTGCCTCTGTCTCCTTAATTATTTTCTGTCTGGTTGATCTGTCCTTAAGAGTGAAAGGAGCGTTGAATTCTCCTATAATGAATGCATTGCATTCTATTTCTTCTGTTAATTCTGTTAGTATCTATTTCACATATGTAGATGCTCCTGAGTTGGGTGCATAGATATTTATAATGGTTGAATCTTCTTGTTGGTTTGACTCTTTTATCATTATGTAATGTCCTTCTTTAGGTCTTGTGACTCTTTGTTTTGAAGTCTATTTTGTCTGATACAAGTACTGCAGCTCCTCATTTTTTTATCCCTGTTATTTGCATGAAAGATCTTTTTCCATCCTTTCACTTTTAGTCTGTGGGTTTAAAGTGAGTCTCTTGTAGGCAGCATTTAGATGGATCTTGTTCGTTTATCCATTCAGTGACTCTATTTCTTTTGATTGGTGCAATCAGTCCATTTACATTTAGGGTGATTATCGATAGGTATGTACTTATTGGCATTGCAGGCTTTAGATTTGTGGTTACCAAAGGTTCAAGGTTAACTTCTTTACTATCTAAAAGTCTAACTTAACTCACTTAATATGCTATTACAAACACAACATAAAGGTACTCTTTTTTCCTCCTTTTTTTCCTTCTCCATTCTTTATACATTAAGTATCATATTCTGTCCTCTTTGTCTATCAATTGTTTTACTTTGGGGATAGTTAATTTAATTTTGCATTTGCTTAGTAATTAACTGTTCTACTTTCTTTGCTGTGGTTTTATTACTTCTGGTGAGAGCTATTAAACCTTAGGAACACTTCCATCTATAGCAGTCCCTTCAAAATACTCTGTAAAGATGACTTGTGGGAGGTAAATTCTCTAAGCTTTAGCTTATCTGGAAATTGTTTAACCCCTCCTTCAAATTTAAATAATAATCTTTACAGATAAAGCAATCTTGGTTTAAGGCCCTTCTGCTTCATTGCATTAAATACATCATGCCACTCCCTTCTGGCCTGTAAGCTTTCTGCTGAGAAGTCTGATGATTCTGAATTTTGTCAAGTGCTTTTTCAGCATCTATGGAGATGATGTGGTTTTTCTTCTTTTTGTTGATGTGGTGGATGATGTTGATGGATTTTTGAATGTTGTACCATCCTTGCATCCCTGGGATGAATCCCACTTGATCATGGTGTATGATCCTCTTGATGTATTTTTGAATTCGGTTTGCTAATATTTTGTTGAGTATTTTTGCATCTACGTTCATCAGGGATATTGGACTGTAATTTTCTTTTTTGGTGAGGTCTTTGCCCGGTTTTGGTATTAGAGTGATGCTGGCTTCATAGAAAAAGTTTGGAAGTCTTCCCTCCTCTTCTATTTTTTGGAAATATTTAAGGAGAATGGGTGTTATTTCTTCTCTATATGTCTGGTAGAATTCAGAGGTGAATCCATCTGGTCCGGGGTTTTTATTCTTTGGTACTTCTTTGATTACCGATTCAATTTTGTTGCTAGTAATTGGTTTGTTTAGTTTTTATGTTTCTTTCTTGGTCAGTCCTGGAAGGTTCTATTTTTCTAAGAAGTTGTCCAATTCTTCTGTTTTGCAGCTTGTTAGCATATAGACGCTCATAATATTCTCTTTTAATTCTTTGTATTTCTGTGGGGTCTGTCATTATTTTTCCTTTCTCATTTCTGATTCTGTTTATGTGTGTAGATTCTCTTTTTCTCTTAATGAGTCTGGCTAGGGGTTTATCTATTTTGTTTATTTTTTCAAAGAACCAGCCCTTGGTTTCATTTATTTTTTCTATTGTTTTATCCTTCTCAATTTTATTTATTTCTTCTCTGATCTTTATTATGTCCCTCCTTCTGGTGACTACGGGCCTCACTTATTCTTCTTTTTCCAATTTCATTAATTGTGTCTTTAGACTGTTCATTTGGAAATGTTCTTCCTTCTTTAAACAGGCCTGGTTTGCAATATACTTTCCTCTTAGAACTGCCTCTGCTGCGTCCCACAGAAGTTGTGCCTTTGTGTTGTTGATGTCATTAGTCTTTGATTTCTGTTTTGATTTGGTCATTAACCCATTGATTCATTAGGAGAATGTTGTTAAGTCTCCATGTATTTGTGACCCTTTTTGATTTCTTTCTAAAATTTATTTCTAGTTTTATACTTTGTGATCTGAGAAGTTGATTGGTAGAATTTCAGTATTTTTGAATTTACTGAGGTTCTTTCTGTGGCCTAGTATGTGGTCTATTCTGGAAAATGTTCCATGTGCACTTGAGAAGAATGTGTATCCTGCTGCTCTTGGGTGCAGAGTTCTGCAGATGTCTGTTAGGTCCATCTGTTCCAGTGTCTTGTTCAGTGCCTCTGTGTCTTTACTTATTTTCTTTCTAGTTGATCTGTCCTTTGGAGTGAGTGGTGTGTTGAAGTCTCCTAAAATGACTGCATTGCTGTCTATTTCCTCCTTCAATTCTGTTAGTATTTCTTTCACATATGCTGGTGCTCCTGTGTTGGATGCATATATATTTATAATGGTTATATCTTCTTGTTGGACTGACCCCTTTATCATTATGTAATGTCCTTCTTTATTTCTTGTTCCTTTCTTCGTTTTGAAGTCTATTTTGTCTGATACAAGTACTGCAACACCGGTTTTTTTCTTTTTGTTGTTTGCATGAAATATCTTTTTCCATCCCTTCACTTTTAGTCTGTGTATATCTTTGGGTTTGAGGTTAGTCTCTTGTAAGCAGCATATAGATTGGTCTTGTTTTTTATCCATTCTGTTACTCTGTGTCTTTTGATTGGTGCATTCAGTCCATTTACATTTAGGGTGATTATTGATGGATATGTACTTATTGATATTGCTAGCTTTAGATTTGTGGTTACCAAAGGTTCAAGGGTTGCTTCTTTACTATCTAAGAATCTAACTTAATTTTCTTCTTAATTTGTTGTGAACACTGTCTTATGTTTCTTTATCTCCCCCTTCTTATTCTTTCTCCTTCATTCTTTATATATTAGGTGTTTTATTCTTTGCCCTAGTTGGTATTTGGATGGTCTGTTTTCTTTGCTATGATTTTATTTTCTCTGGTGACATCTTTTTAGCCTTAGTGGTGCTTCCCTCTAGAGCAGTCCGTTTAAGATATCCTGTAGTGGTGGTTTATGAGAGGCAAACTCTTTCAACTTTCCTTTGTCTGGAAATCGTTTAATCCCACTGTCAAATTTAAATGATAATCGTGCTGGATACAATATTCTTGGTTCAAGGCCCTTCTGTTTCATTATGTTAAATATATCATGGCATGCTCTTCTGGCCTGTAAGGTTTCTGTTGAGAAGTCTGATGATAGTCAGATAGTTTTTCCTTTGTAGGTGATCTTTTTTCTCTCTCTAGCTGCCTTTAATACTCTGTCTTTATCTTTGATCTTTGCCATTTTAATTATTATGTGTCTTGGTGTTGTCTTCCTTGGGTCCCTTGTGTTGGGAGATCTGTGGGCTTCCTTGGACTGCGAGACTATTTCCTTCCCCAGTGTGGGAAATTTTTCAGCAATTATTTCTTCAAAGACACTTTCTATCCCGTTTTCTCTCTCTTCTTCCTCTGGTACTCCTATAATGCGAATATTGTTCCGTTTGGTTTGGTCACACAGTCCTCTTAATATTCTTTTATTCCTAGAGATCCTTTTATGTCTCTCTGCCTCAGCTTCTCTGTATTCCTGTTCTCTGATTTCTTTTCCATTAAAAGTCTCTTGCATCTCATCCAGTCTGCTGTTAAGCCCGTCGATGGCTTGTCTGATTTCTGCATTGTCTTTCCTCACTTCCCTCACTTGCTCCGTCAGCTCTTGCACATTTCCCTGTAGATCTGTCAGCATGGTTATGACTTTTATTCTGAATTCTTTTTCAGGAAGACTGTGCATGTCCATCCCTTCAGGTTCCCTCTTTGCGGTTCTCTGGGTCTGGAGCTTTGTCTGTACCGTATTCTCTGTCTTTTCATGGCTATAGAATTGGTTGCTGGTAGTTGCCACATATGTCAGCTGGGCTCTTTATGACTTTAAAAAGGAAAAAAAAAAAGAATGGAGAAAGAAAGAAAGAAAATAAAAAAGAAAGAAGAAAAAACAAAAACAAAACAAATAAAAACAAACAAAAGAAAATACGCCCACCAGGAGTGGATTCTGTGGGGACGCTGTAGGTGGCGCTGTTGCTCCACTATTCCAGAGCTGTGGCCATGCTGTTCCACATGGCCCTTAAAGCTCTGGCCAGGGTGGGAACGAACGGGAGGCTGTTGATGTCTGTGGGAAGTCTAAGTGCAGCCAACCTTTCCCAGTCGCCAGATAAGGGGTCCAAAACTCCCCAGGACTCCCAGCCTGCTTTGCTGAGTGTCCCAGGGCGATCCGGTCCTCCGCTCAGCTCTTGTCTCTTTAAGACCACTGAAAAAGGCGCATGCTTTTCTTTTTTTTTTTTTCCTTCCTGTAGCTGAATGCAAGCACCCTGGTGCATTCCCCTCTCAGATCCTGCACCCTTTGTCTTTCCAATCTCCGCTACACCGCGCGATGTGTGTGAGCACTCCCGTGCAGATCACCGGGGCTGGTTATTTCGCAGGCCTGTACTTCCACTCCCTCCCGGCTCTGAATTCTCTCCTCCCGCCAGTGCGCTGGGGTGGGGGAGTGCTCAGGCCCCTCGGTTGCGGCTCCAAATCTTACCCACCTCGTGGGGTGCCGAGTCCTCTCAGGTATAGTTGCATGCTGTGCACTTTCCTGTGTATTCTGGTCTCTTTTAGGAATAGTTGTATTTGCTGTATTTTTGTAGATAAATATAGTGTTGGGAGGAGATTTCTGCCACCCTGCTCACGTAGCCATCTTCCATTCCTGAGTTCTTGAATGTCTTTCCATACCTCCATGAGGATGTTAATGATTTTTATTTTGAAGTCCCTTTCAGGAGGATTCATGAGGTCGATGTCATTTAAATCTTTCTCAGGAGTTGTAGTAGTAATTTTACTTTGAACCAGGTTCCTTTGGCGTTTCATATTGGTTTATGGCGCCCTCTAGTTCCCGAATCTCTACTCTCTGGAGCTGCTTAGCCCCTGAAGCAATGTCAGGGTCACAGGGTAGTGGTATTGTTGCCCTGGGGGAGGAAAGAGCTGTTTCCTGCTTCCCGGCTGCTATGCCTGACTCCACTGCCTGAACCAGTGGGCCAAGCACACAGGCATAAGCTTCTATGCTTTGCATTTGTAGTTGCTGTAAACAGATCTTCCCTCTGGCTGGCCTAATGCCATGGTAAGGTTTGCCAGTTGGTGAGCCAGGTGGGGCTGGTCAGCAGAAAGGTGCAGTAGACTGTGTATCACAGAGGGCATCCTTGGAGCTGTGTAGCCAGCCAGGGCACTGGTGCACCTGAAGATCATGAAAGCTCCCAACCTGCTGGGCAGAGTGCACCCGGACAGTTTTGTCTACCTGTTCTTTCTCCTGAGAAGTAAGCTCTGTTCAATCCTTGCCCCTTTAGCAGCCCGCCTTCCTTGTTAAGAAGTCTCTCAGATTTTCTGCCTTTCTTTTGTCCTAGAGCAGCCAGATATGGATCCCTGCTTACCTGAAATGGTTGGAATCTCAGTCTCACCAGGAATTCTGCCTGTCTTAGCTTTCCAACCCCCTACTCATGGAGTACCATGCAAGCACCATGAAATGTAGGTTTGTGCTCCCTGGGCAGATCTCTGAAGTTAGGTATTCAGCAGTCCCAGGCTTCCACTCCCTCCCTGCTCCATTTCTCTTTCTCCTGCTGGTGATCTTCGTTGGGGAAAAGGCTTGAGTCCCTCCAGGCCACAGCTTTGGTACGTTACCCTGTTCCATGAGGTCTTCTCTTTTCTCCAGGTGTATATAGTCTGGCGCAGTCCTCTTTCCTGTTGCTCTTTCAGGAGTAGTTGTATTAATTATATTTTTGTATTATATATGGCTTTAGGAGGAAGCTTATGTCTCACCTCTCACAGTGCCATCTTTAATCCCTGTGTATCTCTTGTGATTCCCTTCTTTCCGGATTTTATATTTAACAAATATTGCATCAATAAGTCTTTTTCTGATGTTCTATGGTATTTTATTTGAGAAAATTGTAATCAACTATCTTAACGATTTCTTAGAATCTTTAAATTTTGATGAAAAAAGGATCATTGCAATACAAATGTATGCATCTATGAAATGTCATGAACCCCATGGTAATTATGTTTGAGATCAGAATGTTTTCAATATAATTATTTATTTCCTTGAATAGTAATTTTAGAGAGCTTACATTAAACACTGTAATAAAGACATTTTTTAATTCTATAAAAGCAATATTGTTTTGGTTTACTAATATATGGCAAATGAAAGTCTCTAAAATTGTTTAAATGAAAACCTTTGTTCATTAGAGCATGAGACTGTAAGATTGCTATTTCACTATTTACCATATTCAACTTTTTCGACTTCCTTTGAACATTTGAGAAAGTGAAAGACAGTACCCAAACTCTGTATGGAATTCACCCAACTTTTCCTTCCTCTTGCACATTCAACCTAGATAAATAATGTTTCCTTGGACCTGGGGATTAAAAACCTTCCTTCTCCCCACTCCTTTCACTTGCTTACCAAATACCATTAATGCTACTCCTAGAATGAGTATTCTAACTTAACTTCCTGTCTCTTCCTGCTCCATTCTCTTAATTGTTACTAGAGGAGGCTTTTTGAAAACACTGGTATCATGACACTCTGCTTAAAAACTTTTGATGCACTTTGAGGGGATGGAAACTCATTGTACTTTCTGCTCAGTTTTGATGTGAATTGAAAACTACTCTAAAAAATAGTCTTTTTGTCTAAAGAAAAACAACTTAAAAACAAAACTTCTGATGCCACTGCATTGTTCAGAAGATAAATTCCTAGATCCTTACAGTGGAAGCCTATTTCTTTACCCTTTCCTTCCTCTAATATTTTCAGTACCTGTCCCTTAGAAATAGAGCTCAGACCACTCTAAGCACAGTGCTCTCATGCTTCAGCACCCTCCCCACAAAGTTCCTACTCACCTGTTATTCATGAGGCTTTCCTTATTCATTCAATCAGAGCAAATTACTTCTTCCATTACTCCTGCTGTGCTGAATACAGCATGGAGCATAGCAAGAATCTTATTATGTAATTATATATTAACACATTTGACTTCCTTACAAGGCTTATTTGGAACCAGGACTGGTTATTATTTCTGCATTGTCCAATACTTAATTTTAGGTGTTTTTAATTAAAAAGAATCAGTGTTTAATTAATAAATGAGGTCTTATAAGGCACAGTTTAACAAGGCTTTTGGTCTTCCAAAATCACTATCAGTTACTAAAACTTTACCAGCCTCCTTGAGGCCTCCTCACCCTTTCATTGTCAGCAGGAAAAATGACACCTTACTTTACTGAGAAAATCATGACCTCAAGGTGTATCGTCCCTGTCTTGCCAATGAGTTTCAGCCCCAGGAATGTTCACTATGGATTCAATGTGACCAAAGAAAATGATGGCAAAATGTTCTTTGGGGTGAAAGGGTTTATTACACGGCTTGATCTCCTGGCGGTAGGTCGAGCACTAGTGTCTCTGCCTCCACCCAGAGTACTGGGCGGAGCTCTCTATATAGCGCAATAATAGTGTATTGTCTAAAGGTGTGGAAGCAGTAGCCTAGCAAAAGGCCAGTTACATCATCTGGTGGTTTAAGTTCAGTGAGGATCCTGCCCATAGGAACCCCAACTTCCCCACACTCCCTCATCCTCTGTCCCTAGCACTTCTCTGAATCTTCTATCACCAAAGTTATTTATGACTTTTAACTGTCAAATAGGATTGAACCCTTAAACCTTTATAGTAGGCCAAAGCCAACTGTGCCAGTTGTCAAATGTAAATTAATTCCAAATGAAACATAATTTAATACTCAACTTTGCAAGGTCTGAAGAAATGGGAATTTCAGCATATAGTCACATGAAGGTAAATTAATACAATCACTTTGAAGAAAAAACAAAATAAGCACTCTAAGTAAACTGAAGATACTCACAGCCTCTTTGATCCAGTAATTTCTCTTGAAATAAATCTCAGGAACATTCTGACACATGTACATCAGAAAACACATACAAAACTCTTTAAAGTGGTTTAATAATAGGAAAAAATCCAAATGTCCATTTCCAAATGAAATGATAAACAGATTGCAGTATATTCTTATAATGGCATACAGTATTAGAAATGAAGAATAAACTATAACACGACTATCATGGTTAAATAAACACAATTTTAGGGAAAAAAGTGAGTCAGAAAATCTTATACAGTATAAAATTGATATAAATTTCAAAAAATATGAAAAAAGAAAATGATATATGATTTAGAAAATCAAATATTTGTGTTAAAACCACAAATTCAAGACAATGGGTATATTTAAAAGTTTAGGGAAGGGGGTGCCATCAAGGAGAGGCATGGTGGCTTCAGAGTTATGGGTTTATGTCTTAAGTTCAGTGCTGATATGCACATGTTCAATTTACATGTAAGTAATTAATACAGGACATGCCAGGGAAAAGGATGGTGGAGTGAGAAGAGAGGCATAAACTTCCTCCCAAAATCACATATAACACGAAAATACAGCAAATACAATTAAGCCTGAAAGAGTGATCGGAAAGAAGACTGCAACAGACAGTGCACATCTGGGGAAAGGAGCAGACCTCACAGAAGAGGGTAAAGTACCAAAGCCACGATCCAGCAGGACCTGAGCCCTTCCACCACTCCAGCTCACTTGTGGGAGGAAGAGAAATGGAGTGGGGAGGGAGTAGAGGCCCAGGACTGATAAACACCCACCCCTGGTGATCTTCTCTGGGAGCGCAAACTCACATTACATGGTGCTCTGGAGATCAGAGGAGTTGGAAAGCAAAGACAGGCAGAATACTCAGAGAGACTGAGATTCCAGCCACTTGTGGAGAACAGTTACCCACAACTGGCTGCTCCAGGACAAAAGAAAGGCAGGGACTTTGAAAGGCAGTAATCCATTGCATAATATACTCTTCCAAAAAAAAATTAACCTAAATAAGTAGTTTTCTAACAGTATATTAGCAACTAATGTAAAACATTTAAAAATAGATATCCTTCCTGGAAGTTAAGTCTTAAGGCAACCTTTCCTCCCTACGCATAAATTCTATTACCTGGTTCAACTATCTACATATCTGAATTTTCTCAAATTTTTATTTGGATTCCAAACTTTTTCAAGTCTGATTTTGTTTCCAAACGGTAGCTCCCTGTTACATTCATGGATCATTTAACTGACTCAGTAAACTGAGGTTTCAATTAACTAATTTTAATTATATTCAATGCATAAAGAAATACTGAGGGAGAGAAGGAAGAAAGCATTCAGCTGACTTCAAAAATATCTTAAATTTATTTGAAACTTCTGAATTTTCCAGAAGGCTAACACTTTCAGAACTGACATTGAGTGACAAGGTTGTATAAATATAACAAGGGGTCAGTTTTGGAAGGAGCTAGGTCCCCAGGAAAATTTACAACTAGTCCCAAGTCATACCAACTTAACTTGTAATCCTAACTGTCTTGCCAAGGGGTTTATGCCCTGTACAAGTTCACTATGGGTTCAATGTTACCAAAGAAATGACAGTAGAAAGTTCTTGGGGTGAAAGGGTTATACCCAACTTTATTTCCATGGTGGCAGGTCAGTCACTAAAATTCCATCCACTCAGAGTGATTCTGCATGCAGCAAGGTGGTCTCTGTCTCTGGGCCTCTCTACCCACACAGCCATCTCAGTTTCTGTCCTCTGTACTGCCACCACTCCAGCGTCTTCTACTCTGTTCTTCTGTAGCCTTGCAGCCATGGCATGTCACCCAGAGCACTGGGCAGGGCTCTTTATATACAGCCAATAACAATGTATTGCCCACATGTGTGTAGTGAGCTAGCCAACGAGGGCCAGGTGAGAATCGTGGCCACAGGAACCCCATTTTATCCACACTAAGACATAGAGTTGGTCTCAAAAATACACAAACAAGCCTTTATAATAAGCCCAGTCCTTGGCTAATAAGATCAAGACTGATCTTAGTAGTCAGCATTGTTCATGCCCTAATTTCACTAATTAGATGAGTTAATTCCTTGGGTTGGCTCCAAAGGAAAGCTATCAAGGACTGGTTGGTTCTCAGGAGAGGGATATGGGTGAGATCACAAAAACATGAACTGTCAACCAGCTGGTTATATAAGCTACAGCTTCAGAGGTGAGTTAAGTAAGGGGTACAATCCGATAAGTGAATAATCCTTAATAATGTCTGTCCCTTTTGGAATGCTATATAATCTCCTACTCTGCTCCAGGCCCAAACCTAACCAGAAGAAGATAAAATGCTGCTTTTACTCTTTTATCCAAAATTTCAACCTGATTTTGGCCTGGAAATCTTTATTTTGCAATTCTGAAGTTATCTTAGATGGAGACAATGGAAAGACAAGTCAAGGAAAACAGCTTTTTAAAACTGAAGACCTAGAATAGCCAAAGCAATCTTGAGAAGAAAGAATAAAGCTGGGGGTATTATGCTCCCAAACTTCAAGTTCTACTACAAAGCCACAGTAATCAAGACAATTTGGTACTGGCACAAGAACAGACCCACAGACCAATGGAACAGAATAGAGAGCCCAGATATAAACCCAAGCATATATCATCAATTAATATACGATAATGGAACCATGGATATACAATGGGGAAATGACAGCCTCTTCAACAGCTGGTGTTTGCAAAACTGACAGATACATGCAAGAGAATAAAACTGGATTATTGTTTAACCCCATACACCAAAGTAAACTTGAAATGGATCAAAGACCCGAATGTAAGTCATGAAACCATAAAACTCTTAGAAAAAAACATAGGCAAAATCTCTTGGACATAAACATGAGCGACTTATTCATGAACATATCCCCCCGGGCAAGGGAAACAAAAGCAAAAATGAACAAATAAGACTATATCAAGTTGAAAAGCTTCTGTAAAGCAAAGGACACCATCAGTAGAACAAAAAGACATCCTAAAAAATGGGAAAATATATTCATAAACGATGTATCTGATAAGGGTTTGACATCCAAAATATATAAAGAACTCATGCACCTTAACAAACAAAAAGCAAATAATCCAATTAAGAAATGGGCAGAGGACATGAATAGAAACTTCTCTAAAGAAGAAATTCAGATGGCCAACAGGCACATGAAAAGATGCTCCACATCGCTGGTCATCAGAGAAATGCAGATGAAAACCACAATGAGATATCACCTCACACCAGTGAGGATGGCCAACATCCAAAACACAAACAACAACAAATGTTGGCGTGGATGTGGAGAAAAGGGAACCCTCCTACACTGCTGGTGGGAATGCAGATTAGTTCAACCATTGTGGAAAGCAGTATGGAGGTTCCTCAAAAAACTCAAAATAGAAATACCGTTTGACCCAGGAATCCCACTCCTAGGAATTTACCCTAAGAATGCAGCAGCTCAGTTTCAAAAAGACAGATGCACCCCTATGTTTATTGCAGCACTATTTACAATAGCCAAGGAATGGAAGCAACCTAAGTGTCCATCAGTAGATGAATGGATAAAGAAGATGTAATACATATACACAATGGAATATTATTCAGCCATAATAAGAAAACAAATCCTACCATTTGCAACAACATGGATGGAGCTAGAGGGTATTATGCTCAGTGAAATTAGCCAAGCCGAAAAAGACAAGTATCAAATCATTTCACTCATAGGTGGAGTATAAGAACAAAGAAAAAAAATCTGAAGGAACAAAACAGCAGCAGACTCACAGAACCCAAGAACGGACTAATAGTTACCAAAGGGAAAGGGACTGGGAAGAAGGGTGGGAAGGGAGGGATAAGAGGGTAAAAGGGGCATTACGATTAGGAGACATAAGGTAGGGGGAGCACGGGGAGGGCTGTACAACTCAGAGAAGACAAGTAGTGACTCTATAGCATCTCACTACGCTGATGGACAGTGACTGTAATGGGGTTGGTGCGGGGGACCTGATGAAGAGGGTAGTTTAATCACCATAATATTGCACATGTAATTGTAGGTTAATGATACCAAAATAAATTGTAGATAAAAATAAAGTAAAATAAAATAAATAAATAAATAAATAAATAAATAAATCTAAGACCTAGAAGAGAACTCACACCTTGCATCTCCTTCCTCTCTCAGCTCTGAACTGAACCTGTGAAGTAGTGAAAATCTATCAGGAAAATGATGTGAATGAGAGTCTTGCTGAGGCTTTCATATCTGGGAAAGTTCACTATAGATTCAGTGAGACCAAGTAATGACAATGGAATGTTCCTGGGGTAAAATGGTTTATACCTGGTTTTAGTCTCATAGAGATAGGTCGAGAACTAGAAGCATGTCTGCATCGAGCAGTCTACAG
Organism: Phataginus tricuspis; assembly: GCA_029783875.1. Taxonomy (NCBI): domain Eukaryota; kingdom Metazoa; phylum Chordata; class Mammalia; order Pholidota; family Manidae; genus Phataginus; species Phataginus tricuspis. Next base: position 57,427,516 of record JAQQAC010019963.1, on the reverse strand, counting down.
GTCCATAATCCACCTCTGTCTTCGCCTCTTCCCAGGACACTGGGAAGAGCTCTTTATACAGTGTCTTAGTCAATAATAGCTTATTGCATACCAGTGCGGAAGCATTAGCCTAGTAAAAGGCCAATTATATCATGTAGCTTAGGGTCAGGTGAGGATCCTGGACAAAAGAAATTCCACTTTCCCCCCAATGAGGACAAGGCCTGAAGATTCCAGAAAGAAAGAAAAAATGACAGACTAAATTGTCCCCTCCCCATCAAAAATGTTACCCTAGTACCATGGCCTGATTGTTACTCCCTAAACCACTTCACAACCCTTCTTGCTGGTTGAACAAGGGCAGAAGAAAGTCATGGTCCAGAGGTACAGGCACAGAGTGGGAATTTGGAAATAACCAAGATGTCCTTCAATAGATGAATGTTTACCACACACTCAGGTATGTACATTCAAATAACTATTATATAACAATCAAAAGAAATGAGCTTTCAACCTACAAAAAGACATGGAGGAATCTTAAATGCATATTGCTAAGTGCAAGAAGCCAGTCTGAAAAGGCTGTATGCTCTATGACCATGGGGAAGTTGGGGTTCCTATGTCCAGGATCCTCACTGAAGTTAAACCACCTGATGATGTAACTGGCCTGTTGCTAGGCTACTGCTTCCACACCTTTAGGCAATAAGCTATTATTGCTCTATATAGAGAGCTTGGCCCAGTGCTCTGGGCAAAGTTAGAGACGCTAGTGCTCAACCTACCACCAGGAGAACAAGCCAGGTAATAAACATTTCACCTCAAAGAAACATTCTACTGTCATTTCTTTGGTTACATTGAATCCATAGCTAACTTGCTGGAGGCTGAAACCCATTGGCAAGACAATTGGCGAAGTCGACAGGGTTCATTGTTGACCAAGGAAAAAGACAGGCTGCCCTTATAGGAGGGGTGCTTCAGTGGGCTGCCCCTGTGAATAGGGAGACAGTGGATTGTCCCCCAGTGGGTATGTGTTCTGAAGTGGCTTGCCTTCTAGAGGGCTGGGCCCCACTCCAGGACTGGAGGCAGGTGGAGGTGCTATCTGAGGCAGGAGGGGTGGCCCTTGGTATAGTAAGTAGGTCTTTTTAGAGACAGAGTGCCTGTGAGGCAGTGGGGACTGTGGGTTGGCTGCTTCTCACAGCATTAAAAAGTCTACAGAAGAGAAGGACATGTTCCTGAAAAAGACCCAAGAAACAGTGGCACAAGAACATGAGCTGCAAACTTCTGTGGATTCCCTGAAGAAGGTAATAGCATTGATGTGAGAGGAGGCAGCATGAGAACGTCAGCAGCGAGGTGCCGTTGAAGAGGTAAAAGATTCCTTACAGAACGAGATGGTGGTGCTGCCAGGTGCTCTGAAGGAGGAAAAGGCCATCAAAGAAAAAGAGGAACTCCTGAGGGAAGCACAGGCAGAGGTGGCATGAGGATACCAGCTGCGAAGCATTGAGGTGAAGGTAAGAGAGCTGCTGAAGACTGAGGTAGCATTGCTGTGAGGCACTGTAGAAAAGGTAAAGGTTGTAGAAGATGAGGTACTTGAGGGAGTGGAGAGATGCCATCAGCCCCGGAAAAGAAGGAGCTTGGAAGGATGAAGGGGTGGTGCAAGAGTGCTAACCCTTCCTGTATTGAAATCATGCCCAGTGGTTGTAAAGAAAATAAAGGCAGAGCAGCTGAAAGTTCCCCAAAGGAGAGGTGCAGGCTCCTCCTCAGGTCGTGCAGCACTCGATGCTCTGCCCCTAATATTCAGGCTGAGCTGGTGAATTTGGGGTCCTGATTTAGGCAGAAGCACTCAGAGACAATATCAGCTTGGCTCCTGCATCTGTGGGACTTAGGGGTGGATGGAACTGTTCTGTCGGGGTCAGAGATGGGAGAGCTGTCTTCCCTGCCAGTGCAGCCTGCCTTGAGGCAGCGATGACAAAATGCACATCAGACCCCAGGGAGTCACTCCCTCCTCGACTGGCTTATGGCTGCAGTTTGTGCTGTGTGGCCCAATCCAGGTGATCTACCATCCTCTCCTGTTAGATGGTGGACTTATGTTGAGCTCAAAAAGGTGTTATGAGACTAAGGTATAAGAAATGCCATCTATAGTCCAGAGAATTATGGCCCAGATGAAGAGATTTTCACCAATGAGATGAGAAATATTGTGCTTCAAATGACTCCCACATGCCTCTTTGGGTCTCTAGTGGCCATTATTTCCCCTCACTTAGGGCAGCCCATACGTGAGGTGACATGTACTGTAGCAGACTTAGGAAAGGCTGAAGCAATGGAAACACACAAAGAAATAAGAACTGCTACTCACAAGAAGGTCAAGAAGACCCAGGTGTGGGTTGATTTAATACAGGCAGGAGCAGATGGAAGGAAACTAGATGAGAAGTCAAATAGTATCTTACTAGAGCTATGGCAACAACTGAAACAAGAGCAGCAGTTCCAGCCATTAAGACCAAAGAGGCAGAGGTCAGAGACAGAGCCACGAGTCTGGCCTGTGTGTTTGCAAGACTTCATGCTGGAGAGCGAGCCAACCTCACTTGAGCCCACAAAGGAAGGTGATTGGGGAACATGGTTTGACTGAGGGGAAGGTTGAGGTACCTGCATTGAGGGACCAGGGGGACCAGAGGCCACATGTTGAAATAGCTATCCATTGTTTCCCAGTGAACAGACAATGTGTCCTGGCCCTGGTGGACACAGGGCCTGAATGTTCACTGATTTATGATAACCCTGAGCCATTCCCAAGGACGCCCACTATAATGTATGGATATGGGGGTAAGGCTATCAGAGTGAAACAAGCCCAAATTCCTTTGGGGGAAAGAACTGTGGCAAGACTTATGGACATGTGGTCAGACTAAAATATTCACAGTATACCATGTGACAGGTCATTTGCCACTGGCATCCCCAGGAAATGATGAAGCAGAAAAATTGACCCAGATATGTTGGTTAGAAGGAACACCTGCCTCTGATGCAGCCCAATGGTTACATCATAATTTGTTGCATGCAGGGCAAAAGACAATGTGGGCTGTAGCACATTGGTGGGGCTTGCATTTGACCTTTGAAGAAATTAGTAGAGCCTGGGAAGAGTGTGTAATATGCTCTAAAAGGGACTTACACCAAGTTCCACAGCAACATGGACAATAGCTAAGGGGCCTATACCCCTCATCCAGTGGCAGATAGACTATATTGGGCCTCTACCTGTGTCAGAAGGATATCGGTATGCCATGACTTGTGTGGACACAGCTACTGGACTTCTGGTTGCTTTTCCTACCTGTTGTGCAGAGCAGCAGATGACCAAAAGAGGCCTGGAGCATGTCTTTGCCACCTATGGCCAACCACGGGTAATTGAGAGTGATCAGGGCACCCATTTTACTAGACACACACTGCAAGAATGGGTGCAACAGCTGGGAATCAAATTGAAGTTTCATGTGCCATACAATCCTACTCCAGCAGGCATTATAGAGAGGCACAATGGCTTGTTAAAATGCAGACTGCAGTCAGACACCAATGGTCTGTAGGGATGGTCAGTCCACTTATGGATCGTGCTACAGCGTTTGAACAAGAGACCCTGAAAGGGAGCCCTGAGCCCTGTAGACATGTTAACACATATTGGTGCCACCCCTATACAAATTCAAGAACAAACCAAGGAAGAATCACAGAAGCTGAGGTTCAGCTAGCAGAATAATATCTTGCTGCCAGCACCAACCACAGTGAACCCCAGAGACTCCATTGAGTGAACGTGGCCTTGGACCTTTCAACACATGGACCAATGATGGCTGACTCTCCCAGCACCTTGGGGACAAGGCCTGGAAGCTGGCCTTCTGTGCATTCCTGAAATAACAGCCAAGTGGCCCCCAAAGTTCACAGTAGTATATACTGAATGGCCAGAGGTAGGAGCATCTTACCAGGGAGTTTTGTTTTACCATTATGGCCAGTGCACCCACTTCAGTAGCACTATATATAGACACTTCAGTAACCCCCATGGGAAAGGAGTTAAAGTATGGTGTACTAGACCTGGACGAGACCCCCTTCCCTCTACAGTCCTATCACAGGTCCACTCTCTTGCATGCATCCTACCTGATGGACAAGATTTGCCTATGTTGGTGTCATTAAAACATGTGTCTTATTGCCTATAAGGTCTTTGTGGATTGGGAACTTCCTGTGGCTTGAAGATTATTATTACTTTTTTTTTTACCTGTATCAAAATCTTGTTGTATCTTAATTTTTGTTATTATCTCTAAGTTGTTGCTAACCTCTGTTGCTGTTGTGGAATCTGTTACAGTGCTCCAGCTTTGTTGCACAGGAACCATTGCACAAGACTGAGAGCATGTAGATTTTAAAGTGAGAATCCTGGGAGGGTGGAGTGTGAGGAAGTTTGGGTTCCTATGGCCAGGATCCTCACTGAACTTAAACTACTTGATGATGTAACTGGTCTACTGCTAGGCTACTGCTTCCAAACCTGTAGACAATGAGCTATTATTTACTGAATTACTATGTAAAGAGCTTTTCCCAGTGCTCTGGATGGAGGCAAAGATGAAGGAGGATTACAGACCTGCAGACTGTTGGATGCAGATGTAATTCTAGTGCTTGACCTATCACTGGGAGAACTAACCAGGTAATAAACTCTTTCAACCCAAGAACATTCCATTGTCATACCTCAGTATCACTGAATCCATAGTGAACTTGCCTAGGGCTGAAATCCATTGGCAAGGCAATTTGCAACATCAGCAGGATTCATTGTTGACCAAGGAAAAGAACAGGCTGCCCTCATGGGAGGCATGTTTCAGTGGGCTGCCGCATGAATGGGGAGTGTGGATAAAATGAAGATTCCTGTGGCCAGAATTCTCACCTGGCCCTGGTTGGCTAGCTCACTACACACGTGTGGGCAATGTATCATTATTAACTCTATATAAAGAGCCCTGCCCAGCCTCTGCATGAAATGGTCACATGGCTGCAAGGCTGCAGGAGAGCAGAGACAAGACTGGAGTGGTAGCAGCGCTTGAGGACAGAGACTAAGATGGCTGTGGGGGTAGAGAGGCCCATAGGTAAAGACCAGCTTGCTGCACACAGACTCGATCTGAGTGGATGGGATTCTAGTGATTGACCTGCCACTGTGGAAGACAGGTTGGGTATAAACCCTTTCACCCCAAGAGTGTTTTACAGTCATTGCTTTGGTCACATTGAAACCATAGTGAACTTTCCCAGGGCTGAAATACATTGGAACATGGCAGACAGTAGATTGCCCCCCAACAAGTATGTAGTCTGAGGTGGCTTGACTCCTAGAGGGCTGAGCCCTACCCCAGGACTGGAGACAGACGGAGGTGATACCTGATGCAGTAGGGGTGGCCCTTGGTATAGTAAGTAGGTCCTCAGAGAAACAGAGTGCCCATGAGGTAGCAGGGACTGTGGGTTGGCTGCTTCACACAGTATTACCAAAATCTACAGATGAGAAGACCATGCTCCTGAAAGAGACATAAGAAATGGCAGCACAAGAATGTGAAAGCCGCCTTCCCTGACAGTTCATATTGCCTTGAGGCAGCAATTACAAAATGCACATCAGACCCCAGGAAATCGCTCCTTCCTTGATAGGCTTATGGCTGCACTTTGTGTTGTGTGGCCCAATCAGGATGATTTACCATCCTCCCCTGCTAGATGGCAGGTGTATGCTGAGCTCCAACAGGTGTTACTGGAGCTGGGCATAAAAAATGCCATCTATACTCCAGAGAATTATGGTCCAGATGAAGAGTCTTTTACTGCAGGGATGAGAAATGCTTTTCTTCAAAAGGCACCCACATCCCTCTTTGGGCATCTAGTGGCCATTCTTGCCTCTCATTTAGGGCAGCCAATAAGTGAGGTTACTCATACAGTAGCAGACTTAGGAGACGCTGAAGCAATGAGAACATAGAAGGAAACAAGGTCCGCTACTCAGAGGAAGAATTTAAAGGGCCCCATGAAGGTTACAAGGATCCACATGTGGGTTGATTTAATATGGGCAGGAGCAGACAGAAGGAAATTAGATGGGAAGTCAAATAGAATCTTACTGGAGCTGTGGCAACAACTGAAACTGGAGCAGTAGTTCCAGCCATTAAAAACAAAGATGCAAAGGCCAGAGACAGAGACACAAGTTCAGCCTGTGTTTCTGCAAGACTTCATGCTGGAGGGTGAGCCAGCATCACTTGAACCAACACAGGAAGATGATTGGGGAAAATGGTTTGATTGAGGGGATGGTTGAGGTACCTACAACTGAGGGTGGGACCAGAGGCCACATGTTGAAATAGCTATCCACTGGTCCCCAGTGGGCATACAATATGTCCTGGCTCTCGTGGACACAGGGGCTGAATGTTTACTGATTTATGGCAACCCTGAGAAGTCTCCTAGGACCCCCACTATTATAAATGGATACTGGAGTAAGGCTATCAGAGTGAAAAAAGCCCAAATCCTTTTGGGAATAGGGTGCCTGCCCCCAAAGGAGAATACTGTGTATATCTCTCCCATCCTCAAATATATTTTGGGGATTGATATCCTGCAGGGTCTATGGTTGCTGACTACCACAGGTGATTTCCGATTGGGAATACATGTGGTGAAGGCAGTTCTGAAGGGACATGCTAAGCACCTGCCCATAGTTTGCCTGTGTCTTGGTGGATGACTAATACTAAACAGTACAAATTTCCTGGAAAGCATAAAGAAATTGGAGAAACCCTCCAGGAACTGAAAATGGTGGGTATTATAAAGCCCACACACAGTCCTTTCAATTCCCCAGTGTGGCCAGTAGAAAATCCAGATGGCTCCTGGTGTATGACTAGATTACAGAGAACTGAATAAAGTCATACCCCCTACGCATGCTGCTGTCCCCTCTATTGCAGGCTTGATGGATACCCTCAGTCATGAACTAGGAACATATCATTATGTGGTAGATCTTGCTAATGCCTTATTTTCCATTGACATTGAGCAGGAAAGTCAGGAAGAGTTTGCCTAAACGTGGGAAGGAAGGCAATGGACTTTCACTGTCCTCCCACAGGGATACCTCCACAGCCCCACCATCTGTCATGGACTTGTAGCCCAGGACTTGGCTACATGGGAAAAACTGCCAATGGTGTGACTGTGTCATTATATTGATGATGTCATGGTCACGTCCGATTCTCTTTCAGATCTAGAAGGTGCAGCACCTAGACTGCTGTAACATTTGCAGGAGAAAGGATGGGCTGTGAACAGTACCAAGGTTCAGGGACCTGGTTTGTCTGTCAAATTCTTGAGGGTTGTCTGGTTGGGTAACATGAAAATAATATCAGAAACAGTCATAGATAAAGTCCAGGCCTTTCCTACCCCTACAGCTGTAGCATTGCTACAGGAGTTTCTGGGTCTTCTAGGCTACTGGAGAGTGTTTATCCCACACTTGGCACAAATTCTGAAGCCCTTATGGTATTAAAGGGCGTCAGGTGGGACTGGGATGAGACATGGGCATCTGCCTTTACTACAGCAAAATGGGCAGTCAAGGCCGTGCAGGCCTTGAGTGTGATAGACCCATCAAGGCCCTGTGAGCTGGATGTTCATGTGACTGAAGATGGTTATGGCTGGGGTCTCTGGCTGTGGCTTGAATGAACTCACAAACCTATTGGATTTTGGTCACAACTCTGGAAAGGAGAAGAGGTACGATACACCTTGACAGAAAAACAGCTGGCTGCCATGTATCATGCCTTGCTGGCTACAGAACCCATCACTGGAATGGCTACGGTAAAAGTAATAACCACCTATCCCATCTTGGGGTGGGTACGAGACTGGACCCAAAAGCCAAGGAGTGGTGTGGCACAAACGCCCACACTGGCCAAGCAGGGTGCTTACCTACAGCAGCATAGTGCCCTCTCTAGTAGCCCCTTGAGTGGAGAACTCTAATGCTTATTGGGCCAGAGACATATACTAGTGAAAATCAGGAAGAATTTACGTTAGAACCATTAGTAGCAAAGAGTTCTTACTGGGAGGGAAGAGCTTCTATATGCGAAGATGCAGGGTACACAGATGGCTCCAGCCATGGGCAACCGCCAAAGTGGAGGGCCATAGCTTTCCATCCTAAGACTGAGAGAATATGGATGGAAGATGGTGAGGGGAAGAGCAGACAATGGGCAGAGTTGTGGGCCGTGTGGCTTGTGATCTGCCAGGAGCCCTCCCCTATAGTTGTCTGCACTGACAGCTGGGCTGTCTATCGAGGCTAGACCCTATGGCTACCGACATGGTAACATGCCAACTGGTTGGTTGGTCGCTGACCCCTTTGGGGTCATGAATTGTGGCAAGACTTATGGGCCTGTTGTCAGACTAAAACACTTACATTATACCATGTAACAGGTCATTTGCCACTGGCATCCCCAGGAAATGGTGAGGCAGATGAATTACCCAGGTACACTGGCTAGAATGAAAGACTGCCTCTGTGTGTCCCAATGGTTGCATCAATGTTTGCTGCATGCAGGGAAAAGACAATGTGGGCTGTCTCCTGTCAGTGGGGCTTGCCTTTGACCTTTGCAGAAGTCAGCAGAGCCCAGCAGGAGTGCACTGTATTCTATAAAAGGGACTTATAACGAATTCCACAGCAACATGGGACAATAGCTAAGGGGATGATGCCCCTTGTCAAGTGGCAGATAGACTATACTGGGCCTCTCTCTGCCTGTGTCAGAAGGGTGCAATGATGTGTGTGAACACAGTTACTGAACTTCTGGTTGCTTTTCCTACACATTGTGCAGACTAACAGATGACCAAAAGAGGCCTGGAGCATCTCTTTGCCGCCTATGGCCAACCACAGGTAACTGAGAGTGATCAAGGCACCCACTTTACTGGACATGCACTACAAGACTGGGTGCAACAGTTGGGAATGAAATGGAAGTTTCATGTGCCATACACTCCTACTACAGCAGGCATGATAGAGAAATACAATGGTTTGGTAAAATCTGGACTTAAGTTAGACACCAATAGTCTTCAGGAACAGTCAGTCCTCTTATGGAGAGTGCTATGGTGTTTGAACAAGAAGCCCTGAAAGGGAGCCCCATAAACATGCTAATGCATATTGCTGACTCCCCTATGCAACTGGAAGTATAAATCAAGGAAGAATCACTTGAGCTGAGGCTTGGCCACCAGAATAATATCTGCTGCCAGCACCAACTGCACTAAACCCTGGAGACTCCATTGAGTGGATGTGGCCTTGGACATTTTGACACATGAACCAACGATGGCTGGCCCTCCTGGCACCTTGGGGAAAGGCCTGGAAGCTGACCTCCTGTGTATTCCTGGAGTAACAGCGGAGTGGGCCCCAAAGATCACAGTAGTATATCCTGAATGGCCAGAAGGTAGGAGCATCTTTCCAGGGAGTTTTGTTTTATCATATGGCCAGTGCATGCACCTCCAGTAGCACTATATATAGACCCCTCAGTAACCCCCATGGGGAGAGGAGTAAAGTTTTGGTATACTAGACCTGGACAGGACCCCCTCCTGCTACATACCTACCACAGAACCATTCTCTTGCATGCATCCTACCTGATGGACAAGATTTGCTTATGTTGGTGTCATTAAAATACATGTCTTATCACCCTTACGGTCTTTGTGGATTGGGCACACACCCTAGCAAAAAACCTGCTCGCTGGGGTGCATGGAGCTCTCTATCCATACCACTACTAAGTGTGAGTCATGAACTCATCTGAGTAGAACTGGATTTGAATATAGCTGAAATAATGTCCTCAGGCTTGAGGATTATTATAATTTTTGTTACCTGTATCAAAATCTTGTTGTATCTTAATTTTTGTTATATCTGTATGTTGATGTTATCTTCTGTTGTTGTTGTGCAATCTGGTTACAATGCTCCAGCTTTTTCACACAGGGACCATTGTCGAAGACCGAGAGCATGTAGTTTGTGAGGTAAGAATCCTGGAGGGGTGGAGTGTGGATAAAGTGAAGGTTTCTATGGCCAGGATACTCACCTGAACCTAAACAACTTGATGATGTAACTGGCCTGCTTCTAGGTTACTGCTTCCACACCCATAGGCAATAGGCTATTATTAACTGAGACACCATATAAAGAGCTCTGCCCAGTGCTCTGGGCAGAGGCAGAGATGAAGGAGGATTACAGACCTGTAGACTGTTAGAAGTAGACCTAATTTTAGTGCTCTACCTATGCCAAGAGAATAAAGCTGGGTAATAAGCCTTTGCACCCCAAGAACATTCCATTGTCATTCATCCATCTCACTGAATCCATAGTGAACTTGCCTGGGGCTGAAATCCATTGGCAAGCAGTGTTTCATATAAAAAATCTTTGCCTAATTTCCAGTTGGTAAAGATTTTTCCAGTTTCTTATGGAGGCTTTATAATTTGACTTTCACATTTCATCGGCCATTTCTTGATAGTTTTTATACATCATGTGGGATATGCATCAACATTCATTATTTTTCATATAGATATCTACTTAGTTATGTCAGCCTTTTCAATAAATGCTGTATATGTAGGTTTATTTTTGGACTTTATTCTATTTCATTGATTTAGCTATCTTTACTCCAGTATCACATTGTCTTGATTATTTTATCTTAAAATCAGGTAATATAAGTCTTCCACTTTATCCTTTTGCTCTTCTAGGACATTTTCTTTTGCACACAGATTGTAATATCAATTTGACAGTTTGTATTAAAAACTATTTGGGATTTTTTATGATTTTTTATTGAATCTTTAGATTGGGTCAGAAATATTAGCTCTTCCAATGTATTGGCATGATGTATCTCTTCATTTACATATATATCTTATATATATATAAATTTATTATATGCATATATACACAAATCTTCCCTAATTTCTCTGATCAAATGTTTTGTGGTTTTCAGTGAAAAAGTCTTAGATTTATCCCTATATATATTTTATGCTTTTGTAAGTAGTATTCATTTAAAAATAGAAACTGTTTTTGCTAATACATAGAAATAGGTTTTTTTACATTGATGTTATATCCCAAGAGCTTCCTGAACTCATTTACCACACTTAGGCTGTACATAGATTTCTTTATATTTTCTATTTAGTTAGACTATGATGTGCCAAGGTGGAGATTTCAGCATCATTTTATTTGGGATTTATTTGGTTTCTTTGGATCTGTGGAATTATGTTTTTCATCAATTTTGGAAATTTTTTAGTTGATATCTCTTCAGGATTTTTTGCTTTGGCCCCATTTTCTTTATTGTTTTGAGATTTCCAAATACATATGTTAGACCACTTGATATCTTTTCCCACTGCTATCCAGCATCCTCTTCTTGAGCCTTTTTCCCTTGATGTGCTTTACTTCACATAATTTGTGTTAAGCTGTTTTCAATTTAGCTTATACATTCTTCAGTATTCATTTTTCTCTTAAAACCGTATAATCTATTTCCTACTTCAGATACTTGCTTTATATGTGCAGGATTTCTATGTGATATTTAAGTTTCCATTTCTTTGCTGACATTTCTTCTCTGTTGACCCATTCTTTCCATGTTTGCCTATCAGTCCTTGGACGTTTATAATGATTATTTTAACATACCCATCTTCTAGTTCCAACAGCTGGTTCACTGGATTGGCTTCTCTTCCCTGCATTTCATTTAAATTTAGGTCTTACATTCTTGCTTTTCACACCTAATGATGTTTGATTGATAAACAGACACAATGTGTGGAAAAACAGTGGAGACTGGGAAATACCGTCGTATTGCTTTGTTTTTCCCCGAGAGGAGGAGTTCCTCCTGTCTGGTCCTGAAACAGTGAGCAGGGTTTCACTGAGTGTTGATGGATCTGTGACAGCTTCAGCTTTAACGGGTCCCACGGAGTCTGTGAGCCCATCTTCGACCTCCAGAGCTGCCCTTGCTGCAGCCACCACAGGCCTCCCTCTGCCATTGCCACTCCCACTCGGACTGCCAGTGAGGGACTGCTTTTTTGAGGAATGTGAGCATTTCAAAAGCTCTTCTTTCTAGAAATCAGTTTATCAAGGCTTTCTCCTGTCCATGTCTCTTAAATAGTCCTCTAGAAATACACCAGGTTAATATTATCCAGATTTTTTTTTGGTGCTACTATGGCAGGAAAAGATAACCTCTGGTTTTCAACATATAAACTGTAGATGGAAGCCCCAATTTTTATGGAATGTTAATTCTAGGAATGATGTCATTTAGTTATAAATACTTCAATATACATCTCTAACTGGGATGTTAAGCATAATTTCCAAGTCATTATAGCACTTAAATAATTAACTATAGTTTAAAAAATATATTTCATACTCAGGCAATTTTCAAATTTCCTTATTTGTCTAAAACGCCCACTTCTTGTTGGTCTATTCATGTCAGTATTCGAAAGGGCTCATAAACTGTGTGTTCTTGTCCTTAGGGCCTTTTCATTCTGTGGTAGTCACCCTGTTTTCTATTTTTACATGCCATTCATTTTTGGAGAAACAAGATTGTCTCATCTTTTTTTCTCTATCTCCCATGGTTATTATAAACTGTTAGATCTAAAGATCTGGATTTTATTAATACTATTTATTTACTTTTGGTGCAAATATTCCATGTCTGTATCTCTTCAGGAGGCACATAACACCTAGTTATCCCCCTTGTGTGATTCTACATTTGATCATTCTGTTTAAGTGGTGTCAGTATGACTCCACTATAATATTGTATAAGTTCATTGTAAAGCTCCTGTGGACCTCTCACCAACTGATTTTAGTAGCTCTTAATGATTATTATCTAAGTCCATTATTTTATTAATGGTCACAAAAGAGTGGATTTTTTATTTCATCATTTCCTCTTCATTTACTAACTGAGATTCTTTTTTAAAGAATATCTTTCATCAACCATAGTCATTTCTTCTATAAATGGCTTGTATGTTCCAAAAATCACTGCATTATGGGATTTTGTCTATTAGGTATAACAGCACTTATGGGAAAATAAGGATGAGGTTGAACATGAACTTGAATAATTTTATAGGTAATATAAAAAACTCATTAAATATGTGACAGTTTTAAAATATTTAATTCCTAAAAAGGAAATACTATGGTAAATAATGAACTTTGCCTTGACTGTAGACATGAAGTTTATTTGGCAGAAGTGGATATGTTAAAGTTTTTAATTTACAGATTATAAGAAAATACATCATTATTCTTAGGACAAAATGTAATGAGACAATAAGCTGTCTCTCCTTTTTTTCTGTACTGGCTTAAAATAGAATCTAGATTTTGTTGTTTTACTAGTTTCTTTAGAAAGCAGCATCTTGTACATCACAAGGAGACTGGATACCTCTAAGTGATATTTTGCTATACTCAGCATTCTCGTCTTTGTATTATAGCCCACTGCAAATGCCTGTCTGTCCCAATTAACATATATGTTAACTGTGATATGCTGAGATCTTTTTTTTCCCACCTACTTCACAGCATTTCTTTTAGGGTGTGAAATTACCGATTCTTTTAGATCTAGAGATTCTATTAACATATATTTTCTTGTTTATTTCAAAACACTTGATTACTTCATGATTTTCTTCAATACATCAGGTTTTCCTTTTTCACTCATTGCTTGGGTTCTTATAACCAGGGTATTTATTCATGATTTAGATTCTGTACTAAAGTTTCCAAACTCAGGGGTACAACAGAATACGTACTTAATAAGACAATGCACATGTGTAATTGAAGAGACAGAAAATGACACAAGCATGTATGTTTTGTACATTCTTCCACAAGCCATTATGACCTAGGATTCAAAGGTTTCATACAGTAGGTGTAACTTAGTAGTGCAAGACATTTGCCTTAAAACTTTGTATATTCTGCATTTTGGTGATTTTATTTTCTTCTTTATCCACTATGTATAAATTGGTTCATGCATTACAGACAAACATTATACTAAAAGGATTATATCTGATACAGGAAAGACAGGATAAAATCCCTAATTCTTTCTGGTTATTGACCACTTTTCAAATAGTTGGTGCCAGAGCAACTTTCATTGCTGCCCTGTCAACTGTTTTTACATTTTAGTATTAAGAACTGATGGATTTTTATGCTTAATGTGTTTTAGTCAGTTATAGTTTCTATGTGTTTAATGCTCTAATTGTCCATCCTTAGCCAGTGAAAGTCCCTTTTAGTCTGTTGCAGTTCTCTTGCAGTAACACCATTAAGCTTTGATAATCTTTTTCCTTTTTGGCATCATTAGGTATCTCAGACACATTCACCTATTTCACATATTTCCTACCTTAAGCCTGCAACTCACCCATTTTTCAACGAGTTCCACTTCTTTTCAGTGAAAATTATATTAGAAACCACAATCGAGGCAACAAGGATGTACACTGATATTGGATTGTCACTGCTGCTAAGCTTTTATTGGACAAAGAAAATTTGTATATTAGAGAAAATAAGTTAAAAGTTTATACTGCTATTTCTCTTTCAAAAGTAAAAATACAGATTTTTTACTTAACTTCTTTGATTTTATACTTTCACCGTTTTTTTCTGCTGAAAAATCTTGGTTCCTAAAGGTATTAATTACTAACTTGGTTCATATTATATTACTTCTGTAATAGTTTCAAAATAGTAGTATGAATAGTATATTAAGGATAACTTAAATGAATACAGTTTATGATGTCAATGATTCTTTTATCCATAAATTAAGCCCCACTAAGGATATTCAACTAAAGTACAATACTGTAAACTCCCATGAAATGATTATTTTGTGTGTGTTTATGTCACCAACCTGATATGGTTAGGTTTGTTTCCTTTTACTTTCCACCGATTTTAGGGAATGTTTTCTCTTCTGAGTTTAATTTTGTTTTTATAATTATATAAAATCTTTTATGGGGTTCCAAATTGAAAATGAAGTACCTTCACAGAAGTCTCATTAACATCTTTGTTTCCTCCACCTGGTTAGCTCCTTCCCCATATAAGTAAGCATAGTTATCTTTCCACTGTTTCTTTTATAAAACATAATACACATGTGTATATATGTACACACCCAAATTGCCTTCCTATTTCTTAACAATAACATTCTCCATGTATTGCTTGATTTCTTCTTTGATTTGGTCATTGATCCATTGATTATTTAGAAGCATGTTGCTTAGCCTCCATGTGTTTGTTTTCTTCATGTAATTTATTTCTAATTTCATACCATTGTGATATGACAAGATGTTTGATACAATTTCAATCTTTTTGAACTTATTTAGGCTCTTCTTGTGTCCTAATATGTGATCTGTCCTGGAGAATATTCCATGTGCACTTGAGAAAAATGTGTGTCCTGCTGCTTGTGGGTGGAGTGCTCTGTAGATCTTAGTGTATTGCTCAAGTGCTTCTGTTTCCTTACTTATTTTCTGTCTGGTTGATCTTTCCATTGATGTAAGTAGTATGTTAAAGTCCTGTAATATGATTGAGTTCCAGTGTATTTCTCCCTTTAGTTCTGTTAGTATTTGTTTTACATACTTAGGTACTCCTATGTTAGGTGCATAGATATTTATAATTATTATATCCTCTTGTTGGACTGATTCCTTTATCATTGTCATATCCTTCTTTGTCTCATTAGTTTATTTGTTTTAAAATCGGTTTTGTCTGATATAAGTACTGCTACTTCTGCTTTTTTCTTCCTATTTGCATGAAATAGCTTTTTCCATACCTTCACTTTCAGTCAATGTGTGTCTTTAGGCCTGAAATGAGTCCCTTGTAGCAGCATATAGATGGGTCTTGTTTCTTTATCCATTCTGCCACCCTGTGTCTTTTGATTGGTGGTTTTGGTCCATTTACATTTAAGATAGCTATTGATAGGTATGTACTTTTTGCCTTTTTATTGTTTTCTGGTTGTTTTTGTAGCTCATCTCTGATCCTTTTTCTCTTATAAACTTCTCTTGTTATTTGATGATTTTCTTCAGTGTAGTGATTGGGTTTCTTCTTTTAAATTTTTTGTCTATCTATTATAGGCTTTAGGTGTGTGGTTACCATAAGATTCATAGATAGTTTCCTAAATAAATAACAGTCCGTATTTGGTCACTCTGTTTTGAACAGTCTAAAAGAACTTCATTTCCATTCTTCTTCTTCCTCCATACTTTATTTATTAGATGTCATAATCTGCATTTTTTATGTATCCCTTAACTTATTTTGTTTACAGTTGATTTTACTACTTATTTTTTAACTTCATACTTGCTTAGAAAAATAACTACTACCTTTACTGTGGGTTTATGTATTTTTACTGATGAAAAATATTTAGGATTAATTACATTTCCATCTACAAAACTTCCTTTAACATGTCTGTAAGTCCAGTTTAATGTCAGTGGATTCTTTTAGCTTTTGTTTATCTGGAAAACTTTTAAACTTTCCTTCAATTATGAATGATAACCTTGCTGAATAGAGGATTTTTGTGTTGAAGATCCTTCCATTTCAATACATTAAATATTTCATGCCACTCCCTTCTGGTCTGTAAAGTTTCTGCTGAGAAATCTGCTGATATACATATTGCCTTCTTAAACTTAATGTGTTTTAGATATCACACCATATTTGTGTATTGATACCTTATTCATTACTTTATTCAGCTCCATAGTACTTCACTGGGTAAATGAGCCATAGTGCAGTGAATTACTTCCTTAGTAATGGATCTTGAAATTGCTTTTATAAGTAATGCTGCTATGAAATATATTACATAGCTATGTTTAAAATTTTTAATGTAACCATCTAAAAATGCAAAAAATCATTCTTAGCCTATTGCATAGAAAATAAAAATTTGGTGATAGACCAGATGTGGCCAATGGGTCATAGTTTGTCAAGCCCTGGTATATCACATTTACCCCTACTGCCCTGATTGGTTAAGGAGTAGATCTTTGACTCAATCCAGACCAATGAAAGTTTATTTCTGGGATTGTTCAATTTAGTGCTGGAAGAATCATGGGACTAAAGGATATGAATTCTGGCTGCTCAACCTATGCTAAAGGGGAAAATAAGGCCAAAACAGAAAGAGTGAAAGAGAGTAAGAGCACATGAGACCTGATGATTCCATTAGAATGCCTAGATCCATCCATGCTTGAATCAAGATTGCACCTGCATTTTTGTTATACAGGCCAATAAATTTACTTTTGTGCTTAAGCTTGCTTAGTTGAGTTTCTTTCCCTGTTAACCCAAAGAATTGATATGTGTGTGTGTATATATATATATATATATACATATATATATATATGTATATATATATCACATGATATGCAAATATACAAATACTTGACTACATACATATATATTTACATATACATTCAGATACACATATTCAATAAATATATACTGAGTGTCTAGTATTCACCAGATAATGTCCTAGGCACTAGAGATTCAAAGATGGAAGACATATTTATGAATGCTTTAAGAGTATAATTTTTTAAATTCTGAATTATGATGACATTTTAATCACATACATTTTCTTTCACTGTTTCTAAAAATTCCTCAAAAACAACAGTAAAATTTATTTTACAGCAAAAATTTTTAAGAACAAAAAGAATGATAGAATATATCACAACAAATTTTAGTAGCTAGTAAGCAAATGAGCGAGAAAGCTCTTTTTTGTAGCCAATAGTAATAAAATCTAAATGACTCAATTGTGACCAATAGTGAGGAAAGGTAAGAATTAACCTGATCTATACCACAAACAGAAACCACAGAAGTTTCAGATGTTAACACTACCAATTACCTCTGCAAGTGGGGATAACAGTAGGCTCGAACTAGTGATCTTAGTCTGCTTCAAAGTCAGTCAGATCTTCCGTTCTTTTTCCCTCTCAATATTGGAGTTACCTAGTACTTCTGGAAGAGGTAAAACAGATGTTTTTGGACTTGGGGTCACCTACTGGGGTTGAGGATAGAAATATATGGACCATAGAGAGGCCAAGTGAATATTTACATCCAGAATAAGGAGATTCACTCCTGCGCTCAGCTCCTTCTCCCAGGATTCTAAGCAGCCTAAAAGACTAAAGAAACGCTTATCATTAGACATATCAAGCTAATTGCCTGACCAGATAGCTCTAAAGTGAGGCCCACAGTGAGAGTTATAAAGTGAAACCCACTAGTTCATATTTCCAGCCCATTTTTATTGTCCAGGCCTTAAACATGAATAGTCAAGGATTAGCAGACATGTGGAAAAAGTCCAGGACATGAAAGGAACCAAAAGAATCATGTACCTACAGTGGTCCTGACAGAAACAGTTTCTTCTGGAAGAAAATGCCATTAAGAAAAGAACAGTAAAAGAAAACGAGCTCTGTTAAATTTAAAATATTAGAGATGAAATGAAAAGTTCCATAGTATATTTGGAAGATAAAGTCAAAGAAATTTACAAAAAATTAGCCAAAGATGTGGAAAATAGGAGAGAGAGAAAAGCAAGGATATTAGAAGACTAGATCAAGAGGTTAATACTGAAACAGTGGGAATCTAGAACTAGAAAACTGAGAAAATGGGAGGAAATCATCAAAATTAATTTATGAAAAATTTCCATGAACAAAAGATAAGGTTTCTTAGATTAAAAGGATTCATTAAGAGACCAGTCAAGTAGATGAAAATAAACACTTACCAAGGCACATCATCATGACCTTTCAGGTCACTGAGGACAAAGTGAAGATTCTAGAAGATCTGAGAAAAGGGGGAGGGAGAAGGTAAGGAAGAAGGAGAGAGAGAGAAGTGAGAGGGTGAGAATGTTACATGCAAAGGTCAGAGATAGGATTGAGTTCTGATTCTTCAACAAAACAGAAGCTAAAAAACAGTGGTTGTCCAAACAAATTCAGAGAGAAACAGTTTCCGACTATCAGAAGGGTCCCCAAGACCACCCCCAGTTTCAGTGATTGGTTGTGAGAAATCACAGGAATTGGGATATAATTATTTTCACTGCTATGATTTATCGATTTATAAAAGCAAAGGTTACAAAAAAAATCAGCAAAGGGAAAAGGCACTTGTGGCAAAGTCCTGAGGTTATCAGGCTCAAATTTCCAAAAGTCCTCTCCCAGAGGAGTCACAAAACCATGCTTAACTCTCCCACTTGTGTGACATCACATGTGCCATGTTGTCTACCATAGAAGCTCATTAGAGATGCAATGCCCAAGGTTTTTACTGGGGGCTGGTAATGTGGGCACCTTCTACCCAGCATGTACTAAAATTCCAGACTTCCAAAAAGAAAGCCAGTGTTCAGCATAAATCATATTGTTTGCACAAACAGCTAAGGCATAGTAAAACATTCTTACCACTTAAGGAATATTTATATCAGCATAAGAAACTGTTTGTAATTCAAGTTTCCAGATACCAGCCAAGGGCCAACCTTACAAGCAAGCCTTTCTAAGGATAGCATTATCAGGCCTAGTATGTTAATGTTTTTCTGTGCACTAACCCATAATTCTTGATCAAACTACCAATTGAATGTGAACATTGAATATAGATATTTTCAGATATTCAAGACTCAAAAAAATTTACATCCTATCCTGAGGAGTAAACCAGGAAGTAAGAAAGATGATAAAGCAGGAAATAGGGGCGCCCACTCAGTAAAAGTGCAATAAAATACCCAGAACGGTGGCAAAGGAAGATCCCAGGATGATAGTTTGTGCCATGTATTGATGACATGTAGGCTAGAAAAGAATAGTTCACAAAGTCCAGGAGAAAGTTCTTCAAGAAACAGTACCTTTAAAATATTTGATAGATGGAATAGATTGAGAGCACATTTAGACAACTGACAGGTGCTTAGGGTTGTATTAATAATAAGTTCATAGACAAATAGGCAAACACAAAATGAAGACAAATACTCACTTTAGGGAAAACAAAAAGTTGGACTGGAAATGAAAGGTCATCATGGAAAAAAATATTGTTACTTGGAAAAATGCAGAGTATACTTTATGATGTGTATTTATGCCACCATTCGTGATTTTTCTAAAAGGGATATACGGACACATGTATCTGTGCATGGGACACCTCTGGAAAACTAATCAGAAGCAGTTGTCTTTTGTGAAAGGAACTAAGGCAGCAAACTGAGAGGGAGTGAGGCATTGTTTTACTCACTTGGAGTTTTTGAGAATTTTTGGAGTGAACATGTATGACTTTTTCAAACAAATGAGCAAATAAGATGATCTCTCAAAACCAAAACAAACAAACAAACAAAAAACAGAAACAAAAAGCAATGAAGAACAGCATAAAATAGAGTAACAAGATTCCTTAGTCCCTCTAGACACATAATTTCCTTCAGCATTCATGGTACTCTTGGCTTCATGGTCTTACTAATAAACCAGAAAAGCACATTTACCCAGGGATAGGAAGAGTTAAATAGTTCTTGTTTCCATTTAATAAGAAATACCTATGAAAAAGAGTGTAGTTTTCATTTGTAAACAAAACTCCTCTTAAAAATGTGCATGGTTCTTCCTCTGGTCTCCCATAGACATTTAAAAAATTATCTATGCACTTCGATAATTTCACCTTGAATCAAATAATCAGATAGTGACTCAACTTTCTATCTTGATAGGTAGTAACCACAATAGCTGGGGTGAGGATTTAATAATTCTTGAACAACTGTGTTGTATATTTGAAATCAATATAAGCTTGTATGTCAACAATACTTAAAAAAAAAACAGATAGTTACTAATGGGTATATATGAAAAAAAAGTCTCAACCTTCCCAGTAAATATGTGGTTGAAAAAATCTAGACCATGAAAAAAGCTAGACTCAGGCTTTATAATTAACAAGCTGGTGACTTTTGTTACCAATTCTTTTTGGACTCAATTTCCTCATCTGAACAACAACAAAAAAATGGCAACAATGTTGGCTCTAATTATATGTTAAACTTATTAATGACTTTTCTCTTTAAAATGAGCGCTCATAGATCTTTCATTTGGTCCTCAGCAATGCTGAGGTAGGCAAGATAACTGCTGTTATCCTTGTTCTTTAAAAAAAATTGAGTGCCATTGAAATTGTCTTGATCAAGCTGATTTCACTGATGAATAATGAAGCAAGAGCTGGAATCCAGATTTTCTGACACCAACTCCATACTTTCTCTACTATCTTGCTGCTGCCTGCTACCAATCTCATTAGATAATTTAACTCTCAAATGTGTAATGGTCATGATGGCATGAAAAGAGGATAGAACATCATGCAACAAAATATGATTATTGTTGCTTACAGTACTATCCTAATGGAGCAGGTTACTACACTATTAATCAGTAAATAAAATGGAATGGTTACTATATCTACCTCATGGAAACACTATAAATGTAATTAAACATTTTTTAATCCACCCATCAAGCACAAGAGCTCCTTGGAGATTTTATAAGAGGACACCGAAAAATGGAAATTCACCCCATGCTTTTGACTAGGAAAAATTAATATTGTCAAAATGGCCATGCTGCCTAAAGCAATCTACAGATTCAAGTAATCCCTATCAAAATACCAAATGCATTCTTCAATGAACTAGAGCAAATAGTTCTAATATTCATATGAAACGACAAAAGACTAAGAATAGCCAAAGATATCCTGAGAAGGAAGAATAAAGCAGGGGGAATTATGCTTCCTGACTTCAAGCTCTACTACAAAGCCACAGTTATTAAGACAATTTGGTATTGGCACAGAAACAGACCCACAGACCAGTGGAACAGAATAGAAAATCCAAACATTAACCCAAACATTTACAGTCAATTAATATATGATAAAGGAGCCTTGGATATACAATAGGGAGATGACAGCCTCTTCAGCAGCTGGTGTTGGCAAAACGGGACAGCTACATGTACAAGAATGAAACTGGACTACTGTCTAACCCCATACACAAAGGTAAACTCAAGGTGGATCAAAGACGTGAATGTAAGTCATGAAACCATAAAACTCTTAGAAAAAAACATAGGCAAAAATCTCTTGGATATAAACATGAGTGACTTCTTCATGAACATATCCCCCCAGGCAAGGGAAACAAAAGCAAAAATGAACAAGTGGGATTATATCAAGCTGAAAAGCTTCTGTACAGCAAATGACACCATCAGTAGAACAAAAAGACATCCTACATTATGGGAGAATATATTCATAAATGACATATCCGATAAGGGGTTGACATCCAAAATATATAAAGAGCTCACATACCTCAACAAACAAAAAGCAAATAAGCCAATTAAAAAATGGACAGACAGACTTCCCAGAAGATGGCAGCGTGAACAGGACGGCGGAAATCTCCTCCCAAAGCCATATGTATTTATGAAAATACAACAAATACAACTATTCCTAAAAAAGAGACCAGAAGATACAGGACAGCACAGAGCCTGCATCTACACCTGAGAGGACTCGGCACCCTGCGAGGCAGGTAAGACACGGAGCTGCGACCCCGGCGGTACCCAAGCACTCCCCCACCCCAGTGCACCAGCGGGAGGAGAGGATACAGAGCCAGGAGGGAGTGGAAGTACAGGCCCGTGAAGTAACCAGCCCTGGTTATCTGCACCGAGAGCACTGACATACATCGCACGGTGTATCGGAGATTGCAGAGACAGAGGATGTAGGATCTGAGTTTGGTATCACACCCAGGCCATTGCAGCCGGCTCCCTGGGACAAAAGAAAAGTGCGTGCTTTTTTTTAATGGTCTTAAAGAGATAAGGGCTCAGCATCTTCCCAGCACACTCGGCCAAGCAGCCTGGGAGTCCTGGGTAATTTTGGACCCCTTGACTGGCGACTGGGAAAAAGTAGCCGCACTCACACTTCCCACAGAGATTAACAGCCTCCCATTCGTTCCCGCCCTGGCCAGACCTACAAAGGGCCCTGTGGAGGCCTGCAGCACGGCCATGGCTGCGGGAGAGTGGAGCAACAGCGCCACCTACAGAATCCCTACAGAATTACTCCAGGTGGGCCTTTCTTTTTTTTTTCCTTTTTCTTTATTTTTTCTTTTCTTTTCCTGTCTTTCTTTTCCTTCTTTCTTTTGTTTTTCTCTCTTTTCTTTTATTTCTTTTCTTTTTTTTTAAGTCCTAAAGAGCCCAGCTGACATACGTGGCACCTACCAGCAACCAATTCTATAGCCATAAAAAGACAGAGGAATATGGTACAGACAAAGCTTCAGACCCAGACAACCCCAGGGAAGGAACCTGAAGGGATGGACATGCACAGTCTTCCTGAAAAAGAATTCAGAATAAAAGTCATAGCCATGCTGACAGATCTACAGAGAAATGTGCAAGAACTGAGGGAGGAAGTGAGGGAAGTGAGGAAAGCCTATGAAGAAATCAGACAAGCCATCGATGGGCTTAACAGCAGACTGGATGAGGTGCAAGAGACTGTTAATGGAATAGAAAATAGAGAACAGGAATACAGAGAACCTGAGGCAGAGAGAGATAAAAGGATCTCTAGGAATGAAAGAATATTAAGAGAACTGTGTGACCAATCCAAATGGAACAATATCCGCATTATAGGAGTACCAGAGGAAGAAGAGAGGAAAAGGGATAGAAACTGTCTTGAAGAAATAATTACTGAAAACTTTCCCATGCTGGGGAAGGAAATAGTCTCGCAGTCCACGGAAGCCCACAGATCTCCCAACACAAGGGACCCAAGGAAGACAACACCAAGACACATAATAATTAAAATGGCAAAGTTCACAGAAAAAGACAGATTATTAAAGGCAGTTAGAGAGAGAAAAAGGATCACCTAAAAGGAAAACACATCAGACTATCATCAGACTTCTCAACAGAAACTTTACAGGCCAGAAGAGAATGGCATAATATACTTAATGTAATGAAACAGAAGGGCCTCAAACCAAGAATATTATACCGAGCACGATTATCATTTAAATATGATGGAAGGATTAAACAATTTCAAGACAAGCAAAAGTTGAGAGAGTTTGTCTCTCATAAACGACCTCTTCAGGATATCTTAAACGGACTGCTCTAGAGGGAAGCACTCCTAAGGTTAAAAAGATGTCACCAGGGAAAATAAAATCATAGCAAAGAAAGCAGAGCATCCAAATACTAACTAAAGGCAAAGAATAAAACACCTAGTATATAAAGAATGGAGGAGGAAGAATAAGAAGGGAGAGAAATAAAGAAACATCAAACGGTGTTTACAATAACTTAACAAGAAAGTTAAGTTAGATTCTTAGATAGTAAAGAAGCAACCCTTGAACCTTTGGTAACCACGAATCTAAAGCTAGCAATGGTAATAACTACATTTCTATCAATAATCACCCTAAATGTAAATGCACTGAATGCACCAATCAAAAGACACAGAGTAACAGAATGGATAAAAAAGCAAGACCCATCTATATGCTGCTTACAAGAGACTCACCTCAAACCCAAAGATATACACAGACTAAAAGTGAAGGGATGGAAAAAGATATTTCATGCAAACAACAAGGAGAAAAAAGCAGGTGTTACAGTACTTGTATCAGAAAAAATACACTTCAAAATGAAGAAAGTAGCAAGAGATAAAGAAGGACATTACATAATGATAAAGGGGTCAGTCCAACAAGAAGATATAACCATTATAAATATATATGCACCCAACACAGGAGCACCAGCACATGTGAAACAAATACGAACAGAATTAAAGGAGGAAATAGAAAGAAATGCATTCATTTTAGGAGACTTCAATACACCACTCACTCCAAAGGACAGATCAACCAGAAAGAAAATAAGTAAAGACACAGAGGCCCTGAACAACACACTAGAACAGATGGACCTAACAGACATCTACAGAACTCTACACCCAAAAACAACAGTATACACGTTCTTCTCAAGTGCACATGGAACATTCTCCAGAATAGACCACATACTAGGCCACAAAAAGAACCTCAATAAATTCAAAAATACTGAAATTCTACCAACCAACTTCTCAGATCACAAAGGTATAAAACTAGAAATAAATTTTAAAAAGAAATCAAAAAGGCTCACAAATACATGGAGACTTAACAACATTCTCCTAATTAATCAATGGGTTAACGACCAAATCAAAACAGAAACCAAAGACTATATGGAGACTAACGACAACAAAAATACAAAGCCACAACTTCTGTAGGATGCAGCAAACGCAGTTCTAAGAGGAAAGTATATTGCAATCCAGGCCTATTTAAAGAAGGAAGAACATTCCCAAATGAACAGCCTAAAGACACAATTACTGAAATTGGAAAAAGAAGAACAAATGAGGCCCAAAGTTACCAGAGGGAGGGACATAATAAAGATCAGAGAAGAAATAAATAAAATTGAGAAGAATAAAACAATAGAAAAAAATCAATGAAACCAAGAGCTGGTTCTTTGAAAAAATAAACAAAATAGATAAACGCGTAGTCAGACTCATTAAGAGAAAAAGAGAATCTACACACATAAACAGAATCAGAAATGAGAAAGGAAAAAGAATGACAGACCCCACAGAAACTCAAAGAATTATAAGAGAATATTATGAGAATCTATATGCTAACAAGCTGGAAAACCTAGAAGAAATGGACAACTTCTTAGAAAAATACAACCTTCAAGACTGACCAAGCAAGAAACAGAAAAACTAAACAGACCAATCACCAACAACGAAATTAAATATGTCATCAAAAAATTACCCAAGAACAAAACCCCTGGGTCAGATGGATTCACCTCTGAATATTGCCAGACATATAGAGGAGAAATAATACCCATTCTCTTTAAAGATTTCCAAAAAATTGAAGAGGAGGGAATACTTCCAAACTCATTATATGAAGTCAGCATCACTCTAATACCAAAACCTGGCAAAGACCTCACCAAAAAAGAAAATTACAAACCAATATCCCTGATGAACATAGATGCAAAAATACTCAATGAAATATTAGCAAACTGAATTCAAAAATACACCAAGAGGATTATACACCATGATCAAGTGGGAATCATCCCAGAGATGCAAGGATGGTACAACATTCGAAAATCCATCAACATCATCCACCACATCAACAAAAAGAACAAAAACCACATGATCATTTCCATAGATACTGAAAAAGCATTTGACAAAATTCAGCATCCATTCATGATTAAAACTCTCAACAAAATGGGTATAGAGGGCAAGTACCTTAATATCAAAAAGGCCATATATGACAAACCCACAGCTAATGTCATACTTAATAACAAGAAGCTGAAAGCTTTCATGTAAGATCGGGAACAAGACAGGGATGCCCACTCTCTCCACTGTTATTCAACATAGTACTGGAGGTCCTAGCCATGGCAATGAGGCAAAACAAAGACATACAAGGCATCCAGATAGGTAAAGATGAAATCAAATTGTCACTATTTGCAGATGACATGATATTGTATGTAAAATACCCTAAAGACTCCACTCCAAAACTACTAGAACTAATATCTGAATTCAGCAAAGTTGCAGGATACAAAATTAACACACAGAAATCTGTTACTTTCCTATACACTAATGATGAGCTAACAGAAAGAGAAATCAGGAAAACAACTCCATTCACAATTGCATCCAAAAGAATAAAATACCTAGGAATATACCTAATGAAGGAAGTGAATGACCTACACCCTGAAAACTACAAGACCTTCCTAAAAGAAATTGAAGAGGACATTAACAAATGGAAATTCATCCCATGCTCTTGGCTAGGAAGAATAAATATTGTCAAAATGGCTATATTACCTAAAGCAATCTACAGATTCAATGCAATGCCTATCAAAATACCAATAGCATTCTTCAATGAACTGGAAGAAATAGTTCTAAAATTCATATGGAACCACAAATGACCCCGAATAGCCAAAACAATCCTGAGAAGGAAGAGTCAAACAGGGGGAATTATGCTCCCTGACTTCAAGCTCTACTACAAAGCCACAGTTATTAAGACAATTTGGTATTGGCACAGAAACAGACCCACAGACCAGTGGAACAGAATAGAAAATCCAGACATTAACCTAAACATATACAGTCAATTAATATTTGATAAAGATGCCTTGGATATACAATTGGGAGAGGACAGCCTCTTCAGCAGCTGGTGTTGGCAAAACGGTACAGCTACATGTAAGAGAATGAAACTGGACTACTGTCTAACCCCATACACAAAGGTGAACTCAAGGTGGATCAAAGACATGAATGTAAGTCATGAAACCATAAAACTCTTAGAAAAAAACATAGGCAAAAATCTCTTGGACATAAACATGAGCGACTTCTTCATGAACATATCTCCCCGGGCAAGGGAAACAAAAGCAAAAATGAACAAGTAGGACTATATCAAGCTGAAAATCTTCTGTACAGCAAAGTACACCATCAGTAGAACAAAAAGACATCCTACAGTATGGGAGAATATATTCATAAATGACGTATCCAATAAGCGGTTGACATCCAAAATATATAAAGAACTCATGCACCTTAACAAAGAAAAAGCAAATAATCCAATTAAGAAATGGGCAGAGGAAATTAATAGACACTTCTCCAAAGAAGAAATTCAGATGGCCAACAGGCACATGAAAAGATGCTCCACATCGCTAATCATCAGAGAAATGAAGAATGAAAACCTCAATGAGATATCACCTCACACCAGTGAGGATGGCCAACATCCAAAACACAAACAACAATTGATGTTGGCGAGGTTGTGGAGAAAAGGAAGCCCTCCTACACTGCTGGTGAGAATGCAAATTAGTTCAACCATTGTGGAAGCAGTTTGGAAGTTCCTCAAAAACTAAAAATAGAAATACCATTTGACCCAGGAATTCCACTCCTAGAAATTTACACTAAGAATGCAGCAGCCCAGTTTGAAAAAGACAGATGCACCCCTATGTTTATTGCAGCACTATTTACAATAGCCAAGAAATGGAAGCAACCTAAGTGTCCATCAGTAGATGAATGGATAAAGAAGAGGTGGTACATATACACAATGGCATATTATTCAGGCATAAGAAGAAAACAAATCCTACCATTTGCAACAACATGGATGGAGCTAAAGGGTATTATGCTCAGTGAAATAAGCCAATCTGAAAAGGACGAGTATCAGTGATCTCACTCATCTGTGGAGTATAAGAATAAAGGAAAAAGTGAAGGAACAAAACAGCAGCAGACTCACAGAACTCAAGAATGGACTAACAGTTACCAAAGGGAAAGGGACTGGGGAGGATGGGTGGAACGGGAGGGGTAAGCGGGGAATACGGGGCATTACGGTTAGCACACATAATATAGCGGCGGGGGGACATGGGAAAGTATTTACTGAGAAGACAGTATATATAGAGAAGACAAGTGATTCTATAGCATCTTACTATGGTGATGGACAGTGACTGTAATGGGGTTTGTGGTGGGGACTTGATAATAGGGGGTCTAGTAACCATAATGTTGTTCAAGTGATTATACTTTACTGATACCAAAATAAAAAAAAATGTACAAGGAACTCTTAAAATTCGAAAATAAGAAAACTACCTGATTTTTAAAATGGGCCAAATACCTTAACCAGACACCATGTTGAAGAAAATATACATATGGCAACTAAACATATTAATAGATGCCGTACGTCATATGTCATCAGGAAAATGCAAATTAAAATAATGAGATACTGCACACCTATTAAAATGGGCAAAACTCAGAACACTGATAACAACAAAAGCTGACCAGAATGTGGAGCAACAGAAACTCTCATTCATTGCTAGTAGGAATGCAAAATGGCACAGCCACTTTGGAAGACAGTTTGACAGTTTGTTACAAAACCAAACACACTCTAACATGTAATCCAATAATTATGCTCCTTGGTATTTATCCAAAGGAGGTGAAAACATGTCCACACAAAAATCTACACAGGGTTGTTTGTAGCACTTTATTCATAATTGCCAAAACTTGGAAGCAAGATGTCCTTTAGTAGGTGAATGGATAAATACACCATAGTATTCAGACAAAAAAATACTATTCAGTGCTAAAAATAAATTAACTATCTAGCCATGAAAAGACAATATACTCTATTATTCCAACTATATGATATTCTGGAAATGTGAAAACTAGGGAGACAATAAAAAGATCAATTGTTGCCAAGAGTCATGGGTGAGTTGAGGGATGAGTAGAGGGGGCATGAAGGATTTTTTAGGACAGTGAAAATACTCTGTACTATATCATAATGATGGACACATGTAATTATACATATGTACAAACCCAGAGAACATACAAAACCACCAGTGAACCATAATGTAAACCATGGACTTTGGGTGACAACGAAGTGTCAATGCCCATCAATTGTAACAAATTACTAGTACGTTGGAGGATTTTAAAGTGGGGAAGCTGTGTATGTGTAGGGGCAGGGGGAATATGGGAAATCTTTGTACCACCCCCTCAATCCTACTGTGAACCTTCAACTGCTCCAAAAAGTTATCTCTCATTAAAAAAAAAAGACTTGAAAGCTACTTTTGAAAATCAGTGAAGAACAGAGAGGAAACCCACAGGTAGTAATAACCCTCTGCAGAAAAGTCAGTTTCGCAATCAGAGGACTGTCCCCTCCATCTACTGTAATATGAATGTATATTATATTTTAAATAAATAATTATACTGTGTTATAGGCAATAGATATGCTGTTGAAAAGTCATATGTAAGCCAGAAATAATGTATTTGTCTGAATTACCATAGTCACTGCAGTCTGGTTACCAGGCTATATTGTTTGAATTTCCCTTGAAGACTAACTCAGAACAGTGTCAGCCTTCCAGATGGTTCATAAACTTTCTCTTAGTTCTCGATGACCATAGCCACAAATCACCCACCAACAGGATTGTGAGACATCATTTGACATTTATAGTTTCCCATTTTATTAAAACTGCCATTTCTGTCAAGACTAGCTTCTTTTCGGTACAGCTCAATTTCCTTTTAGACCTGGGTCTGGCAGCCCCTGTTAATTTGAATCTCAAGCATGTTGTTCTATTATGTGTACTGATGTTTATCTCAATGTGAAAACACTGCACACAAAATAAAATCACCTGCTGGGCTCCACACGACTCGGGAGCGACCCTCGTCTCTAGCCTCATCTCAGCCTTCTCTCCTCCCTTCCTCTCTAAACTATCCACATGCCCATGCCCTGCTTTTTGTTTGTGTCGAGGTCTTTTCTGTTGAACAGCCTTTGTATCTACTGTTCCCCATGCACAACGCTCTGCATTCAGATCTTTACCTGACCGAGACCTTCTTGTAATTCACTTCTCAACAACCCTGTCGCCTCCCTAGAGAGTCTTTCCCAACAAACCAATCAAACACAGCCAACCCACCTTGTCTACTCCTTGCAAATTTCTATCAAACCACCTGGTTTCATTTTCCCCTCTGGATTTACCACTATCTAAAATAATATTGCTCCTTCATTTGGTTAACTATTTTTTATTTAGTCCAGTCGTATTGTATTGCACTTTGAAGAATGCCAAGCCCCAGTTCTGTCCCTGACAGGGAATAACTGAGAGGAAGCCCACAGGTAGTATAACCCTACAGAAAACTCAAGCTTCCCAATGAGAGGACTATCTCCTCTATACACTGCAATATGAAATGTGCTAATTTTTAAAGAAATAACTCTATTATCTTAGCGACAACAGATATGCTGTTGAAAAGCTGTGTGTGTGTGTTTTATTTAGAAATCAAATTATTTAACTTCATTAAATAGGAAACCTAATATTTAAGGGACATTAATGTACATTCACTTATAAATCATTTTATATCTTTAGTCATATTTTCTTTTATGATTAAGAAAATAACACATTCAGTGTAGAAAATTTAAAAAATAAAAAAGTGTTTAAAGAAAGTCATTAAAACAAACAGCCTCTTATCACAGATAAATCCTGGTAATTTTCCCATGTGGTTCTTTATTCTATGAACATAAACACATTATGAATATGAAGCCCTATAGTTTATGCAATTTAGAACCCTAATATTTAATACTTCATTGTATTTCCCTATGTTAATGTATTTCCTAAAATATGTAAAGCTACATGGTATTCCTCCCTATAAGTACACAATAACTTATTTAGCCAAGTCTTTATTATTGAACATTTGTATTATTGACCAAACAAATTTTGATTAGTACAAAAAACTGTGATGAACATCATCATGCAAATGTATACCACAAAATATATCAAATTTAGGCCAAAATATTTCATCAGTTAGACCTGAATTCCAAGAAACACACAGATGATTTTTTATTAAGGTAAACCTAGTCTGGTATATTTTTTAACAAATAGCTAATGCCAAAAATCAAGTGGTGATTCCTAAGCAAGTGACTAGCCAAAAGGCTCTTCAGCAGTGCATATTGATTCAGTGAAATTAGGCTGTCCTTGCCAGTTTGTATAACTGACAGGACCTAAGACATTTCAGAGAGAAGATAATTATATAATGGGCACTTACGACATTTCCATGCTTTTTAATATTAGATTCAGAAGGATAATTTGGAAGTCAGAACTGAGCAGTCTGGGTTAAACCAATCAAGGAAATATCAGGGAAGATAAAAATAAGTTTAGAAGAATTCATCGTATACTGTGTCTTGGTATAGCCAGAAGAAATGGACTTTGGAGTCTGATTCAGCTGGTTAGACTCCTGTGTACATTACTTTTAGAGGTTTGGTCTTGGGTAGTTCATCTATACTCTGAGACTTCTGCTAATGAAAAATGGAGATAATACCTATTTCACAGATTTCTTTAAGAATTAGATATGAAAAGCTCCTAATCAACATGCTTAGCACATACTAGATGCTCAATAAATGTTAGTCTTCTTCTCCTGTAAGGATCCAAAGCAAGGCAATGAACACACTCATACCCAGGTGATCACAGCCGAAGCCCCAGGCTATAATCAAATGGATGCAAATATCAGAGCACAGAGCAAGGCCAAGACTTAGGCAGCAAACAGGATCAGAAGGAGGTAAAAGCTGAAGGGATAAGGGAGGGGTCCCGGTAAGAAACCCAAAATGAAACAAACCCTAATCTGGAGAAGCTGAGAGTGCAAAGAAGGGTCAAGCCCAGTAGGAAGAGGGAACAAAGAAAGGCTCTGAGACCCTGAGCCGACCCTTGGCATAGAGTGTCACACAGTTTCTTTGAGGGCCGCTGCTTCCCCAAAACAAGGCTAATGTATGGAAACACAAAAGACCCTGAATAGCCAAAGCAATCTTGAGAAAGAAGAACAAAGCTGGAGGTATCACATTCTAGATTTCAAACTATACTACAAAACTATAGTGATCAAAACATCATAGTACTACCACAAAAATAGACAAGTGGATCAATGGAACACAATAGAGAACCCAGAAATACCCACACTATATAGTCAATTAATCTATGACAAAGGAGGCAAAAATAGATGATGGGGAAAAACTATCTCTTCAATAAATGGTGTTGGGAATGAAACTGAATTACTTTCCTGTACCATATACAGAAATAAACTCAAAGTGGATTAAAGACCTACATGTAAGACCTGAACCTATGAAACTCCTATAAGGAAACATAGCCAGCAAACTCTTGGACACTGTTTTTTAGATCTGCCTCATCAGGCAAAGGCAAAAACAAAAAATAAACAATCATGACTATGTCAAACTTTTGCATAGTGAAGGAAACCGAAAGCAAAAAGAAAAGGCAACCTAGTGAATAGGGGAATCTATTTTCAAATGATATATCTGATAAGGGGTTAATATCCAAAATATATAGAAAACTCATACAAAATACCAAATAAAATAAAATTTGATTAAAAAATGGGCAGAGGCTCTAAATAGACTTTTTTCCAAAGAAGACATACAGCTGGCCAACAGGGACATGAAAGGATTCTCAACATCACTAATCATCAGGGAGATGCAAATCACAACCAGTGAGATACCACCTCACACCAGTTGGAGTGGCTCGTATCAACAAGACAGGAAATGACAAGTGTTAGCAAGGATGTAAAAAAAAGTGCATTATTGATGAGAATGTAAATTGGTGCAACCACTGTGGAAAACAGTATGAAGTTTCCTCAAAAAATAGAAAATAGACATACCATATGACTCAGTAATTCCACTGCTGGGTATTTACCTGTAGAAAACAAAATCACCCATTCAAAAGATATATGCACTCAGTGCTCATTGCAGCATCTGTAATAGCCAAGATGGGAAGCACCTACGGCCCCATTGATAGATGAATGGGTAATGGAGTTGTGGTATATGTATAGGATGGAATAGTACTTAGCCTTAAAAAAGAATGAAATCTTGCCATTTGTGATGTGGATGGACCTAGAGGGCATTATGTTAAGTGAAATATGTCACACAGAAAGTCATGTACCATCTGATCTCATTTGTATGTGGAATCTAAAAAGCAAAACAAGCAAGTAAATAAAACAAAACAGTAACAGACCTACAAACACAGAGAAGAAACTGCTAGTTGCCGGAAGTCAGGGGGGTGGAAAAAATAGTGAAGGGAATTAAGAGATACAAACTTCCAGTTATAAAATAAATAAGTAATGGGGATACAAAGTACAGCACAGAGAATACTGTCAGTATTATAATAACTTTTTGTGGTGACAGATGGTACCCATACTTACTGTGGTGAGCATTTCATAATGTATATAAATGTCAAATCACTGTGTTGTACACCTGAAACTAATATAATATTGTATGTCAACTATACTTCAATTAAAATAAGTAAATACAATAAATAAAATGTGTGCCACACACACACAAAACATACTAGCTGGTTCTGGCTTCCGGGAAGACCACCAGAAGCGCAGCTCAGGTCATGAGATAACATAAAGGGCACTGGACCTAGACTGGATGTGAGCACTGGTCCTGCCTCTTTCTAAATCTACTGTATGTTGATTACCTTTAAGACAACTCTTGTTCTTCTGTAAACTGGAGATAATACTACACCCACAATGGGTTATAGGGAGTAAGTGAGATAACACATGCGAAAACAGTTTGCAGCCTGGCACATGAAAAGGTCCAGATAGGACTTCAGTGAAAGGGCATTTGCTTTCAACTTACGCCATCTGTAAGACAAGTGAAGTTTTCTGAAGAGGAAAGGCACTACATGGTATCATTATTATTATTATAGCTTTTAGAGAGTTGGCAGACAAAGCATTGTAATTGGTAATATACACTAAAGAGCAAATTGGATGGGCTGGAGCTTTAAAAAACATACTGAGCCTACCTTGAAGGTATAACACTGAAAGTTGTTTACAGTATATCTGACACAGTGGAAGCCACTTTAAATATTCTGTGAAAGACAGAAAAGTCTTGACTGAACCCCAGCAGGAAAATAACTTGTCAAAATCTCAGCTGGAACAATTTTCAATTTATTAGAACTCTGAGTATTACATGCTTGAGTTACTCCTGGAACAAAACTCCGTGCATGAACAAACAGATAAATGCAAGGGAGGCAAACCAGATGTTCTTGTAACCTGTTCTCTCTTGGGAATCAGCTAACAGTGGTGAGAAGGCGACTGTTACCTCCTTTCCCTAACAAGTCAACCCAGAACTTGGCATTGACGAAAGAGAAAACATTCAACAGCCAGAGAGTGACGTAACCATCTGATCAGACCCAGCATTTCCGAAGCATCTGTCCTTGTGCCCAAGCTTTGTTGATTTCTGTGTCACACTCTCCTGGCTGCCTGGAAATTGCTTTGTGAATTATTTATATGTTGGATGGATCATCAGAAATTTTCAGGTCAGGATGGTTGGATAATAACTGAGGACCTCCCTTTCTCTGTGTGCAGAAGGAGGAGCACATTCAAGGTGCCATGAAGCACCCAGTATCTGGCCTCCCCACAGGACTACTGGAAGATGAGGAAGAGGTGCAGAGGGGTGGACCAGACTGTCCTTTTGCTGATCATAGCCTGTGCCCCAAGCATTTCCCCTGATTCTCCTACCCCTGTGTATTCAAGGGTGGCCTCCCAGTGAAAGGTCACGATGTGTAAATAATTGGACAGCATCACTGTTCTCATTATGCCTCTTCCCCAATTATTGCTTCTCCTTTCTGAAAACACTTTTTAACAGCCTCCCTTGGAGATGTTGCAATAAAGAAGGGCAAAAGGTATGCTGCTCAATTAGCTCCTATTTATGCTATGCTCGAGTTAGAAACGGGATAAGAGATACAGGAAAGTTAGTGACCATTCAAAAAGTATAGGAGAATAAAAGTGATTAGCAGGAATAAATAGAAGGAAATGCAGGAGGTCAGTTCAGCTCAGCAAGTATTTCCAAGTGCCCAGTACATGCAGACACCTGGTTACATTTTAGAAATTAAACAGTGAATAAACAGTTAGGAAGTATGATGTAATAGTGAGGGCATCAGATGCATACACAGATTTTTATTTTAAAATGTGATAAGTAAAAAGTTATTTGCATGAGGAACAGCATGGAGTGAAGGAAGCAGGTTAAGCAGGAACAAGGGTCATAAGGCAAAAGATTTTTCCATGCACAGAAATGCAGAATGATCATAATAATGAAAACATGTGTATTTCACAATGATACATAGTTTATATATATTACTTTTATCTAATCCTTCTAACAGACCTGAGTGAGAGAGATTAATTCAGCAAGGAAGGGCAAGGCCTGGCAGAGTCTCCTGGCTCCATCTCTAGGAGCTTCTGCTGTCCTTTACCTTTGGTTCTTAACAGAATGTTAAAGCACTCGAGAGAAAAGGAAACCTAGGGCCCCATATAATCCAGTGACTTCCAGATTTTTAGCATGACTAGTAAAAAGTTAATTTTTCATTTCAATCTAGTACTCCTCAAAAAATATGTAAATAAAAGTATCACAAAACAATACTTGTGATGCCCTCTGATATTTTTTATTCTCTTCTGTTTCAATTCATTCAGAAAAATAAAAATAAGAAGTGGCTGGTAACAACACTAAATTAATTTCACCACCACTAGACATTTGAGAAGTCAGTGATATTCTTAGCTATTTAGTTTCAAGAGAATGAAACTGAGCTCCTAAGAAAGGAAGGAGCTTTATGAAGATCACCTCGAGGTAGTGAGGTGCCTGGCTGTCGGAGAGAACCACAGGGAGTGTGTGCAGGTTACAGGGGAGGTGGTGGCCCACGGCCCCAGAGCCGGTGCTCACTGATGTTTTCCCGCATTCCAACCCCTGTTCAAGGTGTACTACCAGCCCGGCTCATCTAATCCGAGAACTCTGTCAAGTAAGCTCTTTCATTATTCACATCTCACGAGTGAAGAACTACAGCATAGAAAGATCAAGCAGCTGGCCTGTGCATGGTTACCCAGCAGGGGGAAACTGCTGTCCCTGGGCCAAGAGAGCCTTTGTTTGGATGCACTGGAATGTTGGCACCTCTCTCTTTCATATGTAGACTTAAATCCGTAGGCTCTTCCCAATTCCAAATTTCAATCTATTCAGAACCTTTAATTTTTTCAAACCAACACTCTGACCTGGCTAAGAGAATGTGCTAAAATATCTCAAGAACTCTGTGTTGATTTGAGGAATATAAATATGTTCTTAAGATTTCTAAATTTTTGGAATTGTATCACAATAATTCTTGATTTGTTAGTGTTGCTTTGATCCACCTGGTTTTCGAGTTAATTCCTTACTGTCTCTACAGAGCCAGAAGAGTCTCTTAATATGCAGAAAATGATAAACTGCTATACTGGTGCAAAGGGCCATTGGCTTCTATTAAGAAGCACAGACACTTCCTGTGAATAGTAAATCTACCAAGTTGACATTATATATCAGAGAATTTTAATGCATATCATATCCAGTGGTGCATATTTTCATTTGAAACTGCTATTTCATTATCTTTAATTATTTGCCCCTCTTTATGGTAATTCTCCAATAAGTTAATTGTTATGCTTACATCCACAATGGAAAATAAAAGTTTATATCAGGGTCTCTCATTTACTATCAAACCTGTGCCCTAAGTGACATGTTAGGGTTCAGGAGGTTATTTAAAAAAGAACAACAAACAGAACTAGATTTCATGATGGGAATCTACTTAAAGCAGAATTTAAAGGAATCAGGAATGCAGTCCAGTATATGGTTTAATGAAGTCTTTCTGAGAGAGAATCAATCTTGAGAGAAAGCCTCGGCTTTCCTCCAAACCAGGAGAAATGTATGAGACAACATTAAGAGAGTCCAGAAAGCACAGAGAAGAGTTCTGAGAGTACGACATGAATTAAGCACAATCCTGCTTACTCTTAACTTTTTTCCCTGGGAGTCACTTAGATAATCTAGGCAATGATTGCTTACTTCCATTTGCTGTTACTTCTCAAGCATGATAAACCTGCAGAAAACTTGAGTCCTTAAGTGCTGTCACTTGAATAAGTAGTAAGTTTTTTTTCTTTTCCTTCCCTGAACCCAAGAAATGACTTCACCCTCCTTAAAACAAAAGCCAGGGAATCCTTGTAGAAAACATTTTTCAAAGGGACGAGAAGAGGCATTTTCATCTGGGCTCTACTCCTGCCCCGCTGTTATGAGCCGTGCAGCCTTGAATACCTCCCTTTCCCTCTTGGAACCTGTTTCCTCATCTGTAAAGTTAGAGAACCAGACCAGACAGTCAGAGGTTCCCTACAACTATGATTTTATGGCTTCTTATCCACTTTGCCTTGACTACTTTGATCACTTCTTCTGCAAGCACTGGTTCTCTCAGGTCACTGTATACACACTTAACTTTTCCTTCCAGGTCTACTGCTTTTTTCCCTTTCCAAGGCAAAACTCTACTCTGATTGCCAAAGACTCCGGAAGTCGAGTCAGCCTTCCTAGGTGTCTCTGAGGGAGACTGATTTTAGCAAAACATTCTCAATTGTTATTCTACCAAAGGCTTTGAGACAGACCCCTGGGTTTCCAAGGACATACTCTCTGGGATCTTCAAACACCCTGGTAAACAAAATGCAACTCCATTCCTTCTCCATCAGATTTGCACGTCTCAACCCAGTTTGTCTTGTACACTTTTTCTATTTCCTTTAATGCTCCCACTGGCTTTCACCTTTTTCCCCATAATTAGTTGTACTCTTTTCTCCATCTGACTTCTCCTCAAGGCTCTGCCTCATCTAGCCCAACTGATGGACAGCTCCCCTAGGTCAGAACCATGCCCCACATCACAGACCTCCATCGAGCCTAGTGTGGCGCCCCCTGCTGAGGACCGAGGGCAGCATGAAACACTTCTGTCCAACCTTTCTGTCAAAGGCAAATTTTTACGTCAACAAGAAATTTTAAATAAACAAACATAAAACAAAATTGTACATAAAAACAAAATGCATAACATCAGAATTTAAAAGAAAGATGTAATGAATGAAAGAAAGCTGAGACAGCAAGAATGATATTCTCAGATATTATTAATCCTTTATCTTACCAATGATAGAACTCAGGATTATATCAAAAAGGCAAAGACTAAATAAATTCTGATAATTTGGCAAGAGCTTTGCACACAAATACATATATATATATATATATATATATATATATAAACATACATACACACACTTGTATATACTTACTTATTTATAAAAAGATCTGTGTGTATTATGCATTTTATATTTTTATGTATACATATAGTGTATATACATGCATCATTCACCACACACCCACACACCCATGCTTTTGTGTTTCATATAGAAAATAAAACAATTTCACCCTTGATCTCCTTCTGTGGAATTTTTAAAAGTTCTCTAGGAGGGAAAATCCCAGTTTACAGACATGGCATTATTATGGCAAGATGATTTATTACACTATTAAATTGCACTTTTCCTGCTGTTAATTTTCCCTCCCAGCTCATTTCACTGTCTTGCCTCAGGAGCCATGACTCCTGAAGGGAAGCAGAGAGGGAGTGTGCCTTTGACAAGTCACAAGGCTGGGACAGTAGGTTGTTCAGGTCTGGGAAAGACACAGAGTTTTGTGGATTCCCAGGAAGAGGGAAGGGTTTCCTGTGCTCTGGAAACTGCCCCACTAAGGAAGTGGCAGAAGCCAAAAAGTCACAGTACTATGTTTCAACTCCAGGTCTGAGTCTTGCTGCAGATACTTGAAGCTGGAACAGAGCACAGAAACCAGAGTGGCTGCAGGGAGGAAGAGACTGTATGGCCTTGAGCAGTGGGTGGCCCAGCATGAACTAATGCTTTTGCTAGTGGAGCTTTCCCTGATGCTTTTGGCATGGAAAACCTCAGAACACAGTGCCATCCAAGCCAGGGGACAAGGAACCCAAGAATATGGTTTTTGAACTTTCCACCAGCGAAAAGGAATAGGCATACTTGAAAAGAAATGCAGTGTTTCTTGCTTAACTGGATTTGTGAGCTCTGATTATTTCCGGCTGTTTTACATATGCACTATGTGCCATGTACAAGTATTACTAATGTCTTCAAATGTCCAGTTTAGAGACAATATGATAGGCTAGTTTTTCAGAGGAGAGACAGGGATGTAGAGTAAGAAGCTTTTTTATTACTGGCAAGTATTCTGTATAACAGGATTTCTTGATCAAACCTTGAGCAAGCAGCATTTTGTTATTTACATAATATATTGCAGTTTTACTAACAAAGCAGCTACTACAAAGCGAAATACAAAGTCATTGTCTCAGGAGTCTCTGTCATCAATTACTAGATGTTCAGTATTAACTAATTCACAGAAGGGCTGTCTTGAGAGATTCACCTTGTATATGTCAGCCAAGAAAAAAACCCAGCCCTCCTCCTCAGTAACATCTGGCTAAAAGGCTGAAGATGCCCATATCAGGCGCCAAAAGCTCTCAGTCCAGCTCCATTCACTTGCCTGGCACTTTGTTTTAGCCACACTAAAGAGTTTCTTGGGATCTTGAAAGATTTAATTTAGTTTATTGTGGGTCATAGACATTGATTCATTACATGGGCCCAGTACTGTTAGCATTATGACCCTTCTCCTCTCAAAGGCATCGGAGAAATCCATCATGGGACCTGGACGTGGATGTTTTAATATTTCAGGGGCTGTTTGAGCAGCATGTTACAGATTGTGCCTGGCATGGATTGTGCCCGGCGAATGAGTGTGTGTGGTCTCCATTCCTGGAAAATGTTCCGGGCTGCGGTCCCAGTGACCATCAGGGTTTTTCTCATCAGATGGAAGCAAGTTACAGGGGGATAGCAGGCAATGTGGTAGAATTGGGGTTCTGGTTCCCACTCAGCACTTCCCTCCTTCCTCATTTGGTTTATGCCTCATAGCCGTGCTTCCTTGGTGAGTTCTTGATCCTTAATTTTCTCCTCCCTAAAATGAGGTGGTTAGGACGAATAATCATTATACTTACTTCTAGATTAGCGTTATGGTTCAAAGTTCATGTTATTGTTATTGCTAAATAAGATGAGCAGTTTACTTTATTAATCATTGTAAGACAAAGAGCAAAGAATAGAGGTTGATTTGGAGGTATGATAAAATAATGATCTATTTGATTCCCTATAATGATCACTCTCCGCTTACCTAATTTTACAGATCTCCTTGTCATTTCCCTTTGTTATTTTTCCCTTTGCCTCCCCTTGCCCTCTCCATCCACACACACATACTCCAATTCTGTGGGGAGGAACCCCTATGGAAAAAATGTAAAGCATTTATTTTGCAGAAAATGTAGATTTACTCTGTTTACTCTTTGATAAATTCCTTATATTGCAGACGGTTGGAACCCTGGGTATTTAGATCCTCTCTGAGTTTGGTGGAGGACACAGGAATCCCCAATTCTCTTATTTGAGTGACTTAAGGTAAGAAACTTTGAGCCTTCTCCAGCAGAATGGAAAGTTTCACATCTCCCTGGCTGAGCTTCCAACATAGAACATTGAAGATTGCAGGAACTGGCTGCTGGAATATATGGAGAACAGCCCAGTTTCACTCCCAGTTACTTCCACTATTCATCACTTCTACTACTGTAGCTGAGCAGGACAGAGCAAGGTGGAATGCAGCCAAGTTCAGGAGACAGTGAGCTGGCTTTGTGACCAGGTAAAACTACTTTCAAATCTCACACTGTGCTTTTAGGTTAGTGACATCAACTAATTTGAGTATCAATTTCCTTTCATAATTAACACCTATTTTTACAACAACACTTATTTGCAGGGTGCTGCAAGGAATGCTCACTATATGAGGAATGTGTGTGGTGCCATATAAACATGATGAATTGTATCCATTGTTCAATACCTATTCAATTCCAATTTCAATTACTTTTTTTCTTAATTCTAGCCTTTAACTGGAGGATGGATTATTTTCTAAATGTATGTTCTTAATTTATAGATATAACAATATTTGAGAATTCTTAAACATATGTATAATTTAAATAAAAATTAAATGAAATATACCTAAAACTATGACAGTAATGAAAGAAATTGAAGAAGACACAAATAAGTAGAAAGTCCATGCTCATGGATTGAAGAATTAATACTGTTAAAATATGCATATTTCCTAAAGCAACTATAGATTTGATGCAATACTTATCAAAATTCTAGTGACATTTTTCACAGAAATAGAGCCAACAATCCTAATTTGCATGGAACCACAAAAGGCCAAAATAGCTGAAGCAATCTTGAGAAAGAAACAACACTAGAGGATCGCACTTCCTGATCTCAAACTATATTACAAAGCTATAATAATCAAAACAGACACATAGATCAATGGAGCAAAATAGCCCAGAGATAAAGCCATGTATATATAGTCAATCAATCTATGATTGATTGAACCAAGAATATACAAGGATGGTCTCTTCAATAAATCAAGTTGGGAAAACTGGACAGCTATATGCAAAAAAATGAAAATGGACCCCTATCTTATGCCATACACACAAATAAAAATGGAGTAAAGAGTTGAATGCAAGACCTGAAATCATAAAACTTCTAGAAGAAAACATAGGCAATAAGCTCTCTGACAGCAGTCATGGTAATGAGTTTTTGGATTTGACACCAAAAGCAAGAGTAACAAAAACAAAAACAAACAAGTGGGACTACGATGAACTGCAAAACTTCAGCACTGCAAAGGAAACCATCAACAAAAGGAAAAGCAATCTAGATAATGAGAAAAATATTTTCACATTATATATATATGGGGTTAATATTCAAAATATATAAAGAACACATACAGACAGAGGGAGAAAAGATGGTGGCATGAATAGTGTGGCAGAAATCTCCTCCCAAAACTACATATATTTTGAAAATAGAGCAAATACAACTATTCCTAAAAGAGTGGCCAGAAGTAACAGCACATCAGCCAATATCTACATCTGGTAGAAGTCAACATCTCAAGGAAAAGGGTAAAGTAAAAAGCCATGACCCAGTGGGACCCGAGCACTCCCACCACCCCAGCTCACTGGCGGGAGGAAAAGAATCAGATAGGGGAGGGTGTGGAAGCACAGAACTGCTAAATATCCAGCCCTACAAATCTACTCCAGGAGCACAGACCCACATTGTATGGTGCTCTGGAGATTAGAGGGGCTGAAAACCAAAGTCTGAGACTAAGATTGCAAACAGGTTCCCACAACCGGCCGCCCTTGGATGAGACAAAAGAAAAGCAGGCACTTTAAGGACCCCTCAACAGTCAGAGGGCTGCTTAAGGGGCAAAGGTTTATGAGAAGGAACAGGAGGACAAAAATCTTCCTGGCATAGTCAGCCCAGCAGGTTGGGAACTTTCAGGAGATTCAGGTGCCCGATCCTCCTGGTTGGCAATGCAGCCCTGAGATCCCTCACCGTGGTAAGCAGCCTGCAGCTCCTTCCTCCCCACCAGCAACTACGCGTAAACCGGCTGTCCCGGCCATTGCTGCAAACCAGCTGAAGGGCATCCCCACCTGCAGCAACTTCGCAGCTTAACGCAGAGGCTTCTCCCCACATAGTGCTAACCAACTCAGACCCAGAGGCTGCTCCCTGTGCGCAGTTGACGGGCACAGACAGCATAGACGGAGGCTGAGGCCCAGAGCCACAAAGAGGCTTTGTTATGATGGCGGAACCAGCGTCGCTTGCCTGCAACCCTGACATCACCCAGGCCATCCCGAGGTCCACACCACCCACAGACAGCTAGGGGATTAACCCAGAGGCCACTCCCTGCATGAGGTTAACCTGTGCAGGCAGCAGAGACAAGCACGGTGACAGGCAAGCAGCAAGAAACTTTGTCCACCAAGCTGACAGCCACACCGCTCGCCAGTGACCACTCCCATTGCTTCAGAACTATGAAAAGGAAGAACCTTGTTCAATCCAAAATCCA
Source organism: Phataginus tricuspis (assembly GCA_029783875.1). NCBI lineage: Eukaryota > Metazoa > Chordata > Mammalia > Pholidota > Manidae > Phataginus > Phataginus tricuspis. The sequence goes on along the minus strand of JAQQAC010019963.1, from coordinate 57,384,548 downwards.
TCAAACACCAGAAAGAGGGAGCAGTGAGAGTGAAATCATCAATCTTCCTGAAAAAGAATTCAAAATAAAAGTCATAAGCATGCTGATGGAGCTACAGAGAAAACATAGGCAGAGCTAAGGGATGAATTCCAGAGGGAGATAACAGAAATGAAATAAACAATGGAGGGATTTAAAAGCAGATTAGATGAGGTGGAGGAGACTGTTAACGGAATTGAAATCAGAGAAAAGGAATACAGAGAAGCTGAGGCAAAGAGAGAAAAAGGATCTGTAGGAATGGAAGAATATTAAGAGAACTGTGTGACCAATCCAAACAGAACAATATTCACATTATATGGGTGCCAGAAGAAGAAGAGAGAGAAAAAGGGATAGAAAGTGTCTTTGAAGAAATAATTGCTGAAAACTTCCCCAAGCTGGGGAAGGAAATAGTCTCACAGACCATGGAAGTCCACACATCTCCCAACACAAGGGACCCAAGGAGGATAATACCAAGACATATAATAATTAAAATGGCAAAGATCAAAGACATGGACAGAGTATTAAAGGCAGCCAGAGAGAGAAAAAAGATCATCTAAAAGGAAAACCCATTAGGCTATCATCAGACTTCTCATCAGAAACCTTACAGGCCAGAAGGAATTTACCACCCACAAATTATCTCTACAGAGTGTTTTAAAGGGGGTGCCCTAGATAGAAGTGTGCCTAAGACTAAATAGCAGTCACCAGAGAAAATAAAACCACAGCAAAGGAAGTAGACCAACCAAATACTAACCAAATGCAAAATTAAATCAGCTACCTACAGAGTCAGTTAAGGGACAGACAAAGAGTACAGACATGACACCTAACATATAAAGAGTGGAGGAGGAAGAAAAAGTAGGGAGAGAAAAAAGAATAATTAAACGGTGTTTATAATAGCATAATAAGTGAGTGAAGGTAGACTGGTAGATAGTAAAGAAGCTGCCCTTGAACCTTTGGTAAACTCGAATCCAAAACCTGCACTGTCAATAAGTATATACCTATCAATAATCACCCTAAAAGTAAATGGACTGAATACACCAATCAAAAGACATAGAGTTACAGAATGGATAAAAAAACCAAGACCCATCTTTATGCTGTCTACAAGAGACTCACTCAAACCCTAAGACATACACAGACTAAAAGTAAAGGGATGGAAAAAGATATTTCATCCAAACAGTAGGGAGAAAAAAGCAGGAGTTGCAGTACTTGTTTCAGACAAAATAGACTTCAAAACAAAGAAAGTAACAAGAGACAAAGAAGAACATTACATAATGACGAAGGGATCAGTCCAACAAGAGCATATAACCATTATGACTATCTATGCACCCAACATAGGAGCACTTACATATGGGAAACAAATACTAACAGAAGTAAAGGGGGAAATATAATGTAGTGCATTTATTTTAGGAGACTTCAATACACCACTCACTCCAAAGGACAGATCAACCAGACAAAAAATAAGTAATGAGACAGAGACACCAAATAACACATTAGAATAGATGGACCTAAGAGACATTTACAGAACACTCCATCCAGAAGCAGCAGGATACACATTCTTTGCAAGTGCACATGGAACGTGTTCCAGAATAGACCACATACTAAGCCACAAAAAGAGCCTCAGCAAATTCAGAAAGATTGAAATTGTACCAACGAACTTCTCAGATCACAAAGTATGAAGCTAGAAATAAATTGTACAAAGAAATCAAAAAGGCTCCCAAACACATATAGGCTTAACAACATGCTCTTAAATAATCAATGGATCAATGACCAAATTAAAACAGAGATCAAGCAATATATGGAGACAAATGAAAACAACAGCGCAATGCCCCAACTTCTGGGGGATGCAGCAAAGGCAGTTCTAAGAGGAAAGTATATAGCAATCCAGGCCTATTTAAAGAAGGAAGAACAATCCCAAATGAACATTCTGAATTCACAATTAATGAAACTGGAAAAAGAAGAACAAATGAGGCCCAAAGTCAGTAGAAGGAGGGACATATAAAGATCAGAGAAGAAATAAATAAAATTGAGAAGAATAAAACAATAGAAAAAAATCAATGAAACCAAGAGCTGGTTCTTTCAGAAAATACACAAAATAGATAAACCCCCAGCCAGGCTTATCAAGAGAAAAAGAGAATCTACATACATAAGCAGAATCAGAAATGAGAAAGGAAAAATTGCTACAGACAGTACAAAAAAAAAAAAGAATTATTAGAGAATATTATGAAAAATATATACTAACAAACTGGATAACGTAGAAGAAATGGATGACTTTCTAGAAAATACACCTTCCAAGACTGACCCAGGAATAAATAGAAAATCTGAACAGACTGATTACTAGCAATGAAATTGAATTGATAATCAAAAAACTACTCAAGAACAAAATCCCTGAACCAGATGGCTTCACAACTGAATTTTATTAGACATTTAGAGAAGACATAATACCCATCCTCCTTAAAGTTTTCCAGAAGGTAGAAGAGGGACTACTTCCAAACTCTTTTTATGAAGCCAGCAACACTAATACAATAACCAGGCAAAGAAACAACAAAAAAACAAAACTGCAGACCAATATCCCTGATGAACATAAATGCAAAAATCCTCAACAAAATATTAGCAAACCAAATTCAAAAGCATATTAAGAGGATCACACATCGTGATTAAGTAGGATTTATTACAGGGATGCAAGGATGTTACAACATTCGAAAATCCATCAACATCATCCACCACATCAACAAAAAGAACAAAAACCACATGATCATCTCCATAGATGCTGAAAAAGCATTCAACAAAATTCAACATCCATTCATGATAAAAACTCTCAACAAAATGGGTATAGAGGGCACGTACCGCAACACAATAAGGGCCATATCTGACAAACCCACAGCCAACATCATTCTTAATAGTGAGAAGCTGAAAGCTTTTCCTTTAAGATTGGGAACAAGACAAGGATGCCCACGCTCCCCACTTTTATTCAACATAGTACTGAAGGTCCTAGCCATGGCAATCAGACAACACAAAGAAATAAAAGGCATCCAGATTTGTAAGGAAGAAGTTAAACTGTCACTGTTTGGAGATGACATGATAGTGTACAAAAAAAACCCTAAGGAATCCACTCCAAAACTACTAGATCTAATATCTGAATTCAGCAAAGTTTCAGGATACAAAATTAATACACAGAAATCTATTGCTTTCCTATACACTAATGATGAACTAGCAGAAAGAGAAATCAGGGAAACAATTCTATTTATGATTACATCAAAAAGAATAAAATATGTAGGAATAAACCTGAAAACTACAAGACACTCATGAGAGAAATTAAAGAAGATACTAATAAATGGAAACACATGCCATGCTCATGGATAGAAAGAATTAATATTGTCAAAATGGCCATCCTGCCTAAAGCAATCTACAGATTCAATGCAATCCCTATCAAAATATTGAGAGCATTCTTCAATGAAATGGAACAAATAGTTCTAAAATTCATATGGAACCACAAGAGACCCCGAATAGCCAAGGCAATCCTGAGAAGGAAGAATAAAACCGGGGGGGTTATGCCTCCCACTTCAAGCTGTACTAAAAAGCCGTAGTAATCAAGACAGTTTGGTACTGGCACAAGAACAGACCCATAAACCAATGGAACAGACTAGAGAGCCCAAATATAAACCCAAGCATATATGGTCAATTAATATATGATAAAGGAGCCTTGGATATACAATGGGGAAGTAACAGCTCTTCAACCACTGGTTTTGGCAAAACTGGAAAGCTCCATATCAGAGAATGAAACTGGATTACTGTCTAACTCCATACACAAAAATAAATTTGAAACAGATCGAAGACCTGAATGTAAGTCATGAAACCATAAACCCTTAGAAGAAAACATAGGCAAAACTCTCTTGAATATAAACATGAGCAACTTTTTCCTGAACATATGTCCCTGGGCAAGGGAAACAAAAGCAAAAATGTACAAGTGGGACTATATCAAACTAAAAAGCTTCTGTACAGCAAAGGACACCATCAGTAGAACAAAAAGGCATCCTACAGTATGGAAGAATATATTCATAAATGATATATCTGATAAGGGTTTGACATCCAAAATATACAAAGGACTCTTGCACCTCAACAACCAAAAAGCAAACAACCTGATTAAAAAATGGGTGGAGGATATGAACAGACACTTCTCCAAAGAAGAAATTCAGATGCCCAACAGGCACAAGAAAAGATGCTCCACTTCACTAATCATCAGAGAAATGCAAATTAAAACCACAATGAGATAGCACATCACACTAGTTAGGATGGCCAACATGCGAAAGACAACAAACAAGAACAAATGTTGGCGAGGATGTGGAGAGAGGGGAACCCTCCTACACTGCTGGTGGGAATGTAAATTAGTTCAACCATTGTGGAAAGCAGTATGGTGGTTCCTCAGAAAACTCAAAATAAAAATACCATTTGACCCAGGAATTCCACTCCTAGGAATTTACCCTAAGAATACAGGATCACAGATTCAAAAAGACAGATGCACCCCTATGTTTATTGCAGCACTATTTACAATGACCAAGAAATGGAAGCAACCTAAGTGTCCATCAGTAGATAAGTGGTTAAAGAAGAGGTGGTACATATACCCAATGGAATGTAATTCATCCATAAGAATAGAACAAATCCTAGCATTTGCAACAACATGGATGGAGCTATAGAGGGTATTATGCTCAGTAAAATAAGCCTGGCTGAGCAAGACAAATACCAAATTATTTCACTCATCTGTGGAGTATAACAACAAAGCAAAAGTGAATGAACAAAACAGCAGCAAACTCACAGAAACCAATAATGGACTAACACTTACCAAAGGAGGGTATAAGGGGATTAAGGGGTATTACAATTATCACACATAATGTAGCAGGGTGGGGGTGCATGGGGAAGGCAGTATAACACAGAGAAGACAAGTAGTAACTCCATAGTATCTTACTATGCTGATGGACAGCGACTGTAATGGGGTATGTGGTGGGGACTTGATAATGGGGTGAATCTAATAACTACAATGTTGCTCATGTGATTGCATATCAATGATAATAAAAAAAAGAAAAAAAGAAAAGAACTCATACAACTTAGTAGCAAAAAAAAATCTTATTAGAAAATGGGCAGAGGAACTAAATAGACATTTCTCCAAAGATGACACACAGATGGTAACAGGCACATAACAACGTGCACGATATCACTAACATCAGGGAAAAAGAAATCCAAACCACAATGAAATAATACCTCAGACAGTTAGAATGGCTAATATTAAAAAGACAAGAAATGGCAAGTGCTTGTGAGGATTTGGAGAAAGGGAAACACTTGTGCACTGCCGGTGGGAATACAAACTGCTGCAGCCACTATGGGAAATAGTATAGACTTTCCTCAAAAAATTAAATAGAGAACTATCATATGACTCATCAATTCTACTTCTTGGTGAGAAACAAAACACTAATTCAAAAGATTATCTCCACTGCTATGTTCATTGCAGCATTAGTTGCAATAGCCAAGACATGGAAACAACGTAAGGGACCATTAATGGATGAGAATGGATAAAGAAAATGTGGTATATGCATATAATGGAATAGTATTCAGCTAAAAAAAGAAGGAAATCTTGGCATTTGCAGGACAACATGGATGGACCTTGAGGGTATTATGCTAAGTGAAATAAGTTGAAGAAAGACAAATACCATATGATCTCATGTATATATGGAGTTTTAAGACAAACAACAACAGAAAACAAAAAATATCAAACTCATGGGTACAAAGTACAGATTGTTGGTTGCAGCAGGAAAAGGGGAAGGGGGTAAAATGCGTGAAGGTCATCAGAAGCTACAAACTTCCAGTTATAAAACAAATAAGTCATGGGAATGTAATGTACAGCATGGTAACTATAATACTGAATTGTATATTTGAAAGTTACTAAGAGAATAAATCTTAAAAGGTCTCATCCCACAGAAAAATTATATAAACAGGTGTGGTGGTTGATGTTAACTAGATCTATTGTGGTGGTCTTTTTGCAGTGTATATATATATATATATTCTAATCATTGGTATACACCTAAAGCAATGTATTATGTCAATGATATCTCAAAAATATTAAACGAACCCATTCACCATCCATCAAACTCTTAAAATAGAACACAACCAATACCTTTGAAATCCAGTGTTGCTACTTCCCAATTTTGAGACATTCCCATAACCTATTATAAATTTTGTATTTATTACTCTTTCTCTAGAATCTGTACATTCAGGAAGGGATTTCTCTGGACACTGGGTTCACCATTGCTGGATATATGAATTATTTCAGTGTTATATGCTTTTGTCATCTCCCACCCCTCTGGGCCCTTTGCCCTCTAACCACCCCCCTGTGCCCTGGAGACCTCTTTCTCATTATCCTGCCCTTGCCTCCATGAGTCTCTTAAATGCTTTTCTTTTCTCTAGACCTCTACTTCTTACCCTGACACAAGTCTTCAATTAAGGTAAATAGAGGAAACAAAAGCTCTGGGATCAGAAGACTCAGATTTTAATCTTGTCCCTGACCTTCCCTCACTATGTGGTTTGGGATAAATTATGTAATATCTCTAGGCTCAGTCTCTTCACTTGTAAACTAGAAATAATTTCTGCCCCACTTGTCATAAATAACTGTGCTGAGGAACAAATATGATAATATATGCAAAAAGTTTTCCAATGGGCAAAGTGTGCTAAAAATGTAAATCATTTGTAGAACTTGACCTACAAATTAAGGGTGCTTTTCTCCATCATTTGTCTTTGGGGAAAGGATCTAATAAACGATTTTATCCAGAATGCATTGTGCTCAAAGTCATTTGTGTTTTAATGAAGAAATGTGCCTAATACAAAGTAAGTAGCTCTAACTGTTCCCAGGATGCTGGGGTGGGTATTTTTTGGGTGGTAGTTTTCCTTTCCCTTGTGCCTCCATTATCAGCACATACACATATTCATGAGGCCAAAATTTCTCTTACCTCCAGAAAAATTCTCACTTATAATTTTTGGTAACTGCTTATACAGCAATAATGATTTCAGAAAGGGAAGGCCACGCTACAGCACACTCAGCACAGGCCAGTGCTTAGCAACTCCTGTGGAGCAGGTCAGAAAGCTCTGATGGAAACCAATTTGAAAACATAAAATACTTAAAGTTAGTTTTAACACCTCCCCAAGAGGTGATGCCTGATGCCCTTATTGGAATTTAAATTGGAAGTTGACTCCAGCCATCTGTTAAATGACCACAGAAACTCCCCCAGCTGCTTCCCATGGGCCAACATAATATCATGGCTATTTCCCTGCCCTACTGAAAGCTGGGTGAGTAGAATTCGTAATCAGGGACTAGAGCAGACGTGCAAGCATTAGCCCTGGGGAAACATGCAGAGGTCAGACAGCAATAGTTAGCATATGTGCAAGGAAGAAAGATGCTCAAAGGCTTATGTATTCTTAAGATGACAAGTTAGCCAGGAATTCAAACTTGCTGTGTTTTGTGGAGTTTCAAATATTTTAGCATTGGTTTGATTTCTGATATTTTATATAAATGTACACATTCTCTCACACACATTTCATTTGGGGTTGCTATTATTTTCTTACTTGGAAGTCCTGAAAGTTGGTTTTTAGCTATTCTCACACATTAATTCTCCTGTCCTCTCATATTCTGGTTTTCAGAAATCTTTGTGTATGTTTTATTAGAGCATTGAGTATTCTAATGTATGTTTTATTAGAACATTGAATCTGAGCTGAATCCAGAGCACCCATCTGAGATGCCCATTGGGCAGAACCAGAGGTGATAGAATCTGGACAAGAGTACTACCTTTTTTAATAAGCCCACACACCATCTCAGAGAGACCTAGGTTTTCATCTTACTTAGGCTACAAGCATTCTCTAGAGGACAGGTCAGCAAGCCACAAGCCCACTATTCCCTGACCCCTCCCCTCAAAGCGCCCACCAAAAACCCTGGCCATGAAAAGCCTCTTGGCCTGTTAGAGACCCTTTTTTTCCCTTTGTTCTGCTCACCAGAACATAGGGGTCCCTCTCAGGTTTAGCAATAAACCTGCTTGGACTATGGAGTTCACATCCCCTTTTTTCCTTTCAAGGGGTACAGGGCTTGCCAACGGAGAGGGTCAGCAGAGTGGCCCATCCACAGACCCATTGCCCATGTGTTAGCCTTGCTATCCAGAAGCTGAGACTATGGAGTCAGGAGTGACCAGCTGACCACCAGAATTAGGGGACAGGCAGAGGCAGAAGTAGGGAAATACATGAAGTTTGGCCAGGAGAATGGGACGGTGCAGACAGGTGGACTGGGGTGACCCACCCAGCACTGTGTTGCCCTCACCAGTGTACCTATGGGCGGGAGGAGCCAGATCTGGCACATTGTGTTGCTATTCAGGACCTGCTTTCAATGTTTAACCAAACTAGTAAATACTCACAAGCATCTGATTTATTCACTGTAAATGTAGTATATTTTAAAATATATGTTTAGCTAATCTATAGGTGCTAATTTCAAAGAGTAACTACCAAGCATTAGTCAAACAAATATTCAGTTAATACTATTTACGATCAACTGAAGAAAAAGCCCTGACATGCAGAATAGTTATCAAGTCTAAATTTTAGATGCCTTAATACAGCATTCAAGAATTGCCACAAGCTATATTTCCTCTCCCCCAGCCATTCTCTCCCACTTGTCCACTACCTGCAATTTGTTCCACTTTATTTCTGGATTAAATATGTTATTAAATTAGGTGTCTCTCACACTTTTTTCATGATTTTCTGCTTCTTTGGTAATGTGTAAAGCAATGTTATATGTAGGCAATTTAGTTATCAAGTTTAAAATCAGTCTCACAAGTCTTGGGATTAATAAAAAAGTTTGATAAAGTTGTAAAGACTCCTATGGAGGGATCAGGTGAAAAACTTCATGCCTAATTCCTTGATTATCCTTAGAGAGGTTGTCGGTTTGAAACGTGTACACATATGATGTTAATTTGAACTTAGAGGCTAAAATTATTTTCTCCTCTCTAAATTGCATTTAAATAGATCCAAACACAAACCAGAGAAGACTTATCATTCAACTTATTCCATATATGCATCAAAATATGCCTTGCTTCACTACTTGATTTGGTTTCACACAGAAAGCTCTTCTGATTTTAAGTATCCTATCTCTTCTATCTGAAATCAAGTTCTATTGGAAATTTCCAACATAGGAAGACAATTATTGGGAAAGAATTTGAATATGGTGCAATCTTGAGGCACCAACAAATAATTAGCCCAAGGAAATTTTCCATATTAAAAAGAAAAACCTTCACTTCAAAGAACTCATAGGGTATCTTTGATATATGCCTTTAGCCACCTTCCAGAAAGCTGGTATCATATCTTACACCATACATACACACACATACATGCACACATGTAACATAACTGTATTTTTATTTTTAATGTGTACTTGATAATTTTCCTTCTCTTACTAAGTAGCAGTGCCAGGAACATATTTGAAGCTCTGTAATTGTTTATTCATTGCTTTCTTGGTGTACAATTATGACAGGTCTATAAATTTAAAAATGCATTGTCTTTGATAATGTTTAACATTATATCTTTGACAGTGACACAGAGTCTCTTCTGTAAAAAGCAATTTAAACTTTAAAAGCTGTCTGTTGGATGCCTGAGGGGCCGACAGGTAAATTTTCAAGATCTACTTTGACCCTTTGTCTTCCTAATCCTTTTGTCTCCTACTACTATTTTAGACTTCTAAAGTCTGAATTAGAAAATAACTTGAGTTAATGATGGGAAAACTTATTATAAACAGAAGTAAGAGGAATCACTCTGAAAGACAAAAGACTTTAATATCTGTCCAGTACCTCCATCTCAGTGACAACCAGGAATTTGCCAGTTTTCCCAACAGGAATTAATTACTCCTATATTTACTTATCAGTACTTTCTAACATCAAAGGGATGCGGGAAGAGGTATATTCTTTTCTCTTGTGACTTAAGGTTGGTAACTGCCTCTGGACTAAAGTTAAGTAAAAACAAAAACAAAAAGGAAACAAGAAATCCACTCCATAACTTGTACCATCTGCTAAAATTAACACCAAATGGATCATAGACCAAAAATCTAAAATTATAAAATTTTTAGAAGAAAACATAAGAGAAAAAATTTTGCTTAGGCAAAGATTTCTTAGATTCAAAAACAAGCACAATCTGTAAGTGAAAAAATGGTAAATACAGCTTCATCAAAATTAAGAAATTCTGCTGTTTTCAAAACTCTGTTAAAGCAGGGTATGTAAAATTGCAATATTTGCCTGGCTTTCGTGCATCTCCACACAATAGGTGTTTCCAGGGGGTGGAGAGGTAGTCATTCTCCATATGAATAGGTAGTTACAGGGTGAGAGAGGGCTTATCTGTACCCAAAAGGTTAGGTGGGTGCTTCTTCTTCTGCAGTTGAGTTGCGAGAAACACAGGAGAACAGAAGTGGACAGCTTGTAAGAGATAAATGGGTTTCTCCCACTTTATTTCTCCCTTTGACTGATTTCGTTCAAAGGTATTTTGCCCTGAGCTGGGAAAATATTTCCCCCCCACCCCCGAGTTTTACCTGATGGTAGTCGTCAGGAACTCTGAACCCCAAATCTGTCTACATAGGCGCACCTGCAGGCTGCCCCTAGAGATGGTGGAGAGATGCCCGGAATGCCCCCTGTGGATAGTGGGGAGGCCTCAGTGGCTGCAGCGGTAGAGGGTGCAGCTTCACCTGGGAACCCCCTATCTGTGGGGCGTCCAACTGGGGAGCCCCTAGTGGAGAATTGGTCTAGGGTAAAGCACCTCCTAGAGGGGTGGGGCCTTCCCCGGAAGTGGGGACGGGTGGAGACACTAGACCGTGGAATTAGCCCTCCTTGAGAGGGAAGGCTGTTTAGGAGGCCCTGAGTGGCCAGGTAGCAGCTGGGATTATAGGATCTCTTTCCCTCAAGATAGTGGAAAATGTTATAGAAGAGAGAGAGATTTATCAAAGAGAGAGAAAGACTTTGGCAGGAGAGAGACACACTTCAGCATCGCTTGGAGGAGCTGGGCGATGACTATGGGATGCCCTTAAGGAAGAGACACAGTTATTGAGAAGACGGGTCATGCTCCTGGAAGATTCCTTAGCAGCAGCGATGGCGAGGCGGCAGGAGAAGCGAAGTTGCCGGAGGCTGCGGGGGAGGGAGAGGAAAGATGGTGCCCTCAGCCCCCGAGATGGGGGAGGCCAAGGGCTGATCTGTTGCTGAGGCCACAGCCTGAGGCACCAGCCTCTCCTACATTAAAGGAGCTGTAATTAAAGAAATGAAAATGAAACAACAGCGGGCTCCTGGGGGAAGAGCCGCCCCCTCCCCGGGTTGTGGAGGACTCCCTGCTCCACCCATATACCCAGGATGAACTGGTGGACCTGAGCATCCAGTATAGGCAGAAGCCATGGAACCTCTGCCTAGATGGCTTTGGCGTCTCTGGGACATGGGGGTGCAAAAAAGTGTTATGTCGGGTTCTGAGACGAGTAGAATGACTTCCCTGATGACCTACCCTTTCCTCCAGCAGCGGTTGCAAAGTGCCCGTCACACCTCAGGGAATCAGGTGCTTCTGGATTAGCTGACAGCAGCCACAGGGCAGTTTGACCTAAGCAGGGTGATTTCCCATATTTACCCACTAGCTGGAAAATATATACAGAGCTCCAACAGGTGTTGCGGGAATTGAGTATGAAAAATATCATCTATAATATGGACCCCCAGGGCCCCGATGAGTTGTTGCTCACCACAGGAATGAGAAATCTGGTGCTGCATACAGCTCCCACACCTCTCTTTGGGTCCCTAGTGACTACTCTCGCCCCACACATAGGGCAACCCGTAAGTGAGGCTACTCGCACTCTAGCAGATCTGGGGGAGGTTGAAACAATAAGGGCACGGAGGGAAGTATGGGCCACGACTGAAAGGTGAGGTGCAAGGTGCCCTGTGAAGGTCTCGAGGACCCAGATGGGGTTGATTTGATAAAGGCCGGGGTAATAAACGAAAAACTTGATGGGCAGCCCAATAGGAACTTGTTAGAACTGTGGCACCAATTAAAGCCAGAGCAGCAGATCCAGCCGCTGAGGTCCAGGACACAGAAGCCAGAGGCAAAGTCCCATGTCCAGCCTGTGTCCCTGCAAGACTTCCTGGGGGACGATATTCAGGCCCTACCCTGGGCCTTCGTCCACACGAGATGATGATTGGTCATCGCGCTTCGATGTGGTGGGGACCAGAGGCCACATGTACAATTAGTAATTCACTGGTCCCCTGTGAATGTACAATGTGTCCTGGCGCTGATGGACACAGGAGCTGAGTGTTCTCTGATTTATGGCAACCCTGAGCATTTTCCCAGGACTCCTGCTGTGACAGATGGCTATGGGGGTAAGGCAATTAGAGTGAAGAAAGCCCGAATCCCATTGGGGATAAGGCATTTACCCCCAAAGGAGTATACTGTGTACATCTCTCCCATCCCTAAATATATTTTGGGGGTAGATATCATGCAGAGCCTGTGGTTACAGACCAGTGCAGGTGAGTTCAGACTGAGGGTACCTGTGGTAAAGGCAGTTCTGAGGGGACATGCTAAATGCCCACCTGTAGCTCTGCCTGTACCTCGGCAGGTGACAAATACTAAGCAGTATAAATTGCCCGAGGACACAAGGAAATTGGAGAAACTCTACAGGAGCTGGAGAGGGTGGGCATCAAGCCCACTCACAGTCCTTTTAAAGCCCCAGTGTGGCCAGTGAGAAAGCCAGACGGCTCCTGGTGTATGACTGGACTACAGGGAATTGAATAAAGTCACACCCCCTTTGCGTGCTGCTGTCCCCTCTATATCAGCCATTCTGGACACCCTCAGCCATGAACTAGGGATATATCATTCATTATGTTGTAGACCTTGCTAATGCTTTCTTCTCTATCGACATAGCACAGAAAAGCCAGAAACAGTTTGCCTTCACATGGGAAGGCCAGCAGTGGACGTTCACTGTCCTTCCACAGGGATGCCTCCACAGTCCCACTATTTGTCACGGACTTGTATTTGTAGCCCAAGACTTGGCCACTTGGAAGAAACCACAAACAGTGTGGCCATATCACTACATTGGTGATATTATGCTCATGTCTGACTTTTCTTTCAGATTTAGAAGGGGCAGTTCCTAGACTGGTGCAACATCTAGAGAGGAAAGGATGGGCTGTGAACATCACCAAGGTTCAGGGACCTGATTTGTCTGTAAAATTCTTGGGGGTTCTCTTGGAAGGTAAACTGAAGTTATTCCTGAAGAAGTGATAGAGAAGGTCCAGGCTTTCCCTACCCTTACCACTGTGACAGTATTACAAGAGTTTTTGGGTCTTTTGTGCTACTGGAGAGTGTTTATCCCGCACTTGGCACAAATTCTGAAGCCCTTATACTGGCTGGTATGAAAGGGCATCAGGTGGGACTGGGATGAGACACGTGCAGCTGCTTTTACTGCTGCCAAGAGAGCAGTCAAGGCCATACAGGCCTTGAGTGTAATGGATTCATCGAGGCCCTGTGAGCTAAATGTTTATGCAACCGAAAATGGTTATAGATGGGGTCTTTGACAGCGGCTTGGATGGACATGCCAACCTATTGGATTCTGGTCACAACTATGGAAAGGAGCAGAGGTCTGGTACACCTTGAAAGAGAAGCAACTGTCTGCTGAGTACCACACCTTGCTGGCTGAGGAGCCCATCACTGGAACAGCTGTAGCCCATCGGTGGGGCTTGCCATTGTTGACCTTTGAAGAAGTCAGCAGATCCCAGGAGGGCCTTGTGTGCTCTAAGAGGGACTTACACCCAGTCCCGCAGCAACATGGGACAATAGTAAGGGGGCTGATACCCCTTGTCAGGTGTCAGATAGACTATACTGGGCCTCTGCCCATAACAGAAGGATACCGGTATGCCATGACTTGTGTGGACACGGCTACTGGACTATTGGTTGCTTTTCCTACATGGCGTGCAGATCAGCAAACCACCAAGAGGGGCCTGGAGCATCTCTTTGCAGCCTATGGCCGCTGCAGGTGATTGAGAAAGATCAAGGCACCCACTTTACTGAACATGTGTTATAAGAATGGGTGCAGCAATTAGTAATAAAGTGGAAATTTCATGTACCAGATAACCCTACTGGGGCAGACATGATAGAGAGGTACAACAGTTTGTTGAAATCTGGCCTGAAGTCAGACACCAATAGTCTACAGGGCTGGTCAGTTCACTTATGTGCAGTGCTATGGCGTTTTAATGAGAAGCACCATAAAGGAGCCTTGAGCCCTGTGAATATGCTCACACACCTTGCTGCCTCTCCTATACAACCGTATGTGCAAACCAAAGAAGAGTTATTGAAGCCAGGATATGGCCAGCAGAGCAACATCCTGCTGCCAGCCCCAATTGCATTAAACCCTGCAGAACTATTGAATGGACATGGCCCTGGACATTTTGACACACGGACCAGTGATGGCTGGCCCTTCTGGCATCTTGGGAGAAAGGCCTGAAAGCTGGCCTCATGCATATTCCTGGAGTAACATCAGAGGGGCCCCCAAAGATCATGGTAGTGTACCCAAAATATCCAGGAGGTAAGAGCATCTTGCGGTGAAGTTTTGTTTTATCTTTATGGCCAGTGCATGTACCTCCCGTAGCCCTATATATTGACCCATCTGTAACTCCCACAGGGAGGGGGGTGAAAGTCTGGCATACTCGACCAGGACAAGATCCCATTCCTGCCACTGTCCTATCACAGGACCACTCTCTTGCATGCATCCTACCTGATTGACAAGATTTGCCTATGCTGGTGTCATGAAAACATGTATCTTATCACCCTTAGGGTTATTTTCTTCTACAGTCCCTGTGGCCTGGATGCGCCCCCTGGCGGGAGCTGCCGTGTGATGATTGCTCTGAACTCCCTTCAGTTACTGACTGCCTGTGAAATGGGCGAGGTACAGACTTAGTTTGCATAAGACTTTGAACCTAGCTGAATCCTCCAGCTTGAGGATTATCATAATTTTATATTATTAGTCTGGTTACAGTGTTCCAGTTTTCTCGCACAGGGTCCATTGCAGAAGATGAGGAACAAATAGATTGTGAGGCAAGATTTCTGGGGGGTGGCCTGTGGGTAAAATTGCAATATTTCCAGAATCTCTTGCCTGGCTTTAGTGCAACTCCATACAATAGGTGTTTCCAGGGGGTGGAGAGGAGTAGTCCATCTCTATATGAATAGATAATTACAAGGGCAGGTGAGGGCTTATCTGGACTGGAGAGGTTAGGTGGGGCTTCTCCTGCAGCTGGGTCATGAGAGACGCAGGAGAGCAGTAGTGGTTGGCTTGTAAGAAATAAATGGGTGTCTCCCACTTTATTTCTCCCTTTGACTGATTTCGTTTTCAAAGCTATTTTGCCGCAGGATTTTCCCCCTGGAGTTACAGGAAGTGAAAAGATAAGCTACAAACTTGGAGAAAATATGTGCAAATCACATGTCCATAAAGAACTCAAATCCAGAATATAAGGACTTACCAAACTCAAGAAAATAACCCAAATACAAAATGCACAAATGTTTCACAGACATTTCACCCAAGGAAACATATCAGTGATAAAAACAAGCACATGTTCAGTGACATTAGCCTTTAGAGAAATTCAAATAAAAACCCCAGTAATACTGTGTGCTTACTAGACTGTACGAGCAAAGGAAGCCAGACCCAGCACTCCATCACCCGTCACCAAAAAGAAAAAAAAAAAAGAACACATATTGCATAGTTTTACTTATTTCAAATTCTAGAAAATGCAAGATAATCTGTGGTGGTAGAAGGCAGATGCCTTGTGATGGGTAGGAAAGTCAGGCAGAAGGGTTAAAGGGGCAGGAAGACCTGGGGTGGGGGTGCTGTATGTGTTCATTATCTTGATTACGGTGATGGTCTGCTGATGTATCTGCCTGTCAAAACATTTCAAGTTGTACACTTTTACCATGTGCAGTTTATTTTATGTTTATTATGTCTAAATAAAACTGTTAAAAAAAAGGCAAAATATAAAAAGGTGGCATCTTTCCACTATCTGTTGTATAAAACATATGTAAACTGTGTTTCTTGGTATTTGGAGTGAGATACGGGGATGGACTTAAGATCTAATAGCAGACGACTGGAAGTTGGCAATGTGTAGAATTGTATAACTCAATTAACCATCTGATAGATCACAAAATGCTGAGATAAATGTTTCTAAAGAGAAAAGCTTCCTTAATCTTGACTCCCCAGTCACTTGTAGGATGGACTGTGTTATGACTGTGGAAGCTAGGTGAGTGGAAAGGTCCAAATTATTATATTATAGTTGAAGGCCGTTCTCTGTGTGCACACGTGTGTGTGAAAATATCCCTCTCTGTCTCTGATTCTTGCATGAAGTGGGGCAGAACCTTTGCCCATTATGGTGCCAGGAGGTAATGTTAGGACAGTAAAATCAGTGACATGTGCTTTGGTTCTTCAGGCCTGACCTCTGTACATTAGATCTGAAGGGTCCATGGCCAAGAAGGCAAGTTCCTCTGAGATGTACAGCGGCCCATCTGATCTCTCCAAGCATAGACCGCCTGGGGCGCTGGCAAGAGTCCCCCTGCCTAGTCTTGCTGCTGTCTAGGTAGCAAGTCTTTGACTGACCACGTGGAATGGAATCTAGAGTTTTATCCACACCTGGATCCTATTTGCCCTCTGGCTAAAATGGGCTTTTATTCCATTCCCATAATTTCAAAATTATGTTTGCTATTGCTGAGAGAGGAGATAGAAAATCCCTATAGCTATCAAGATCAAGAAGGTATTCATGACCAGAGTGTCTTTCAAGAGAGAAATCACCAAAAATTCTCTCACATTTTGCTTCAGCTGTGGAACAAAGATCATGTGGGTGCAATGGTTATTTATGCTCAGTTAATATTTCTATACGCTATGAACCATTTCATCGAGATTGTAGACCACTGGAACTTTCAGGAAAATGAAATATAATTCTATTTGACCAAATTGCCTACTCACCCTTGTTTTTAGCCTCCTCTAAATCCCTACCCAAATGCATCTTAGAAGAGTTTTGCTTCTCTACATTTAAACTTTTTGAAAATTTTATTCAAGAAAATACTTAAATGTGAGCATCCATTCTTTCCTTTATTTCAAGATATGAGTGTCAACATTCATTCATGTTCTGAAACCACGAACCAAGAGAGGACTAAATGCACCAAAAATGCTACAAGGCTGTTACTTGCTCTAGGAAAGTCGGTTAAGAGTTGTTTGCAAAGACTTCCTTTATTATCACCAGATTCCTCCTAAGTGAATCTCAGGTCACTCCTTCACAGCAGCCGTGTGCCAAATAAAACCAAAAAGAGCAACAGTCAGCCATTCAGACAGCCCAAAGTGGACATCACAGTGCACATATGCTGCTGGCCCCTGGTATGCATAACTTTTGGCTTTGAAGAGCTATAACCTAGTAGGAAAGCAAGAAAAAAGCAAATAAATGTACCCAGGAACAAAAACTACGTTATATGTGGTGGCACTAAGCCAAGAGCATCAGTTCTGGAACCAGCTTCCCTCAGTTCATATCACAAATGAACCACTTACAGGTTTGAGTGACCTCGGGTAAGTTGCTTAACTCTTCTATGGCTCAGTTTCACCATATGTAAAATAAGAATGTTATCATCTAATTCATAGGATTTTTGTAAGGATCAAGTAAATGAACACATGTAAATGCTTAGGACAACGCCTGGCAAGTAGCTCTTAGTAAATGGAAGTATTATACTACTTATGAAGTAAGAACAGCCAGCACAGTCTCAGAAAGGTCTTATTCAGACTCTGATTGTCAGTTCTAAAATGTATTTGGTCTAAGTTCTCCTTCCTTACATGACCAGTCCTTTAGCTACCTCTTAAATCTGTCCTCGACCACTTCTTGCTAGTACGTTACATTCTGTCTCCATTTAATTGCTTGCTCTGCTCCAACCCACTCTATGTTCTGCAAGGAAGGCACTTCCTGTAAACATTCAAAAAAGGAGCAAATTTGCTGACATACAGTGATGCAGAGAGGTACGTGAACACGGGAGGGAGAAAGGTCACCAGGCTATCATCAACATAGCCCAGCAAGGTAGTCTTCAGGTCTTAAGGAATCCACCAGAGGTGCTTCCAGTTAGAGGCCTGATTTGGCCAGCCCACTGTAAATAGATACCCCTCTGAGAATTAAATTTACAAACTGCCTCCACCGGGCTAATGGTGCCCCCAAAGATATCAAGTCCTAATCCCTAGATCCATGCCGTGTACCCAACAAGTGCTAAAACAGTGTTTGCCACGTTCATATCACAAAATAATGTACCTCATATACTTTTTAGGCCAAAAAAACAAATGAAATCTCAGCCATAGTAAGGTTTATGGCTACTAACTATGCAAATGCTCTCCCTTGGCCTTTGTTTCCCACTTGCTCGCTTGCCACAGAACATTGTCTACCATCCACACTGGCTGCTCAGCCCCCCCCCCCCGCAGCCTCCCCACACACCCACGCCCTGCAGCCTGCGCTCCAGCGGATGCACGCCGCTCAAAGGCTCCTATGGACCACCCACAACCCATCACCCATAAGGAAACAGCTGCCAAAATACCCAATGAAAGTGCTGCTGACACTTGGAGTTTGTCTTGAATGCTACTGTTTCTAGAAGATCAAAATACACCATTTTAAAAAGCCCCTTTGTTCTGACAATATCAGGCCTGGAATTACTCCTTTTCATTTGCATGGTAATGGACTCTAAAATGTCTCAGAAAAAATCACTTTGAGAATAATGGCATTGGATATTGATTTTTCAGGAGAAAGGGAGCATTAAACAAGAATATTCAGTGTAAGTAATTGTAGCTGAGAGATATAAGCCAGTCTACAATACAAAATATATAAAAAGCTTAAAAGGTGCCATGCTAGGAAAAGTCACCACAGTAAAGAAAGAGCCCTGAAGTCATACTTCTTCTGACGGACTCCTCTCACCATATTCCTTCAACCCATTTCAGTATACATACAGCATAAATGATGCAGGTTATGTAAGTAGTAGACAGGCCTTGAGAACAGAAGTGTTTTTGTGAAATTTCTAATTAAAACATATCTTGCAGAGTTGCAACTTCTTTATGTGTATCTAATTCCTCAGTGTCATGGTGTCCATCTTCCCTGCTAAATAACTATTGTTCAGTTAATCAGCATTTGATGCCCACATTTGATTTTCCTATGTTTTAATGGATTTTCTCTCTGTGAGCATCTTCCAGGGGCATTAAAGGGATATAAAGTACATTTTTGTACCGCTAGTTGCTAATACTTTCTCTTGGCTATTAGAAATCTCACATTTCACGTGTCTAAAACTGAAACCCTGAGGTCCTCCCACCAAAAGCAAACAAAAACCTACTCTAACCATAGCCTTCTTCTCAATGAATGGGAACTCAAACTTCTAGGATTTCAAGCCCCAAACTGTGCAGTCATCCTTGACTCTTCTCTCTTTCTCATACCACCCATCCAATCTCTGAGCTCCTCTTTCACAATATACCTAGAATCCAATCCCTCCCTCCCATGCACTGCCGCCACCCTGGAAGGAGCCCCCAGCATCTCTGGCCTACGTTTATGATGTCTATATCCCTCTTTGCTCCTCAACAGTCTCTTCCCCATATGGCATCCAGAAGTTTCCTTTTAAAATATGTCAGACCATGCCCTGCACTTGCCCGAACTTTGCAATGCTTCTCAGAGTAAAAGGCGAAGTCCTTCCAATGCCCAGTGTACTAGTTTGCTGCCACTAACTGTGTGGCTTAAACACCGAAACTTACTGTCTCACAAATATGGAGGCTAGAAGTCCCAAACCCAGGTGTTGGCAGGGCTGGTTCCGTCTAAAGGCAGAGAGAGAGTCTGTCCTATGTCCCTCCCCTGGCCTTCGGTGGTTTGCTGGCAATCTTCGGTGTTCCTTGGCATGGAGAAACACCACCCCAGTCTGTGCCTTCATCTTTTCAGGGCAGTACCCCGTGTGTCTGTCTCCACATTCTCTGTTTATAAGGACACCAGTCCTCCTGGGTCAGTGGCCCATTTTAACTCCAATATGACCTCATCTGAACTTATTACATTTGCAATTACCTTATTCCCAAGGAAGGTCACACACTTAGGTGCTGAGGGTTACGATGTCAATGTATAAATTTGAAGGAACACAAATTCATGACACTATAGTTGGCCCACATGGTGCGATCTCAGACCCTGTCTTTCTCTGACCCCCCAACTCTCTCCTGCTCACTCACTCCCGTCCAGCCACACTGGCCTCCTTGCTGCCCACGGACATGCCAGGGCACCCCCTGTGGGTCTTCGCATTTGCTGTCCTCTGTCCTGGAGACCCTCTTCTCTTGGGATGGCTGACTTTGTCAACTTCTTTTAAGGCTGCTTTAAATGTCACTTGCTCAATAGACTACGCAAAATGCACTATTCTTAACTGAAACCTAAACTAACCCCGACTCCCAACCGACACTCTCCAGTCCTCTTCTCCTTGCCCCATATTTCTTCCTACAGGATTTACTACCTTTTAATAAAATTATAACTTACTATTTGTTATGGTTACTGTTTACATTTGCCTTTTCCCACTAGGATGAAAGGTCCTTGGGGAGAAATATTTTTGTCTTATTCAGTGAAGTATATGTGACTAGAACATAATAAGCTGTCAAATAACATTTGCTGAGTGGATGAATGAGGTGTAAATTCACAAATTCTTCTGATTCATAAGGAAAAATCGCAAATTGATCAGAGCACATAAGAAATTCTAAAGAAGCAGTTTTAAGAATGGACAGCTCTGAACAGGACTCTCAGAGACGCATGCAGTTCTCATTTGGAATTCATGAACCTGGCAGAGCCCAGAAAGCAGCCCTTTTGGCAAACAGTAGAGGTTGTGTCTACAAGAAACAAATTTGATCAATATAGACAAGGTAAAGCAATCAAACAACATAGCTTAATAATTTATTATTTCTGTTTAGAATTTTCTTTTTATTAACCATTTTGTCTCTATAGACAATCAGAAATTCTCTCTTAAGTATAATTCCCCACTTTATTTTGGGCCATGTAGATATGAAAAATCCTGAGTGAAGTGTTTTCATTAAAATGTGTGAACAGGTTCCTACTGCAGTAGGCCACGATGCTAGAACTACCGCCACTAATAATTGTACTTCATAATTTGACAGCTCTTGTTGTAGAAATCCATGTGCAGGTAATAAGATTCTATTTTCAGCAAAATATTCTTCAGAGAAAAAATAAATAGATTGGGAAAGTAGAAAAGTAAATGCTTTCTTTTTTTAGTTGATTTTGTTTTTTTAATATTCCATGTGAGAAGACTGAGAAGGGACCCACACCCAGGAATCTCACGTCGGCAGTGTGTTCGTTCCCCAGAGTCACTGTGTGGCTAGTGGCTTTGGTGGATCTACACCGTGTCGCCCACTCTTGCCTGCTCTCTTGTGACTAACAGCCTCCTTTTCTGAGTTTATGGAGTGGATTTCAGAGGCAGGCTTTCCTGACACCTGGATGCTTTTATAACCCTGAGTCCTGAGATCCCTCCGGATCCTTAAAAGAAATCCTTTCCTTTGCTTAAGCTTCTGCTACTTCCTGCCTAATATACATGTGCCTGACCTCTGTTTCCCACCATCTAGACTGGCCTGTGTCCTTGATATAATTTTTCGGTATGTGATATAAACTCTCATCCATGATAAGAATAAGTCCTTTTAAAACTATTCTTATTGACAGTGGATATTTACACAGCGCTCATAAGTGAGGCTTCTACTCCCAAAGAAAAAGAGCATTAAGCTGGGAAATAGGTACAAAAATTAATGGTGCTATGCTCAATTTGACCAAAATTCTCACATATAATACAGCACTTTAAAAATGTAAATAGGAGTATTCAATTATTAGGATAAGTGAATGCTTAGTCATACTGCTTCAATAGAGACATTTATATTGAAAACCCGTTTGCAGTATGGATATAAGCAATATATTCAGGTCACTGAATTTTGTGCTCCACTGACTGGTTCGTTGACAGGACATCTGTGAAAATTACTGCGATCGTTCTCTTTACATGTCAGTGCATAACTTCAACCCTATGATTTTAAAACACATTATTCAAATTCTAGCTTTAATGGTCACTTAAAATAAGCCATTTCTTTCTGAAATCAATCAGTCAGGCTGCCCCCACCCCCTCTCTTACTGACTGGGACTACTCAGACGGTTTTACAAAACAAGGACAAAGCATGAAAAAGGTAAATATTTACATTGACACCCTCACCTCTACAAAGTAATACTACCCAACAGTGTTCAAAATCTTTTTAAAAATATGTACTTTTAGTATATTTCATCCTTAGAAGTAATGGAGCTAGTATGAAAGTGCCCTATGCAAAGGGAATGCCCCCCCCCAACTACCACCTCTTGCCCAGAGACCCACAGTCATTGAGCCGCCCTATTCTCCATAGAGCTTCTCACCTGTCTCACCTTTGGAGTGAATGTGGTAAGCTAGGAAAGTATTTTTATGGGGTGGGGAGTGATATAAAAAGATGATCTAGATGGTAGAGATGATGGGGGTGGACTAGAGAAGTACCTGCACACTATGACCACTTTTATATTCCAAGTCCTTTCATCCCTAACCCATTTGTTTATCCAACATAGATTTATTGACCACAAACTGTATGTCAGGCCCTAACCATAGCTACAGAGGAGAGTAGAACAATGAAAGACACAGGATTTACCCATTAGTTTTAAGTGTTCTGAGTACAGAGAAGAGTGGATGCTCTGCACACAGCAGAGCCACACGCAGGGCCTCCTTGCAATCCTCAAGACTGAATACACATGCATGTTTTGGTTCAGTACCAATTCTGCCCACACAGCTCCATTAGTGCGGGGGTGACTCATTTCAGGGTGAAGACAGTGGGATTAGAAAGGCCCAGGGATTTTCCTGAAGTTGCAGGGTCTGTAATTTGTGGAACTGGATCTGGCTGTGACCAGCCATCCTGGATGGCCTGGGAGTGAGGAGTCTCCCAGGACATGGGACTTCCAGTCCTGGGAAAACTGGGATAGTTGTCCACTCTATCAGAGCCCAGGTTTCCTGAACCCATTTCAAACTCTCTTTCCAATCCACTAGTACTTACAAAAATGTCTTCTTTTTATAGTTTACTGTTTATTTATATTATAGAGCTTTGTAGGCATTGCCAATGTACTCAATGTGTATTGGAGTCAATTCATAACAGAAGAAATGAAATTCTCCAGTTACATATATACATTCCATTGTAAAGGCAATCAGCAATCTCCTGAGAAAGCAACTGTGAATATCGATGGGCAATGATTCAATTGTGACCCAAATTTCTATGTTATGATCTTCATGTTGGTCACAGACAGCACTGAGGTTTTCTACTTCGTATTGGATTTTCCTCATGTTTTCTATCTTTTTCTGGTTTCAGAGTTCTATTCTATCTTCATCTTCAAAGAGGTAATTTCATGTAATCATCTGTTTGATCTCTTTCTTAATGTCTTCTAATATTTCATTAACAATTCCCTACAGTTTCTCAGAATCCTTCTTGAAAGGAAACATAACAAAATGATTAAGAACTTGGTGCCTGATATCGGGGCATGGATTGAAGTCCTATGCCACTTTCTTCCTGTGTCACCTGTAAAAATGCTGTGATTCTCTGTACTTCAGGTTCCTCATCTGTAAAATGCAAATAATCATAGTATTACTTAATAGAATGGGTCTAAGGATTCAATAATTGCTTATATCTGGAGGATTTAAAACAGTTCTGGGCACATATGTGCTTAATAAGTGTTAGTTAATATTGTCATATATGGTTCAAAAATTTTTCTATTTCTAAGATTCTCAGAGTTATAACTCTAAGATTCCTTTTAATAGGAATGTAAACGGTTCTTGGAAATACATATACTGGTTATTTAAAAATATGTAATAGATACCAATTTGAATGTTCCATCTTTCAGAACGTGTGACTTCCTTCACAATACAGGATCTGACAATGGAGTGGGGATGCTTACTGATACGCACAGGTTATTTAGGTCTAGAACTCAAGGGACAGGCTTGGGCAGGTAGGGGATAGTTGACAGTGGTCGTGAAAATGGAGGGAAATAACCTTCTATCTGTAGTTTGCAGATCTAAAAGGGAAGAGAGGATCCCAGGAGTAAGTGAAGGAAATGGCTCCTGAGAAAGAGAAGGAAGAGTCATCAGAGAGATGGAAGGGGAAACAGGGGAATAAATCTGCCTGCTCAGGAGAGAGCATTCAATTCTGGACATAGGTCATTCAAGAATTCAGGCCTCCCATTTGATGATACCAGCAGTATGATCAAAAGTAAGGAAAGGAAGGTGTAGTGGTGAAGGCACAAACAAGGTTGTAGTGGGTGCAGGAGAGGATGGGAGGGAAGCAAGTGGAAACATCAATACTAGCAACTCTTTCAAAGTAGAAAGGAAGACAGAATGTGATAGTTAAAGGAGGGCTGGTATTGAAGAAATGTGACCCAACGCTCCTCCTCGCCATGGGTGGAAGCAAAGGTAGGATTCTCCACATCTTTGGGAGGCCCCCTAAGGCAGGAAAGCCCAGAGCTGAGATCCAGTAGAAAGCTCAGTCAAGACAAACTAAGAGTAGTTTCACCACATAGGATAAAAACACGACTGCAGCTTGGTGTACAGCACTGAGGATCTCAGATAAAATGGTTAGAAGCAAAGAGCAATGAAGCAAAAGTGTAGGATAATTCAGGAGTTGCCTGCAACAGGATTTATGTTTTGCAGGTGGCTTCTTTATGACAGCTGCCATGCAGGTGGCTGGCTTGGAAGGGATGGCACAGATTGGCAAGGAGTTCCTAAGCTGAAAAAGATGAGGATGAAGGTTTGGAGATTTTAGATTTATAGGATGTTAGAGTTGAAAGTAGTATGGAGGCCATAGAGTTAAAGTCTTTCATTTTATCATTTACTAACTCATGTGGTCATACAATGATTACTTATTAACCACCTTGTGGCACGTGTGATGCTGTCTGCTGCACGGTGACATGGAGTAGCTTTAGAGTAGCTTCACTAGGACTGAGTAAATATTGTGTACTTCAGATATGAGTAGTGGGGGTTCTGAAGTAAAGAACATTAGTTCATGTTTTCAAAGCTCACAATTACTAAGCCACCCTATGGTTACCTGAAGGAGTCCCATTCTTATACTTCACCAAGAGCCCAGTCATGCTGTGTTCTAATTTCCAAGATGGAGTATGTCTTGTTTGTAAGGTCTGTGTGACAGTTGTTTTGCCTGGAATTTTGGGGGCTGCTGTGTGTGTGTGTGTGTGTGTGTGTGTGTGTGTGTGTGTGTCAAAGAAAAATTGCACCAGACAGAGTTAAACAGGCAAGGAAGATTTCATTCAAGACTTTGTTACCATAAAGGAAAGAGACTGAACTCAACTCTACTGAAATAAAAGTTGGGATAATTTTTAAGAGGTGAGGTGAGCTAGGAGAAAAGTAGTGAAAGCCATGAGAGGAATTTGGTCTACGTGATTAGACCCCTTGTATTTGCTAATTGTTGTTTACTGAAGTGAGGCTTCTGCTCTCCCACAGAAACTGGAAAATAAGGACCCTGGTCAAGGTGGGGGAGCCCAGCAATTAAGAATGTGCACCTGGATCAGGACAGCGGCACTTCGGGATCCTCCACTCTCTTAGGCTCCTCGCATTTCATTCATTCTCCACTGATATTCAGTGAAGTTTGCACGTTCCAGCTTGTTTCCTTGAGCTAAGAAGAGCCGAGTCAACGGTTCTCTGGCCACATGGTGGTACTAATGAAAGGAGAAAACTCCATTAACAGTGCATCTCAAGGGGGACTGAGCCAAGGTTAACCGATCAGAAGACCTCTCTCCATGTGGGAAGTGTCATTCTCGTTTGACTTAGCATTCCAAAGCATTTATTTTTAAGAAGGGGGAAGTCCCCTTATATTTGTTAATGTTGAGCCCTTCCTCTGTCACAGAGACTTCTTTCAAACTTCTCATCCTAATTCTAGGTTAACGTCAAATGCCATTTCCGTGTAAACTTTTCTATTCCCCAGGCAGAGCAAGTTACTCCTTTCTCTGCTCTGCCCTTAAGACAGGTTCTTTTACTCACAATCTCTCTGCAGATGCTTCCTAATCCATGAAAGTGGAGGTGTTGACCACCTCCCTCCCAGGGACCCTGTGAAGATTAAATAAGGTAACATATCAGGAAGCTCTTGACATCCTTCTGGCAGTATTTGACTCCCACTGGTATGGCAGTTCTTTTCACACGTGGCTCTGACATCACTAGATGGTAGCCTCCTCGGGGGCAGGGGCTATAATATGTTCATTGCTTTAACCCTAGCATCTAACACATCTCCAAGGACAAAAGACAATAAATGTTGGCTGAGTTGAGTAGAGGTTTAGTTTAATCCATTTTCTTTCCTATTAAAATTAACCTGATATCTGACTAAATTCAAGGTGTTGGGGGGCAGGGCAGTAGAAGAGAGACATCTTTTTGAAGCATTTGACATTATTTTGCAACAGTGGAGTGACCTTAAGGTGCCAAAATATAGCGCAAGAAATGTTGGAAAGGGGATCATGAAATGAAGCAGGAGTGTGCCAAACACACATACCATTCATTTTCACAAATTCCCTTGAGTTATTTTTGAGACACAATATTTCTAAAACAGAAATAACGAAATATTTTTCTCAGACAGAAATGTGAGCAATGCACCTGCACATATAGAGTATCTGGGCTTCTTATTACAGCCTCGGTGTCACCTGATACCTAGTTGCAAATTGGAATGGGCAGTGGAAGAAGAGGGTTGCCGTGGGCCCAGAGGAAAGGTCCAACTCAAATCCCAGAGCCCATGCCTCTGTGACATGAAGATGACTCCGTGATCCCCAAGTGGCTGAACTAAACCTCAGCCACCTTATAAAATATCCTCATTGCTCTTTCTCCAGTGACTTGCTAGAAGACAAGGGAAGCCATATGACTGCCATTTTTGGGTCAGACACAGTTTTAGTCACTTTTATTTCACAAACTTAACACATTTCTATTTTGCAGAATAAAATGATAGCACAGTGGAGTTACATCATTTGTAGTAAACCACAAGGCCAGGATTTAAACCCAAACCTTTCTGCTCCCAAAGTCCTGCCGTTTTCGCTATTCCTCACTCACGGCCCCATGTCAGAATGCTGACAATGGAGACCAACTTCCTTGGCAGAAGCCCAGCCTGGTGACAAAGATGCCTCTGTCCTCGTTCCTGGGCCTCAAAGACAGTGAGGGTTTTCCCGAGGCATACAAATGTAGCTGGAGGTGCACCCTGAATATCTGATGAGAACTGTAGTCTTTGATGGAACATATTCATTTAGTTATAGTTCGTCATGAGCTCTTTATTCAGAAATTCAGCTTTTGGTGGAATCGGAGACATGACAGTGATCCCTCTGTGTCTGTATTAATTTGTGTTTATTAAATTACTTATTTGCCACTCCAAGAAGTGCCACTATTAATATTTTGACCTGGCAAAAGGTGAAAATGCTTAACTCAGTAATATGAAACCAATGATAAGAATTTGCAACTAGAATTAGAACAGACTGAAATCAAAAGTCAGTCTCCCATTTGCTCTTTCTAGTATTGCTTCACAAGGAAAGGATGAAAGTAAATCAGATCAAGAAAGGTCCCATCCTGTGAACACTCAGACATAACGGGCTGCTAGCCCAGTGTCTTAAAGAGCATAAATAGCTGTTTGCTCGGCAACATGGTTCCAATGTCTAGATTAGACTTAAGCAGTGTTTGTTTATACATGAAAGTCAAAGAAAGGACTGTTGTTATTATTAGTACAATTCAGGCTAAATGTTCCCTATGTGAATTTTTAGCTGGTTATTACTAAGTGGGCAATCTTGTTTGCACCATGCCCCTAATTGTCTCAATTCTCCATCTCAGATTTGCCAGACAAAGCTTTAAGATAAGAGGCCAAGGCCTCATTAATTAATGCAATAAATCATTATGTCATGTAGCCTCTTAAAGTACTCCTCCTGTCCCTCCAAAGATGGAAGTGGACTCATGTGTCTTGTAGAATGGTTTTGCTTTTGGTTCCTACACTGGATCCACACGTCTGGATAAGAGAGGGGTTAGCAAAGAATTGCAGGAATCTACAGACCTGAACCTCTTGCTCACCCCATTTCCTATCACTCCTCCTAATACCCTCTTGAATTCCAAACAAAGTGAGTGACTTTGATACAACCAGCAAAGGTTAACTATTACCCCCAAACAGTCCATTATGTGTCCCCTCCAATTGTTACTTGGATTATGTGTGCAATGAGTATTCTTAATAATTTGATGAAATGTATTTGTGACATGGTCTATATCAGGTGGTTAGAGGGCAAAAGGTCTTAGCTTTTTCTTTCAGGTTGGAGACCTAAAACAGTCAGTAAATTTCTATGATCTTCTGAAAATTACACACAAGTTGTTGAAAAAAATACAGCCCTTTAAGCGTACTCTTTAATTTCCTTAGCAACTGAGATCATAGTCAAGGGCAGGATTTACAAAAGATTATGTTAAAATCCTTGACTACTTCAGCCCTGTGTCTCCAAGGATGCCCTTCCTGGTATGTGCCTCATCAGAGTGAAACGCAAAAATCACAACATCCTTTGTTTGTATGGTATTCTTCAGTTTTTAAAGCACTTTAACACATATCTCATTTTACCTTAACAGCTCTCTGACACTGACAGGTAATACTTCCCGTATTTTACAAAAGAGGAGAAACTGAGACTCAGGAAGGATAAGTGATCTGTCCCAAATCACAAATCAGCAGGAGCAGGTGCAGACCCAGGCCCACGCTTCCCGACTCCCATGCAGCGATGCCCCCATCCTGCCCTGTGGCCTCCCTTCTTTGGGAATGTCGGGGAGATGGAGCTGTCAAAGCTGATCCTTTCACATCTGGGCTTTCCGCACCCAGTCCTTAAAAGGCAGATATTTCAAGATCTTGAGACTTAGTAAAGGCCTTAAGAAACAATAAGATTATGTTTAATTACCGGAAATTAACTTTTCATCTCATTCCCTTTGCAATCATAAAGGTTTAAATAACATAAAAGAGCTTACAGCGATGAGCAGCCTTAAAGCTGACGAGTGCGGAAGAGCCCCTGAACGCAGCCACCTCTTAGCCGACTGCCATTCCCATTTTATGTACCTTGGGTTTTTTCACAAATGCAACAGAAGTTTGCTTTGCCTTATTGTCTAGTCCCTTATGTAACTGACCTTCAGCGATTGTATAACCGTGCAAGGCTGATTCAGTGCGCTGTTCTTTCCTGCTTAGTATTATTAGAAGCTATTGGAGAAACACTGCTGGTGCTCTCCAGAAAGGAATCTTTTAATATTCTATTTAAAGATCTTGTTGTATTTTCCTGTGAAAAGATAGAATTGTCACATATAAGACTGTAAAATGGTAATGGCTGATTTTTATGAAAAGAGTTCATCTCCAGAATGTTTTGTGTGGCAGGAGAGCTGAGAGAAAGACTGAATATAATCAACGTGTGACACTGCCGCACAGCAGGTGTGCCACGCATGACATATCCCCGAAGACATTGGTGTGGACAAGGACGATCGTTTTTGTGAAATTCTTAACTAAAGTGGTATGAAAAGAAATTAGATTATATCCGTAAGTGCCACTCTATTATACACGTGAAACAGTCTGTGTTGTACTCCCTTTCTATAATTCTCCAGGAGACCATGTGAAAATACACTAAAAACTGATCTCCTCAGAGATCAGAGAACACCACTTAAAACAAACAAAAAAATCATAGTATCCAAGGGGTACTGTTTATAAACCAATCAAATAATAGGAATAAAAACCACTAAATAAAGCAAGTTCACCAATTGTCTTTCCTGTTGTTTCTGGCCCTGCTGTGGCTGCTGCGTGTGCGCCTCTGCGGCGGCAGTGACTTTCTTCCCTGCGTACAGTTTACTTGATTTCCTAAGTCAGGTACCCTTAACTTGTCACAACTTTGTTTCCTGAACTTCCAGACCTTTGTCAAACATTTATTGTTCAACTTTCAGGCTTTCTTGGTTCTTTCCTCTTATTTTGCAGTTCCAGTCTGTGAGAAATTTGTCCTACACGGCAGATTTATTTAGTTTATGGTGATTATACAATCAAGAATCTCATCTCTAACAGAAGATTGCTTCCCTTCTGTATTACCACCTTCTGCCGCACCCTATCCACAGTAAAGTTGCCTTATCCATTATGGGGCTATAGAATAAGATATTTGAGATAATTAATCTACATGTTAAGAATTAGAACCTAAACTGTAACAGACAAGGCATTGTTTCCCAGGAGAATGCTCTAAAGTTGAAAGGAAATCCTACTCATACTTCTGAAAGATTAACTTGAAGAGTTCTACCAAATCCAAAGCTTCACTGGCATTTACTCTTTCTTAACATACAGACTCAGGTCACAATAGAGTATGGAGCCAGCTTTATCAGGAAGCCTTAGCTCTACTTTCATCTTCTGGCAACTAACCTCTAAAGTTGTATGTAAGAAGGAAAATGCTCAGTGGAAAGCAAGGATGATTCATGGCTTAGATAAAATGATTTTTAAGGCAGTGTATAGGAATTTTCAGATGTATAAGTTGTCCAAGCAAGTCTCAGGGAATTTCATGGCCACATATCTCATGAATGAAAATATGAGAAAGGCACAAGAACACCTCCACTTGGTTGGAAGGAAATTAACCCAAATAGGATTTGTCTTTATCAAAAGGAAAAATTTAAGCTTCAGCTCTTCCTTTGGTGCCCATATCTGATCATACTGGGACCCCCATCTTGACGGGTAAAAACAAAGATTACTGTTAAAGAATAAAAACAAAACAAAAATGCAGTACAGCAGACCTAAATGCCAAGCCCCCAAACAAGATTAAAATATACAGTTTATGCAGGCTGATTTCCAAATAGTCATAGACACTAGGATAAACTAATCAGAATGTACTGGGCACAAAAGGGAAGACAACACACACTACCTTCTCTGAAGACATAAATAGCCCAGATAAAGTGGTGTGACCTAAGAGATTTCTTTAAAATAATCCAAGGGAGAGACAGAGAGGCAAAACTAAACTGACCATGAGTTAACGATAGACTGAACTGGGTGATGTACTTATATGAGTCATTTTATTCTTTTGTCTACTTTTGTGTATACTGGAAAATGTCAATAAAATGTTAAAAAAAACTAATTTGATAAATTTCTGAAGAGAATAAGATTAAGAGTAGAATTGGTCAAAAATAATTATTATAGTGTTAAAATGGCCTTTATGGTCATTAATTTCCAAAAAGGTACCTGGCCCCAATCCAGATGTAGTACCTATGTGTCAACTGAAAGCTAAAGATTATAAACGTGGATCACTTCAACTTAAATTAGTTGCTTAGATTGGTTCCTAGTCATATACAGTGTGACTTGATTGATTTCATAAATTAAAGTGCAAATAATTTTAATTATCTTCCTGTTTTCTGGAGAAGAACGTGTAATACAGAATTGCTTGAAGAAGATTAAATCCTGAGCTTAACCTTCAAACTTTGAGAAACAAAATATTTTGTATTTTGGGAGACAATTCTCCACAGGTCCTCTGCATTTCTATGTGTCTTGCAAGCAAAGGCACAGACTCTCCTTTGTTAAAGACTACCATTCAAGGAACTCTGTGTAGAAACAGCCTTGAAAGATAGAAATAATTCATTTCTCTGGAGCAATGGGCAAGCAGGCTTACTTTCCATTGTACAGTTTTAGGTTCCCTAGGCTCAGGGTTCTAATAAAACTACAAGGGCAGGTATCATTTGTCCTTTTCCACAATGCCTTGTAAGAACTGCGTCTATGGCAATCAACACAAAATATGCTGATGTGCATGCTGCTTGCTGCGACATGAGTAATACAGTCCTTTGTCTCTGACCCAGGAGTCTCATGTCTTTCCCTAGCATCCATGAAACAGGAACCAGATAATCCATTAGTTTGCAAATAGGATAAAATCTTAGACCCTTCAAAAATTTTGACTCTGCTAAAACTGAGATGGTAAAAATAATGTGCCTGGCATGAAAATGACCTATATTGAGACTGACGGCAGCTGCATTCACTTTGAAAGACTAGTTAAAAATTAGCAATGCCTGCCAAGCAAGCCAACAGGTAGGCTGCATCATGCACATTAAGGCTGACCTTGTGAAGTTACTTGTTTCAGTGCCAGCACAGGAAGTGTTCAATAAATGATTAACAAACCTAATGCCTATTAAAATTCTAGAATCTAATCCTAGTTTTTAAAGGATTGAATATTGAAGAGTCATATATTATCTTATGGCAATAAGTTTGATTTTCTAATTTTCTTTCTTTGAATCAGAAATTCTTCAAAAATTAAATAGAAAAAAAGCCATTTATACTTTATGTGCAAGATATAAATATTTTTCATTACTGTTGAAAGAGAACTTAAAATCAAATTACAAATGATATTTATTATTTTAAACTCTAAATAACTAAAAAATAAAACCATACCAAAGTTGAGGTATCATGTATTATGTCAAATGTTTGCCAAATTCTCACACAGCTAATATGCCCCAATTTTCTTGGTGTAAAAAGAGAGCCAAGGTCGTCAAAATAATTCTGAGGCAATATATCATCTAAGGTCAAACCAAGACAGGTGTTCCAACAACACGGATAAATCGCTGAGACGATTTTTATTACTCACAGTGAATAATGTGTGACTCTTCCCAATGGGTTAATGAACAAATTTTATGAAAATAGAAAAAAAAATAGTTTGACTTTGGGCTTGTCAACCATCGCATTTACTTAGCACATGCTCATATCCTAGAATGACATATATAGACGTAAAGATGTCACTGAAAAATATAAGAAAAAGAATAGGGAACTCTATTTACTCTCGATTCTATCAGAAGAATACAACAGCTTTAATTAGTGAATTTTTACTGAAACAGTTATGTAGGTAAGCCCATGAATGGATGTGTGACCTTGCTGTTTCTACCAAAGGGGTCTAAAAAGAGAGAATATTAGTTCAGTGGCTGCAGCTACAGGCACAAAAATTAAATAAATAAAAAGGTGTCAGTGACCATTAAAAAATAGGAGTGTCAATTTATTCTGTATTTAATATGAAATTGTGATTCATTGCTTAGAAATTGTTCTAGATATATTTTTGCTTGATATTTTATTTCAATCATATATAATAAACCCTTAGTGGAAACTCAGATGAAATAATCATGGCTTGAGGTATTCCCAGGATTCCAGCTTGATTAACTGTATGGATTATTTACTAAATTGGAAAGATAGGAGGAGGAACAGAAGGGGAGGGAAGGTGTTTATTAAATATTTAAGTAGAAATGAAATATTCAAGTGAATATGCAATATCTATGTGAAGATGCCCAGCAACAAGGAGATGCCTTCAATGAAGATAATTTGAGATTTGTCAAAATACGCAGATTTATCTAAAGCCCTGATAATGAATGAAATTATCTACAGAGAGAATGAGAGAGGGTTTCTGTACTGAACTGTGTAGAACTGCAATACTGAAGTCTGGTGGGAGGAGACAAGGAAGCAGACAGAAGAGGAATGTCCAGTGAAATAAGTAGAAACCAAGGGGATGGTCTCATAAAAAGAGAACTTCACTGAGAGTTACTGATGGCTATGCTGAGTAAGAACTTTAAGGATTTTTAAAGGTTTTGAAGGATGTACCTAGTAACTTTAGAAAAAGGTTTCTGTATATGGAAATAAGAATGGAATGAGTTGAAGGATGAAAAATGTGGATAAGGAGAGAAAATGTGTAGACAACATTTTTGAGAATTTAAGCAATAGAGAATAAAGGAGTGGTAACTGAACAGTGATGTATTGCCAATTAACGATTTTGTGTTACTGAAATATGATCGAAAGAAACTGCATAAACAGAAAAGAGGGTACCCTGAAGTTCAAGAGCCCTTAGGATAATGAAACGGAAGGGATTTCTTTGGATGCTGGAGGAAAGGAGGGATGGAGGAGGGTACATTCACATGTGCAGATCTGGAGATGGTGGTATGTAGAAATATCCTAATAACTGTTTGCATTTCCTTTAGTGACATGTAAGACAAGGTCATTAGATAAAATGGTGAGTAGATGGGAAGTTTAAAGAGAGAGTCAAAGCATAAAATTGTCACAGCAGAGGGTGGGGGAGGGATCTTAGAGAAACATAACAGATTTGCAATAACAGGATCGCTCAGCATCTGCGACTAAGCATGGCTTTCTGGGGCACTATTTATCCTCACGTAGCAGTTCTTCTCAATGGAACAAAGGGCATATTTAAATGCGTTTGTAATAGTGTATGGCAATGATGTTATGGTGTTATTCATAATTTTGGCAGCTCTCAACTGTTTCATTTTCCCCTTGTGAATGTCTAGGATTCACGGACTAATTCTGAGTGATTTTGAACCTGTGCGCCCTCAGAGATGTAAGAGTAGTAGTTAAGATAGGGTCAAGGTTCCCAGAAAGTCTCATGCTAAAGTGACAACTGCCTTAAATAATGTCAGTTTGCATGTCACCATCCACAAAACTAAGTAAATGATCACTCTGAGCCAGGGTAGTGCTATTGAAAAAGTAATAGTTCAGTGGTTAGCAATAGTTCAAGATCAGCTTTCTTGGACAATTCCAAGGAGGCAGTCTGTTACGACTGCCATGTCACTAGGAAACATACATGGAGCAATGCGATAATAAACCAAAAACCAGGCCAAGACTCAGAATGTCTGCTACAGCTGCCATTACAGGCTTCTTGTCTGGAGCCCCTTCTGCAAAAGTCAGCGTGCTCCTCTGGTGACAGGCAATGAAACCGGTGTGGGCCTGTGACCCAGCGGCCTCCAGCGGGACGGCTGGCGGAGCCCTGCATCACAGGGGAGTGATGGCGACTAGTGGGAACAATCACGTTTTTGTCATGAGAATTTTAGCTCAAAGAGTGCACAGGGGTGACAGTGCTGTGCTATCGGCTGAGACGACAGAAACCAAACGATGTAGAAGTGATTACAGGTGGGACAGTAATGGCAGAGCCTTAGCACGGGGATCCATGAATTACGAGGGCGATGTGAGAACACAGTCACACGCGTGTGTGTTTCTTGTCATAGTCCTGGGAACACTGGGAGTCTCAGGCATGGCACAGACTTCTAACTAAGGGCAATCTTCAGCATTCTTCTTGAGGTAGATTATTACAATGTCTGTTACAGAGGACCTCTAGTGACCCCCACCTCCTAGTATGCATGCCTTTGTGTCACCTGACCCTGAGCTTATCCACATGGGCTATGAAACATTAGCAAGTGTGATACAATCTCAGGCTTGATAAATATTTGCACATTAAGGCTTGTTCTTTTGGAATACTTTCCCTTAAAAGCCAGGTTCCATGCCGTAGAAAGGTCAAACTGGACTACTAATCAATGAGAGACCGTGTGGAGAGAAGTCCCAAAAGATGAGAGGCTATCTTGATGTTCCAATACCAGCTGAGCTCCCAGCTGCCTGAGTGACCTCAGCTACATCATGTGGAGCTGAAGAACTCCCAGCCTGAACCAGTCAACCCACAGAATCATGAGAAACGATAACATGTAATTGTTTTTAAGCCACTGAATTTTGCAGGTGTTTTTTTAATATAGCAGTAGATAATTGAAACACTTCTAATAACTTGGAAAAATAGCCACTATGCTCTAGAAATAGAGGCAAACATCTCTGGTTTAGGAGTTAGACAAGCCTGAAGTTCAGTTCTTGCTATGCAACTTACTCTTGTAAAGATTTTCTTGCCGTTTTGTTTTTTTCTATCAGCACTTTTGTCCTGCCTGCCCTAGGAGATTGTCCTTACACATAGCGAATACTCAGTAAATGCTTAGGTACCAAATATACGAATGAATGAAATCTGCATTAGTTTGCTAGGGCTGCCATAATAAAATACCACAGACTTGTGGCTTAAACAACAGGTAGTCATTTTCTCACAGTGCTGGAGGCCAGAAGTCCATGATCAAGGTGTCAGAAGATCTGTCTTCCCCCGAGGTCCCTGTCTTTGGCTCACAGACGACAGCCTTCTTGCCATGTCCTCACACCGCCTTTCTCTGAGCATTCATATGCCTCGCGTCTCTCTCCCTCTTTTTACAAGGACACCAATTTTGCTGGATTAGGGCCCCAACCTAACAACCTCAGTTCAACTGAATCATCTCTTTGAAGGCCCTAACTCCAAATACAGGACCACATACATAACCTCATTTTACCTCCTTAAAGTCCTTAACTGCAAACACAGTTGAGTCTAAGGTCCTGTGGGTTGAGACTCCGACATATGAATTCTGCGGGGCACACAATTCAGACTATAACAACAGCTAAATGTGAGTGATCTTAGGAAATTTAAATAACTATACAAATATCCAGCGCTACTATTAAATTTCCATGAGCAAGAAAGAAAGCCCATAATAAATGATATGGGAAATGATACACATGGTCTCAATCCAGAGCCTGTGATATATAAGTTGTACTATGAGTTTGTTAGTATCAGGTAGTAACTATTATTTTTACATTTCTGCATAGTCAGGGCTCCCTGAGCAAATAGGGCTGGCCAACTGGGTTAAAAGATGCTAAATGGCAAAAAAGTCTTGGAAGCTAAAGAGAGACACCTGGAGAGATTTACTGGTCTATTTCCCAAAGAGCCATCTGTGTACATGCCAAAGAGTAATAGACCTAGGGACCTGGGTTCCTCACTCTTGAGAGAGTTTGTTTATATTCCACAGAATAAATGCTCAAAAGTGTTTCCTTCTCTAGAGCTCTGCCTGTCTCAGTCACTCTGAAGGAGAGGAGGGACAGCTGTGCAAGCAGTTCCCATATAAGCTCCAAAATTCATAATTTTAGGGCTCCTGCCTTTGGCATAAACCAGTATGTGCAGGTAACCTCTCCTTATCATGTTGTCCCTATGAGGGACTGAGTCCTGGCCTCTGTCACAGATAGTCTGTAACTAAATAACCGGTCTGTTCTCTAATCCTGAAACCTCGTGTTTCCTGTCAGGATGAAGTAAGTATAGATTTTAAAAAACCTTAACAGAAGCTTCAGTCTCTAGATTCAAGATCCTAGAATTCCTAAAGGCCAAAATCTAAAGACAAGTGGGTAAAAATATTTGAAACAATGTCTTTAATAGTAAGCAATCAAGTATTAGAGCTTGAC
This sequence comes from Phataginus tricuspis, assembly GCA_029783875.1. NCBI lineage: Eukaryota > Metazoa > Chordata > Mammalia > Pholidota > Manidae > Phataginus > Phataginus tricuspis. The sequence continues at coordinate 57,347,353 of JAQQAC010019963.1, read as the reverse complement.
CTATTTTCCCCCTTCCAGATAGACAACTCTCTCCATTGCAACTAGCTTTTAAAAAAATCTTTAGTTTCTAACATTTTTGGTGCATTTTTACTGTTCTGAAATTTTACCTTATCTTTTATTGTAAACACAAGAAATTGTAATATCAAGATCATTTTGGTTTTGTTGCTGATATGACAGTAATGTGATGACGTGTTAGGGTCTTGCTTGTGGGACATTGTATCAACGCGTTGCCTGAAATTCATCCTGTTGTCTCCAAACTGGTACATAACACTCTAAAGCTGCAAAGATATGTCCCCAACTCTGTGCTAATCAGAAGACAGAAGCAGCCCTATCAATATGTAATATGCTTAGAAAAGTTTCTTATCTTGTGAGGCTTTTCTTTTAATTATAAATACTATAAACAAATAAAGAGCTATTTCAGTTTTAAAAAACACAAAAGCAAGATGCCTTGCCTCCAAAGGTAAAGTCTTTTCAGCTGCCCTTAACAACCCTTGGTGCAACTTCTCTGCTTTGTTAAATCCCATGAAAAATGTGACAGACTCCTGCTTTAGCAGCCTCTCCTTTCCTTTAACAAACACCAAATAAAAAATTTTAAATGAAATTAAAGAGCCACTGAAAAACATTTACTTAGGTTTACAAAGTATATCCTGATCTACTGACAGACCTACTGATGATAGATTTAACCAAGGTGAACTTCTCGGAGGTTTTATATTCAAATGTAATCCATTCTCTACCTGACCATGGGTGTTTGCAAAACTTCTCTCATTGATTTGCCGGAGAGGAGCCTGGGTGATCTAAACCAGCCATCCGTCAGAAATTTACAATATTCTTATAGATGGATGTGCATCTAGAACAAGCTAAAGGGGTTCATTGTCTTATACATCCACTTGTTCCATAACTGAAACTTTTGTGTTAGAAATCTTTCCTTAAATTGAACCAAAATTCACTTCTTCATAAATTACACATATTTATCCTGTCTGACTTACGGACAATAAAAATTAAGTCTTTTTTTCATTCAATAGCTCTTCAGATAATTGAAGATCAGTGCCATGTCTGTTTTAATTTTTTGCTGCTTCATCAATAGTTCTTTATTCTGACATCCAAATTGGTGTTTCTTCATGCTCTTTGATCAAAGCTTTCTATGCCTCGGACTTACCCAGTGGTGCCTCAGCGCCTACGCTAAGATCAAACACGATATACATTAATGTCAAGCTATTTTATCTCTCAGACATTCTAGATACATTGCCTTGGGCCTATGAGCTTTTCAGAGCTGAATATATGTAAAAATAAGTTATTGGCACCAAGTATTAAACAAAACCTAAATGAATTAAATTAATGAAAGCTTTATTAAATATCTGTGAAACACATCATTATGTCACATTCATTATTAAACTTCATATTCACTGAAAAAATAATTACATATGAAAACAATCTGTAGGTTAGTTTTATTTTAACTTCACAATAATTTCCAAGTATACATTATGATTGCAGAGAAGTGAGCTACTCATAAATTAAATGAGTTATTGTAGCTAAATCACTTCAAAAGTCAAAAGCAAAGATCATAAATATTTACAAAATATAGTATACATAAATATTTATAACATTAATGATATTTGTACTTTAACTGAAAGTCAAGGACTTCAACAGAATTGTAAGATCTTATAAAGGGGTTAAAAATAGCTCTTAAAATTATAAACTAAAACCTCCATAAGAATCACCTAAGGGATATATGATAAATGCAGGATTCTGGGCCCTACCTCAGCCCTATTAAATTAATGATCTAAAGTTTCAGTGCTGCTGATTTTAACCACGAACTTCCACGTCCAGTTCCTGATTTGGGATCATTTAATCACTCCTCTGTGACGTGTGACCTACCACCTGTTCCTTGTGCGGCAGCCTGAAACCTGTATCCCTCTGTCGGCTCTGACCAGTCAGTCCTCGCGCTGGAACTGCAGGCCCCAACCAGGAGACAAAATCAACATAGAGATACTAATTTAAATGGTATCCACAAAAACTACCAACATAAAAATGACGCGAGTTACAGTACCTACGTTCACTTTTACTTTTTCCCTCTTGCTTCCAGCTTGAATTGCCTCAGGCATGTAAGGAAACTCTGCCTCCCTGAGCGCAGAAGTACATGAATCCCTCGAGGATGAGAAGACGCTGTCCCTAACTCGGGGTGGGCATTGCCCACAGCTCAAGAGATGCAACTCCAGAGTCACACTGCGCTGACTACAAGACCCTCAGGGAGGAGAGTCTCGATTCTTGAGCCACTTAAATAAGTAGGGAATGCTGAGGTCTTTTTAGACTCATTACCAAGCCAGGGAATATTGCCAGCTTTTTTTCTAGGAGTAGATTTTGCCTAGTGATTTTTCTAAAAATGATTCCAGTACTTACTGTACCTTAAATGGTCTCCAAGGAACCCAAAATAGCGACAGTCTCCTAAAATACTACTGGGCCCAAAAATTATAGAGTGCAGTAAATATTAATGAACTTTAATGTTAATATCAAAAATATTCTTATAGGATATTCAGCTTATCTGCTTGTTATATCATTTCTTCAAGAGAATTTCATCTCCTGCAGAAAATGGCACAGCTAATGCTGTTTTGAAACCAATATCTGAAGAGATAAAACATTTATCATTATGAGACTGTTATTAAAAAAATGGACACTTTCTCTTTCTCAAATTAAAATCAACTTCTTTGAAATCAAATGTATGCACTTAAAGCCTTGGTAGTAGAAAAATAAATAAATAAAACCTTTGGGGAAGATTTTTAATATTAGACTTGTCAATGTCTGTCCTTTACTAAAAATAAATTAAGCAGAGTGCTAAAAGACAACTTTGGCAACAGAGCTTAACATAATTACTGAATCTTCAGAATGGAACATTCATAAAAATAAACACTGGACACATGCCTGGGCCCATATAGAAATTGGGCCTGTTTCCATGAAAGATAGCACATTTAACACACCCAACAATTTTGCTGTAGATTAGCAAGCCCCAGAAAAGCTATATATAATGGACTTTGTTTTTTCTACAAGCATAAACTCACAGGACAAAGAGAAAAAGAGGCAATAGTAACAACAGAATTTTGGAAACGGGAAGACAAATGGACAAGTGGCAGCTCACTTGGCAGAACTAAGCCAAACCCTAAACTGGCAACGGAAAACCGAGAAGTAACCTGATTTGCATAGCAGATGCTTAAAGGGCTAAGAATTAAGCTCCTCCTAGAGTAGGGCTCCAGGAAGGATGCTAAAACAAGGAAAATTGGTTTAAGGACATGTGAGAAGCACTAGATTCCCATATCCCATACTCACTCACTGCCTTTGAGTTACTGCCCCTCACCCAATACAGCAGACGGCTAGAGATTTATTCTCTGAAGAGAGGAAAGGCCAGAGTCCCTGGACAGAGAGGAATAAGTACACAGAAGAAGGTGGGGATACCTCGCCACCAGCAGGACCGTTCAGCAAGCTTTAGTGTGACTGATGAACGCTGAGACTCCCCCACGGCGATCCCTCTACTCGGCTCCCAGAGCAACGGCCGCCCTGTCATTGCTCCCCAGGCAGGAGATGGCAAGAATCTTCTCTGGGGAATTAGGCCTACACGAAATATCTAAAGATACCCACCTTCACACCTGGGGTTTCCTCAGCAGCGGGATCATCCTGAGATGAAGGACACCAAAAGGACCCCACCCACGGTTCTGGGCTTCCAGTCACCTTGCTAGCCGCTATGCCCCCGCCAGCAGACGGCCGAGGACCGCCAGACACCTCAGGAGCGCCTCCAAGACAGAGGCCACAGCACACAGACAAAAGAGAGCAACTTAGAAGAAACAGAGCCTACCCGGGAGAAGGAAATTTCAAAAACATTACCCTTAATATCCTCACAGAGATAAGAGGAACATTGCATCCATGAAACAAGGTGATGATCTAATAAGGAACATTTAGATCACCAGTTCTCCAATTTTTTGGTTTAAAGATTCCTTCCCATAATACTCAAATTACTGAGGACCCCCCAAAAGCTTTTGTTTATATACATTATATCTACCAATATATATCATATTAGAAATTAAAGCAGACAAATTAAAAAATATCTGTTTATTTAAAATAACAAAACGTATTATATAGAATATATAATAAAACAAAATATTTTATGAAAAAATTATGTTTTACAAAACAAAGTATTATCAGTGACAGTAGTGAATTTGCTTTACTTTTTTTCAATTTTCTTTAATGTCTGGCTTAATAAAAGACAGATGGCTATCTGTTTCTGTAGTCAGTCTGTTGCAGATCGTCCTATAGCTACATGATACATTTCAAGAAGAGATAACAGAGAAAGGACATAGAAATATAAAGAGGTAACCTCTGTGGAAGGGGAAATAGGATTACTTTCTATCTTAACAAACCTTGCATAGTTAGCTGACTCTTTAAATGTGCACATATGATGAGAACCCAACATTTTTAAAAGATTACACAAGTTTCAAAAACCAATATAAAATCCATCAAAAAAGCATTTGGGTCAAAAGAAAGCTAACACTATTTTCTCTTTTTGGCTAGGTCTTCTCAAACTTTTGAGTTTTGAGGAGACTGAACACATTTACAACAAACCAAAGCTAACATACTTAAATGCTATCTTTGTTGCATTTTAGAACTCCAAGATAAACAGAGATAATGCCATTGGCCCATGTGGATTAGGACAGTGCAGATTTGCCAGGAAATACAATCATAGCACTCTAAAAGTTTTGATTTTTTTCTGACCTAATTTCAGAAGGAATCTTGTCATCACTGCTCTTTCGTATTATTGCTTTGAAGATCAAATATTTTTTAAGTTAGAAGTTGGTCCCATACGCAACCTTGGATAACGCCGAGGAGATTTCATTGCATCTGACATAGATTATGGTATAGAATCATCTGTTGATTTTTCTGGGTTCTTCTCCACTATGGGGCACATATGAACTTCTTAATAAATGCTAAAGTTAATAATGATTACGATACACTTGAAAGTGATTCTGCTAAAATCCCGCACAGTCCAGCTGAGTGTATGTTCTATTCTTTTAGCTTTCAGGGCATCAAATGATGACCAGTACAAGTTGACACCGCTGAGCATTGGACTGAATTGGCAAATATTAAGCACCATCTTTGTTCCAGGTATCATGTTATGCTGTACAGAAAATGGGATTTACACTCTAAAGCCTAGATACATGTTTGGACTCTTTCTCTATATGAATCATAGCTTTATGAGAAACTTTTGGTTCTTCCCATTAAATTCCCATATGCTTGCCTGCGTCAATCATCCAAGTTGCCCTGGCACAGAACTGGAGTTGCTCATTTCCCAGGAAGAAATAGCCATCAAAGTCCCAGGGGCAGCAGTGAGGCTGTCTTCTCTGAGCTTTACAGAAAGGCATCCCTTTATCTCATGTGGGCGCAGGCTCAGGGGCTTTGAGGGAAGCCCTCCCCTAAACTGTACTTAAATGCAAATGTCAGAATAAAGGATAAAGGGCCAGACACAAGGACCTCTTAGGATTCACTGCTGCTCTTGGGAATGGGACCTGAAGGTTCTCAGCTACACAGAGCCAGTAAAGAGTGGTAATGAACAAGGAACAGGAAAAGGCCCATTCATGATGGGGGCCTGCGGATTCCATTCAGGTGAAAGGTGGAGAGCCAGTGAGGAAAAACAGACAACAGACAACACAAGGGCTTGACTTCAAAGGCCTACCTCTTTCCAGCTGTACTTTTTGAGCAAATAATTTATCCTTTTTGAGTTTCGGTTCTTGTTTGTAAAATAGAAAGGTTAATACTTATTTTTTGGAGTTGTTTGAAGATTTAAAATAACTCATATAAAGCTCCAAAGCATTGAACTACGTGTGGTGGTGTTGTAGTACTGTAAGGCACAGTGACCAGGGCAGGCCAGTCTCAGTTAGGCTGCAAGTGGCCTTTACTGATCGGAAGCACAGACAGTGAATCCAGGGGGCAGCATTTAACATTCCGGTGTGAAGCACTAGACTATCAAGTCCTACTGAGGCCATATCCTGGCCAGGACAGTAAGGCCCTGGGGAGAGTTAGGCACAATACTTTCGAACTACATGGTCTCCAATGAGACCGATTGTGATAAGCAGAACAGTGGCACCCCAAAGATGTCCACATCGTAATGCCCCAAACCTGTGACCAAGCTATGTTACATGGCAAAAGGGACTTGGCAGGTGTCATTAAGTTTAAGGACCTTGAGATGGGGAGAGCATCCTGGAAGGTATCCTCTGGTGGGTCCAATGTAGTCACAGATGTCTGTATAACAGCAAGGCAGAAGGGCCAGAGCAGAGAAGGTGATGCAACAGTGAAAGCAGAGGGCTCCTACCATTGCTGGAAGGGAACCATAAGCCAAGCAATGAAGAAGGAACAGGAAAGGGCCCATTCATAGTGTGGAAAATTCTCCCCTCAAGCCTGCAGAAGGAAGTCGGCCCTGCTGACATATTGATGTTAGCCCAGTAGACTCATTTTCAAACTTCTGACATAAAGAACTATAAGATAAATGTGTTGTCTGAAGCCATCAAAGTTTGTGACAAGGTGTCATGGCAGCAAGAGAAACTAATACACAGACTTCCTCAGAACACCCTGGCCTGTCCCCACCTATTACCCCTCTCCATGGAGTTTCAGTGAGGAGCCAGCTAGTCACTCAGCCCCTCGACTCCCCCTCCCTCCTGGGGTGCAGCCCTTGCAGGAAGCATGTGCTCCCCACTGCTCCTCCACGCCATTGCTTCCATAGGCACTGACCTCCATGCAGTGTGGGTGGGAGATGTCTGCAGTCTTTCAATGCTGCCTGTGTCTCGATGAGGTACAGGGAACCTGTTAGAGCAGCACATGCAAGCTATGTCCTCCAATCCAGCTTTGATTACCAATGGGCTAATGGTTTGACCCCCTAGGTGTCTGTTTTAAATCTCTAGTGACTCAGAACTCAGGTGGAAAAAGGGGACAGAATCCAGTTTCAGACAGTGAGACCCTCAAAAGTTATACATAACACTAGAGTGGAGGTTCAGTTCTTAAGAAGTGACTTCAGGACAGAAATACAGCCCTTACATTGAGTGAATGTGAAAGACTAAGACTGCTGTCTTTAAGAGGAGGAGAGGTATGGAATTGTATCCAAAGTCTTATTATGGCAGGCATTGTAAAAGCTTCCCAGAAAGGAGGGGAGAAAGGACCGCCCACACTGTGTCTCTGTTAGGATTGGTTGAGGAAGTGGGGCACCCACCTCTGAGACTGCACACGGAGGTAATCAGTGGATCTGGTTTCAGAACTTTATAGGGAAACAAGACTTTATATAGGAAGCTGGTAATCTAGTTAAAAAGCCTAGAGAGCCTGCCTAATAATATGCCAGCCTAAGCTGTGTCCATACTTTGTCTCCAAATAAGTACTGCCTTCAAAGCCAGACCAAATACTGTAAGAACATAAGTTGGTATCTTCAGTCTTCCAAAGAAGGGAAGGCACTTGGCCTCAAATTTCTTAATTTCATGAACTGGTACTCTGATGATTCCATCATTAAAATTCCCTTTGAGACCACAAGAAGACCTATTGGAGGACAACATAATGTAAAAATCATTTCTGTTGGGTGCTCCTTATTGCTGATTTTGTTAGCACAAATACGTGGAATTTTATTTCACCCACTTCCATATGACATGCTTTGGAGATATTCATCATCATCATCCCCATAAGGCATGAAACAAACAAAAATTTTATATCTTTTTAATTAAATTTTCAGTCAAAAGAAGGACATAGTGACAAGATCATTAAGAAACATATTGATTGCAATTATCAGCCATTTCATAAAATCAGGAAGGCACTTTCTGGCTGTGGACTGATACCTGGAGGCTGGCTCTGATGATCGCAGGTACCGACACAGCTAGGAGCGGCCCATGGGGAGCTTTGGTGCTGACAGGAAGGGTTTACAGCTTAAATGAAACCATTACTCAAGTAGGTGGAAAGCAATTAAATCTAAGCAAATCATTCCTTCCTGCCGTCTGTATCTTCTTTTGCTTAGTTTAGCTTTCAGAACCTTCCCAAGGCTAGTGCTTTCCAGAGAATTTTCCAAGGGAGTTAAAGCAAGTTCCTCGTTAAAGGGGACTTTAGAGAATGTGGTTATCTGGATGAAATCCAGACAATACGGGGAAAGCTCATAGATAGAGAAGGTGGAGGAGAATCAAGGAGCAGGAAGCAATGCACGCCAGAGACACAGAAGAAATGAGAAGAGCAGATGTCTTCTCTGTTTCTATGCTTACGAAAACATTATTTCTCCATTTACAAACAATATAAGTTTTGAAGAACTATTTGAATAGTTAGGCTCCATGATATCTGAGCAGAACATTGTATGTACAGATTGACTTAATTTACTCTAAAAAAGTCATATTACATGCAAATTACCAGTTTTCAGGTAGTAGAGAAGAACCTTAGCACATATGAAGTTAAATGGCTTTGAAACTTTAATCAAAATAATGCAGTTTCAAAGAAGTTACGCTGTCAAGGAGGCCTTTTACTTCTTCACATAGGTAAACAGGAAATGAGGACTTGGGACGGAGTCTCTCCACCCAGGGTCATGTGAACATGGGGATCAGATGTTGAATGGCATCAAATTCTATCACAGAAAAGCATGAAAAACTTAAGATATATTTTACCTACAAAATGTACAATTTCCTTGTTAACTTCCTCTTCTACCTCAGTATATATATGTATTTACTCAACATTCATTTATTGAGTACTTACTATGTGCCTGGCACTAAGTTATATTTAAAAATATAGAGACCCTGTCTTTAAGAAGCTCATAATCCATGGAAAAAACAGGCATGCAATGAAACGATAAAATGTAGAGGAGATTATCTGCTAGTCACCCTTGCCTTAATGCATAATAATTGCTACTCAAAGTAGTGTCCTGATCTGTCCATTGTTAGTTACTTGTCTGCTAGGAGACAGATACAGAAACTGAGGACACACCTTTAGAAACTTTTAAAGAAGTTTGAAATTACTATGCCATCTAAGCACATGATCAATTTTCTAGTAATTGATTTATATTGCATGTTACAAAATGTCAAACTATGACAGATACGAAATTTTAAAAAACATCAGACCTGAACTGCAGATCTTTTGAGGAATACCACTTAAGGTTTTAGAGACTTCGTATTAAAACTAAGTGAAGTTAAAACTATGCAGGCAACTAGGAACGCTTTATAATCCTTTTCCACATACCCCACTGCCCATTAACTCCAAAGGATTAGATAAGTGTCCTTAAAACAGACTCATTGCAGTCCAGAAATCTGCCTAAAGATTTTCTTTTAGCTCATAGCCTGGGAATGTTGGCTATGTAATATCCCGAGAGAAGTTCTATTTGTCCTGCAGAATATTTTCAATTTGATATGATATTTCTTTTCACATTTAAAATTTAGGGAATTTCAGAAAAATCTAGAAAACTGCTTTTCCTTAAAAATGAGAAAATATGGAAACACAGACCAGTAGCCCACAGGGCTGCGGCCATGGAAATGCAGCCGTCCCACCCCTGGCAGCCAGGCCCCTCCTTTGAGTTGTCCACCTGTTCTCTGTAGATATCCGAGTCTCCCACCTTTTCTCTTCTTACTTTCACTGGTCTGGCTGGGGATCGGCACGTCCCTGATCATCTTCCATATCTATCTTGATTATGACTTGGTGGCCCAAATGGGAAACTAGGTTCCCCTCTGGTAAATAAAAGTGTGGATGGGTTGCAATTTTCAAAAGCAGAATACTAGTCGTGGTTCAAGAAATGTTGACAGGATCAGAAAATGAGAGGGTTTTGCAAATCTCACACATTACAGACAATTCTTAAAAAGATGGATAATAAAAATGTTTACTCTTGAAGGATTCTGAAGAAGAGATTTTTGTGTATCAAAATGAATTCCTACAAGAGGAACTGGAGAAACTGTATCTTTTTCCCTTATCATCTCTTGATTTCATGAAGATTTATTCACTCAACAAATATTTTTACAGTTCTCATTAGGTAGCAAGCACATCCTAAATACTGTGGATTCAATGATCAAAATTAAGTTCCTACCTTCATGGGGCTTACTTTCCAGTGAAGACAGACAGACAATAAACACCCCCCAATAAAACACAAATAAATAATGGCATTTCAGATGATAAATGTAATGAAGAAAACAAAATAGGGCAACGGGACAGAAAGTCACTAGGTATTTATGTTGGGGAGAAGTGGTACTGTAAGTATGGTGGCTGGAAAAGGACTCAACAAAGAGATGACATTTGAGCTGAAATTAAAATTAGGAGGAAGAGACAACGACACCAAGATTTTATGGGACACAAGAACTTATAAAAAAGAAGGAAATGGGAGACTGACCAGGATGTAGTAAAGTGCTCAGTCAGACCAAAGAAATAATAAAAGCAGAGGCGATAAATTCAAATACTTACAGACATGCAGACAACTCAAAGAAGGGAACTGAGGAAAACATTCTCAGCGCAGGTCAGAGCAAGCAGCACATCCTGAGCTAAGAGCAAGCTTGAAATGTCATGGATTTCCAATAATCCCACATGTTGCAAATCTTCTTTGTCTCTACTTCTTCTAAATTTCCCCAGAACCCTCAGTAAACCTCTGCTGATAAACTCTCACCTCCTGACTTTTGCTTACTCCTCATAACCTGTGCCGCCTGTCTGCCTTCCTGACCTCTCTGGGCAGTTCCCGGTACTCCCCATTCCATCCCAACTGGCACCACCATCACCAGGACCAAAGCCTAAGAAGCTTGAATTTGCTGCCGCACAATATGCCAGGCGACGACAGCTAATCGGATATAAAACGTCCAGGCATGCAGTGGAAGGAGAGGTATTGGAAGAATTTACCTAATCCTGTTTTACACATTTTAATAACACACGTCTTAAAGGTCTCAGGTAAATTTCACTGACACAGGAAAAAGCTGTTTAATGTTAAACAAAAATTAATTAACTATTGGACATTTACCTTTCCTATATGGATTAGATTCAGATCAGATTCAGAACTCAGAGAAGTACTTAAAGCCAAGTATCATCACAAGTTCCAAGAACAACTACCTTGTGTACTGAAAAGGACTTAAAGAACAAAAGCTACCTAGTATTAAAGTCAGTGAGCACTTGCTGTGACCATGTCTACCAGTTACTAACGTGAAATCAGATCAGTAACATTAATCCCCACCATAGTTGATACAGAACAAATGTTTCAAAAGTAAAACTAAAGGGAAAGTAAATCATTCCAAGAACACAAAATTATATAATTCATATTTTGAAGATTGAAAATAAAGAATGAGAATATTGAATAACTTCCTTCCATGAAAGGAATTATTTATGTTGGTACAATGAGTATAATTAAATAAAAGAGGATGAATAAGAACATGAAAACTGAATACTAGTGTGAAAATTTCCAGATGGTGGGAAATACACAGAGTATCTCATTGTTATTGTTCAATATTTATTAAACATAAGGTTTTCCAAATGTTGCCAGTTATGAAATTCCAAGTTTATGCCCTACAGTGAAGGCTCTGGCATGCTTTGTAACTCAGAAAAAAAATGGTAGAACTGTTGAAGGTTGTCTTTGAATGATCTTCCTACTTTCCCCTCAACACTCCTTTTCAATACTATTTAACTACCTGTTCCTGGGATGCTACTTGAGATGAAGCACTGGGTTACAGGTAAAGACATAGCTCAAACTGTGGTCTCCTATCCAGGCTGTCAACTCATAAATTATCCACCTCCCACTCAAGGCCATCAAAATTCTGAGTCTCTTACCTAGGGAAAAAAACAAGAGCGATTGGCATTAAATAATTCATACTGTATTGAGAATGGCTAATAAATTTAATCCACTGATAGTAGAAGCTGTCATTGCCCATACCCCTGAGACCTTACATGACATCTCTGCACCTAGATTATTTCCCAGAACTGTAGAAGGCTGAACTGCTCATGAATCAGGCCAGAAGTGCTAGGTAATTAACGCCAGCCTGATGCAGCCTTCAACCAATGACTCTAGGGAACTGGTAGAATAAATACCGCAGGTCCCTCCCCATCAAGTTAGAGAATTATGAGAAGTGTGTTTTATATATTTCTTGGAGTTCCCCTGATAGATTAACTTCTAGCCTCCAGGTGGTTGCTGGCATCATGTTGCACCCCTTATTAGCTGATTTACCTCCTCTCACTTCTCTACTCCCCTACCAGTGTTCGCTCCAGCTCCCAAATAAACTTCTTGCCCTCAAATTTTTGTCTCAGGGTCTGCTTTTAAAGGACCCAAACTAAGACACCATCCATTAACATATCTGCATATGAGCAGATGAGCTTGTTTATCCCGGTGGTTTTCTCTATACCAGTACATAGGGGGAACTGGAATAGAGGGGGCTGTCCCTTCCTCTGAACTTCCTTCCGTACGACTCAGTCTTTAGGTCATCCCAAGTCCCTGCCTTGTCCCCCAAGCATTCTCTGCTGTTCCCCAGCTCCAGTATCTCTCCCACATCTGAAATCATGTTTTCTTCATTTCATCTTCCACTTACCTAGCAGTTATCTCCATCATAAGAGGACCTCAGGCAGCTTTGCATGTGGATGGGATGGCCAGGTGAGTTCCCTTCTGTCAGGATCTGTCTAGTCACTCTTTCTGCAAGGTCAAGTTTTCTTTAAGGACACAGCATATTGTATTAGACCAAGTCTCAAAAATGCCTTTGCTCTCTTGAGCCCCTGAGATCTGGACTCTGATCTGGCCCCAGCTGCTCCTCAGTTTTTTGTCTGGCATTATTTGTGGCTCATCTGTGTAGGTGTTTTATCTGTAATTGATTTGATATTATCCTTTGACTTGAATCCCTTACACACAACACATATTTTTAAATCTTTATTTCTCAAAATATGAAGAGCCTGCCAACATTCAAGCCTAAACTCTTCTTTCCTAACTGTCTTTTGGGAAAAGCCCTGCCAAGTACCCTCCTACAATACACGCAACTTCAGCGGATCCCCAGGGCTGCTTAAGTTTCACAGGCTGCAGTTGGGGATAACTTTCTTGATGCTAGGGTTAATTTCCTTTTGTTTCTGAGCTATGAGGTCATCCTCACTGTCAGCACTTGCAACAAAAGTTCATGTCCATCACCAGAAAGTTAGTATTTGGTTTATTCCCACATGTCTTTTAGGAAGAGCCTTTCAGCTACTTTGTGATATCCTTAATTCTACTTTGGCTTAAAGGCATCCAAAATACCTCCCCTAACCACAGTGAACACCCTTATGGCAGAAATGAAATCCAGGCTATGCCTTTCTTTTGAAATGTGCAAATCTGTGTGCACCCTCTACGTGAACACACAGCTTTCCAGTTAGCTTCCCCTGTTTCGCCTTCTTTTCGTAAAGCAATGTTCACAGCAGAAAAGGGTTTGGTGATCTTTCTGGTCACCTCCCTAAACATCTAACAATTTCTCATTAACTTCCAAGTGAATTGCCAAGATTTGCACTACTAATCCTGCAAAACTACATCTTCATAGTGTAATCTTCTGGTCTCAGGAGATCTCAGCATTCATGCTGCAAGTTACCTAATTTTTCTAAACATAAAATGACATGCAGTTTCCCAGCAGTAAAATCTTGAAGGCTTGCTTTTTAGCCACATAGATCTAAAAGACATCTGTGTTTTCCATGAAGTCTTTGTTACAGAGTACACACATGTCATAGAAACTGGTCCTATTTTCATGCTGCTGTTACTCCAAAATTTTTCAATCTGTTTCTGAATATGTTCTGATAAAATGTTATACAACAAAATGTAGTTGTCTTTTTCTTCCCAAAGAGCCTTTGGGGTTGATACTCATTGCACCGCAGAACTTTGATAGACCTTTTAACGTAGGGAGTTCTCTCAATTCTGTCTCTGGGTTCTATGCACTGTTCCTAATTCCCAGTGTGATGACTTTCTGTTTTAGTTTCCTTGTCCTGTCCTACAGCATGCCCAGCTTGGTTCACTTTTTCCCCTTGAATTTCAATTCTCTTGTGCTTTCCCTGCAGGAAGCTGTCCAGCTCCTGCACTGACAAAAGATACCAAAGAGTGTTCAAGAAGGAAAAAAAGGGACTTAGCAAGCATTACATTTTGGATCTATAAGCGAATCACTTTTCATAGCCTTTGAAAAAAATTGGGGGGCCTAGAGAAAACAGTGTGGCCAAATGTGAACTATAGGTGTGGAGTTCATATCAGGGACGTATAACAGAGCGGCCTAGAGGCAGCCCGCCTTGCTGTAGCTCCAAGCGCCACCATTCACCAGCTACTGAGTAGTTGCTATTCGCGATCCTGCAAACGTTTCTTATCCTGTTTCTGTTTCCTCATCTGTAAAGTAAGTAACAATTATACTTATCTAATAGACTAATGGTAAAGATTAAATGAAAAAACTGCATGTTGATAATTTCCTAGCTTATCATAAATGTTAGCTATTTTTATTGTTCAGTCTAATGCAAAGAGTATTATGCAGGAAAGTATTTACTTGCAGGAATTGCCTGCATGTCATTCTGATTATAAGGCTCAGAGACTCTATCCTTTCTACCTCCTCACCAGCTCCGTGGTAAAGTCTCCCGACTCTAACAGTCTTTCTCACACAACACCAGCTGTTCAGTTTGTTCAGTCCCTTCTGAATCCCACATCACGATGCTGGCCTGCTTTCTGGGACATGACATTGCATTGAAATAAACTGTGTTGCACAAAAGAGCTCGAAAAATAATGCCTCTCCTCCTTAGAAAAGTTCTGAACCAACTGAGAAATAAACAGTACAGTAAGGCAAGTAGAAAATACAGATATACACCATAACATCTTTATCCTAATGAAGATGATATTGGAGAAGACAGTTGCATCCACAAGGAAGTAGGTTTACTTATACTACATCCCCAAAACATACAGACTTTCCCTCCCAGGCTGTAACCCTAGATCTTCCCAACAGTTACTGCTAGACTGACCACATAGACAAAGATAGATGCATTCTGTGGGCTGGTTTGCTCCCAGGAGAAATGGAAAAGGAAAGAATTGAAATGTATATGCCTGGCTTCTCCTTCCCAAGTTCCCACTGAGACTGTCAGGTCTCCTCTAGAGAGCCGTCCTTGAGGGAACAGAAGCAGGCCGAGGCTGAGATGCTCCTGCGCTGCACCCGCAGGACAGGAAAGGGGAGGGGGCGGAAGCACTCCTTCCCAAGCAGGCTGGAGCCATGACAGCCTGGGCCGTGTTATAGAAGAGCCCAAACGCAGGCTCACGGTCCCATCACCGAAGCCTTGTTTTCCTGCTTCCTGCCCTGAATTTCTAAGAGAAAAAGAGAGAGAGAAAATGAGTTACCCCACAAGCCTACATTTGAGTTTTAAATAACTCAATTTTTCTTCAATTTGATATGTCTATTATATTCCCTGACACACCGTAAGCCCTGCAAACTGAAAAACACAGCCAGTGCTAAAAGAAGGCGTTTTGTGGTGCCAGAGATGTGCACCAAATGATGAGGGGGGGGGCACTTCCTGTCCCTTTCCTCCCAGTCGCACCAAAATATGAGATGACACCTCACACTGACACGCACCGTAGATGGCATGACACAGTGTTTTCTGACATGACCTTATGCAAAATGACCCTAGAATTTGTTAGGAAAAAAAAATATGGTGGGCGGGTAATGTCAATTTTGACTGTGTGGTTTTGTTTCACCTCTTAAGAGAATACACAGTATTTAACAGACAACATCTTACCCTCTGTCTGGCCTGCTTCCTTTAAACATCATCTCTGCCTTGCCCAGGGCTGTGGCAGGGGATCTCAGATTCTCCCTTCTGTACCACATTCAAGCAAGGGCTGCAACCTTGTGACCAAGCTATTCTTTTTTCTCCTTCTCCCTCAACCATTCTATTTTCTTCATCTTGTGGGTGTTGTGCTAGATTTCAGAAATAAGCCCAACTAGAAAATAAGAACTAAATTATTCCCTTGGATTTACAGATATACCATATCCTTACACAAAGTCCTTGAAGAAGAGTTCATTTGCTGGCACCCTGGCTGACCAGGACCTCAGGGCTCAGGGAAAAGGAAGTGCATGGGGTCACTTGCTGGCACCCTGCCTGACCAGGACCTCAGGGCCCAGGGAAGGAGGCGCATGGGAACCTGCTTGCCTCAGAAGGGCCTACCTGGGGGGGGGGAAGGCATTCTGGGAAGCATCTTGAACTCTGAAGTGGAAGCACTGAAATAAAGACAAATTCTTAAGAAATGTTTTCTCTGATAGCCTGATAGGATGTTAAGGAACGTCATGGATATGTAAATATGATCTTTCTGCTCCCGAACTTTTCTCTGACAATCCCAAATTAAAGCATTCCTTCCAAGCATTTCCAGCAGGATACAGAACTGCTAACCTGACCACATAGACAAAGACAGAAGCATCCTGTGGGCCGGTTTGACTGGGCCCTGCATTCTGGGTACTCACAGGCCCAGGTAGTCACTGATTTTTCTTTCAGGAGGCTGTCTTTCTGGGGGGCTGGCTTTCTTTCTCAGCAATATTAGTCCCTTTGTTGACAAGAAAAGTGAACGTCCCGGACTGTTTACAGAGCTTGAGGGTCTGAGCAGCATGACCGTAGACCATCATCACATTAAACACACAGACAATGCAAAATAGCCCACGAATTATGTAAAAATGAGTTTCCTTTCATTTAACCCATTTAGCAAACTGCTGGGTATAAACCATCTATTTCCCCAGGGCATACTTATTAGTCCCTCATACTAAATAATGCAACTTGTCGGACATTAGAAGAGAGTTCAAAGTTGGTCTCACTTTAGCCACTTTAGCCAAAAGGAAGTAAACTATATTTTAAAAGTTTACTTTTTTTTTTCAGTCTCAGATGTGGGTAAGGACAGAAGTAAAATATATTTCAGAATGGAAAGGATAGGTGTTAGATTAGTGTTCCAAAGACCTGATTCCAAAGGCCTTATCACCCTGCAGAGACACACTGCCCAGGGTAAGTTAACAGCACACGTTTCACATTGCCAGATAAACATAGGAGTCCTGGTTAGATATGAGTTTCAAGTAATTCTTTTGGTACAAGCATGTTCCAAATATTGCATGGGACATGTTTACATGAAAAAATTATTCATTTTTTGTATGTAGGTCAAATTTAACTGAGCATCCATATTTTTATTTGCTAAAGACACTAACTCTACACCTTGACCTTTCAATACCCTTTTGGGCTTTTAAACCCTGGTCACTGGATAAGAGACATTAAGCTGCTTCTTGACCAAAATCAGGGCAGAAATGGAATCAGTCACATTGGCCAAATCTTGGTTTTGTTTTATTTTTCATCTATAGGAGAGAGAAAAACATTGAGAGAGAATGTCAATCGACCAGTATACTTCCTTAAAAAACAGGAATATACCTCAAGCAATCCAGTTTTCTTTACTAACACCTAATATCTATAAAATCTTTATGCCAGGCAGTGTTCCAAACTGCCCTACACGTGTCTTTATGAAGGTGTTATGATTATTAGCACAGAATTACAACTTAGGAAGCTCAGACAAAGAGAAATCAAGGCATTTAACCCACAGCAAGTGATGAGTCAGGCACTGCACCCAGACACCCCGGCTCTGCAGCGGGCTTTAAACAATTCAGGCATATGTCTCCTTAATTACCTTTGAGTCCTTATCTCTGAATTTAGATATTTTTAACTCAGCTCTTCAAACACTTAGGCATATATCTCCAATAGTTTTCATTTTCCTTAAAAATTGTATGAATCATAATTCTAAATACTTGACTAAATCTTTAGTCTTTTTATTTTTTACCACACTACCTCTTAACTGACTTCCATAAATTCACTATCTGCTCTGTATCTAAAAACTACTTGGTTTAAGCTACCTGAAGTGATCCTAGTTCTGGGTTCCCAGATCCATAAAGAGGTACACATTTATTCTAATAACTGTGATTATGTAAAATTCAGTAATAGCAAATATTCCTAATCTTTCTCATTATAATGAAGAATTAATCCTACAGCATTTTAGATGTGTTTCCCAAACCTTATCCACCCTTGTCCTGTCCTGATTGAGGATAAAATAGGAGCTGAAATCTGGGAGTGGCCACACCTAGTCTCTTTACAGTGATAGCCAAGGCTTTGTTTCTAATGGCCTTCCTTTTTTTTTTTATTAAGCTATCATTGATATAAAATCCTATGAAGATTCTAGGTGAGCAACATTGTGGTTACAACATTCACCTGTATTATCAAGTCCCCCAACACACACCCCATTGCAGTCACTGTCCATCAGCATAGTAAGATGCTATAGAGTCACTACTTGTCTTCTCTGTACTATACTGCCTTCCTCGTGACCTACCTGTATTGTTATTGCAATTTATAGTGCCCCTTAATCCCCTCTCCATCCATCCCCTTCCCTCCCCTCCCGCCCTCCTCAACCTTTTCTCTTTGGTAACCGCTAGTCCCTTCTTGGAGTCCATGAGTCTGCTGCTGTTTTGTTCCTTCAGTTTTGCTTTGTTTTTACACTTCACAAATGAGTGAAATCATTTGGTACTTATCTTTCTCTGCCTGGATTATTTCATTGACCATATAGCCTCTAGCTCCATCCATGTTGTTGCAAATGGTAGGATTTGTTTTCTTCCTATGGTGAATAATATTCCATTGTGTATATGTACCACCTCTTCTTTATCCATTCATCTACTGATGGACACTTGGGTTGCTTCCATATCTTGGCTATTGTAAATAGTGCTGCAATAAACAGGGGTGCATATGTCTTCTTGAATAAGGGATCTTGTTTTCTTTGGGTAAATTCCTAGAAGTGGAATTACTGGGTCAAATGGTATTCCTACTTTTAGTTTTTTGAGGAACCTTCACACTGCTTTCCACAATTTACATTCCCACCAGAAGTGTAGGAGGGTTTTCCTTTCTCCACATCCTCGCCAACATTTGTTGTTGTTTGTCCTTTGGATGTTGGCCATCCTAACTTGTGTGAGGTGACATCTCATTGTGGTTTTAATTTGCATTTCCCTGATAATTAGAGATGTGGAGCATTTTTTCATGTGCCTGTTAGCTAATGGCCTTCCTTTTTAGGCAGGGCGTCTTTGGGATTGGTCCTGTCTGGCATGAATTCATTCTGTCATCAGTTCATCAAGTATTAGATGAAAGTTTACACGGTACCAGGCACAGTGCAAAGACTGAGAATTAAAACAAAAAGACAGTCTCTGATCTCAGGCAGTTGTGATCTAATGGGTAACACAGAACTACTTACAGTGACTTCTCATTCCCCTCTACATTCCCCTTTAGCTGGGTCCACACTGCCTACTTAAAGCATCTTTATCTACGCTGGGTCTCAGATGGGAGGCTGATGGGACAGATCCCCTAAGAGCTCCAAATGCCTTTGAAGACCAGCTCTGTCTGTGCTGTCCCACCAGAGCCAGTGTGGAGTGTAGACAGAGAGGGTGGGTGGCTTCCGTCCTGCCTGGGTCACTGCTCATTACTCTATAGCTTTCTGCCAAGCAATAGCTGGCACAAGTGTCACCAGCATCATCATGTTGCCAACATCAACCATGTTCCCAACAAGTCCAAGCAGCACAAAAGGCATGGCAACAGTGATCATGCTTTGAATAATTTCAGTCTCATGCAACATGGTAAGGTCAGCGCGATGGTTCTTGACGGCACGTGCATTTGCTTGTATTGCATTTGCTGTCGCAGCCAATCGTTTGTGTGGCCTTGGGTTTCCTTCTAGCTCCTTTCCCAATGTCTTATTCTCACATAGGCCACAGTAGCCTAATTATTTAATTTTTAAAATTATATTTAAAACAAATTAACTTTCTTTTCTCAATTTTTTTTTTGTCTCATGAGAGACTCCCAAGTCTCCTCCTTACAGATCACCAGATCTGGCGTCGGCTGCCTTCACAAGCTCTCCCTCCGGGTGGCCACTGCCCCTCCTCTCCTTCCTTTCTCTGGATCCCCTCAGGGACCCACCAGGCTATCATCGAGCATCGCCCAGCATCAGTGCAACCTGTGGTGCTGTCACCGCACATAAAGTTCCAGGGTCTCCTCCACTGAGGAATGTTGCCTCTGCTGACCACAGCCGCCTCATCAAGCACGGGCCTCCCTGTGAGTGTTTGCAGAACCCGCTGCCCAAGCTGCTGATGCTCCGGGGTCCTTGACGGCATCAGGGCTATGCATTGCCCTCAGAACAGGAGAGAGGGCGTCTTTAACCATTTACACTGCATTCTGCTAGAGGACCCACGCAGGTAGCACTGCCTTCTGCTCCAGCAGGTTATAGGGAAAACAGAATTTTTGCACTTGCTTATAATCTCATCCTTTTGGGCCCAAAAATGAGTCCCAGAGTTGCTGGGCTCATCTTTTCTGGAAACTATGGCTTATTATTGAGCCAAGTATTGGCCTAAACCTCCCTCTTAGGTCAGATATTTTTCAGAAGATAAACCTCAGGCACTCATGGTGGGGCCTCTGGACACTTTCCCAGGTAGGTGTGAATCCCACTGTCAGAAAACAGATTAGGTTCTAGATGCAACTCTACTGTCTTTGTGAGATTTCTTTTTGCAGTCCAGGGAGTAAATTAGCCATATAATCTTTTAATCTTGAGAGTACAAAAGAATAGTGTAGAATGCTGAGAAGATGATGAAATTTCCTATTAAATTTTCAGAAATTTCCATCAAAATGTCCTACCAATATAAATTTGGCTTATAAAAATTTAAAGCTTCTTTGCAGAAAAAATAAAGTCAAAAGGAAAATGACAAGTGGGGGAAAAACATGTAGGCACACATAATAGACTATTTTCCTTAACATGCAGATAGCACTTATAAATCAGTAACAAGATAAACATCACGATAGAACAATGAGAAAACAGTGTGAACTGAGAGTTCACAGGACAAGCACCACAATAGCCAAGAAATCTGTAGATGCTTTTCTCAGTCATGACCAGAGGGATGTGAATTAAAACAGCAAGATGCACATTTTCACCTAGATGTTCAGAAACTGTTCAGAAGAGCAGTACCACCCCATACAGGTAAGGTGGGAGAGCGCGTGCTCTGACACACCGCTGCAAGGACACACATCATTATAACTGTTTGCAGAGCACCATGTCAATATCAATAAAAATAAATTTACATACCACTTGACCCAGGAAATGTTAGCAATTTATCCAACAGACATACTTGTAAATATATATTTAGAGCATCCATTCAACAGGATAATTTCCCTCAGGAAAATAAGAAAAATATCTGTAGCTATATGGAGAATGTCTCTGTTAAGAAGGTAATTTGCTGAAATCTATTTATGAAATAATGGAGTTGGTAAAAAATAAAATGAGATAGGTGGGTTGGGTAGATAAATGCTTTTAATACATAGTAAGTTAGGGAAGGTAAAGTAGGAAATGGTGGGTGTGGGGAGCAGTAGCCAGGGTGGGGCTGGGGGAGGAGTGACAGCAGTCGTGGAATTCAGCTTTTCACTTTACTCCATTTCCACCATCAAAATGGTTTTCACAAGGAGCACATGTGACTTTTACAATTAAAAATACCGTTTTTTTAAAGAAAATAATAAAAGGAAAAATAGGCCCAGCTTAAATAGCTGCATTAAGTAGTAGGGCACCCCATAGACATGTCCTTTGGTTAAGGACTTGGTCCTGACCGTTTCCCTTTCCCCACAGCACAGTCTGTGTCTCACTCCTCTGATTCTCCTGTTACCAAGCTCCCTGCTCTCTTTGGCCTTCGGTCTCGATCTCTCTTCATCATGACACATACTCTGCTTCCTCCTGTTGACAGCCCTGCCTGATTCCTATTACACGTCTGTCTCTCGTCTCAGCAACCCAGTTACAGGTGGCTCTTACATGTCCAGCCTGCCAACATCGGTTCCAGCAGTTTCAAGGGTATGCAGATGAATTGGAATAGTAGCTATGCTATTCTTTAGAACATGAAATAAATAACCACTCAGCACACAGACCTACTTATTTTACTACCACAGCCTTCATGTATGTAAAATAGCACATTGTTTCTTCATTTAACAAATAAGAATACAAAGGCAGGGATACCCTAACAAGTAATTCAACAGCCATCCTTGAAATTCTTTTTTCTTTCTGATCCTCAAAAGTTACACATCATTGTAGAAAATACATAGAAAATAGAATTAGCAAAAAGAAGGAAAATTAAAATAGTCCAAATGCTTTTTCAAATTTTGATATATACAAATACAAATGTTGGTTTTGCAAAAATGGGTTCCTATATATATATGTGTGCACTTCTCTCTCATACTGCAGTCATCTTTCTGTGTGAATAAACATGCAGCCACATTATTATTTTTAACCCCTACTTAATATGATGTTCCATTTTTCAATTCACTCTTTAATTCAAAAAATATTCACGAGCCTATTCTGGACTTTGGCTGTATAATCATTAATAAAAATTATCCCTGTGCTCATGAGTTTATATTCTAGTGGGAGAGCAACAGATAAATAAATATGTATTATATATGCAAGTGAGGACAAGCCCAGTGAAGAAAATGAAGGCAGGATGATGTGATGTCACATAACATGGCAGAGGAGAGGCCAGGTGTCTAGACGAAGCTGACAGGGATGATGGCATTGGAACAGAGATTTGAGTGAAGTGGGAATGAGCTATGTGGATGGAAATATGGGGCAAAGCTTCAGGTAAGAAAAGGGGAAAGGCCTTAAGTCTGGAACGATCGTCTCCTGTTTGATATTTGGTGCATTTCATGCTCTTAAAGATTAAAGATTCCCCTGTATCTTCCTCTAGTGTTGTGGAGGAGCGTTCAATCTTGGCATTTAAATCTTTGAGTCAAACTGATATGTTTGTTGTGAGATAGGGATCTGAACAACACTTTTAACTATATCAGTGCATATGCCCCATTTTTTCCCCCTTTATTGGCAAATTTTTTTCTTCCTGGATTCTTGAAGGTCTTTCAAAATTCTATCCCTTCACTATGTCTAGATTTCTATCAGTTTTTATTAACTTTGAGTGGGCCCTTTGACCTGCTGGTACAGGGCTTTCTTCTGTTCAGAATTTTTGTTGTTGCTCTTATACCTGAGAATGATATCAGTTCAGTTATTCAGAAAATTATCTGTGTTGGGTTTTCCTTAAATGTTCTCCATATCTATTGTTTTGTCTTCACTTCATCTCTTTATCCTCTTCCTCTGCTTTAAGATGGAGCCTCACAATCTTAATACCTTCCTCATTAATTCAATTTTCAACAAAATATAATCCACTCTTTACAACATCTAACATTATTTTTAATTCCATGGATTGCATGTTCTGGTTTTCCATTTCTTCGGTACTTTTCCTCAGCACTACCAGATCCTTATTCACTAGAATCTTTTGTTGCAGCACTGTTTTCTCTGCTAAAGAGTCTCTATTTTCTTGCCTCATATAAGAGCACATAGACTATGTCTAAAGTTTTTCTTGCTTGTAGTAAACCTTTCAAAATAGCTTCTTCCTCTGTCTCTTTAAAAAACTTGCCATGATTATTTCATTAATTTGTGACACAAAATATTTTTTAAAAATCTGTTTTTCCCTTTCCATTTTACTTTTAATAAGTTCAGAATTTCCTATACCTGATATTTGTTAAAAAATAAATGACGGAAATTGTGTTGGAATCTTTACAATTTATCAAAGTGTGTTTGGACTCTTAGACACAGAATCTTTGGCAAAAAAAAACTCATCATTTTTTCCATTTCTGTTTTCATCTTTAATAAAGGTAATCATTCTTAAATCATTAATATCTCTCACAATTAGCTAGGTGTGTTTGGGATTCTCCTTTTAGATATTAGTGTATTAGATAAACTAATTTGAATAACTTCAAATATTCAATTTGAAGCCTTCAGACAGTGAGACATGAATTAGGCCATGGAATATCCCGGTGAAGGAGTAGATTTGCTACATGCTTTTCCTATTTAACTTCTGCATCTGCACATCTATATCTTATTATCTTTTTGGTCTAGCCCGTACTTCAGGTATATGGGTATACGCTCAGTTGCATCTCTCTTTTTCAGTACATCTACCTGTTGATCTGGGGAGTGGCCACACCCACCAGTCTTCAAGGGAAACACCCTTCTGCCCACACCTTTCTGTTCACCAGAGCAGATACCGCTTTTCCAGTCTCTGTGGTGACACCCCTGAAAGTTTGTTGTCTATGAAGCTAAGATTGGCTTAAAGTGAAATGGTCCTTGGTTTCCCACAGCATCTGTCGCATCTATCCCTGGCCCTCAAAAACAGGGCTGCAGTGGCCTTCCTCCAAAACTCTTCGTGTGTACTTAGAATTGTACACCATTTTATCAGGGAAAGGGTTATGAACTAACTCTTTATAACTTCCTTCAATAAACTACTGGGCAGAAAGCAGAGATTCCTCAGGAGCCTCGTCTGTGGTTGGCACCATTTCCTAGTTTGGGCCCTGATACAAGTTTCCCTATTTGTGTTTGTTTTTAGTTAGAGTTTCTATAAGGAGAGTTTGCTTTTACACTGGTATTTTTTCTTGAAAGAGTTTCTATAAGGAAGTTTGCTTTAATATTGGCATTTTTTCTTGAAATTGACCAACTCTTTTGAATATATATTCTGCTTTCATCTTGGTGCTAAGTAACCAAAGAAAATAAGAGGACTCCCCCTGTGCTCAGGCGATTTAACTCTTACAGGACTAGAGCAAGAGCCGAATCACTCAGCCCACCCATACTTGGTGCCTGTTTGCAATTTCTGTGTATAAACTTAGTCACCTGCCAAGACTCGGTTGAACTGGTTGTCAGGAATCGAGCAGAAAGACATGTGACTAGAGCAGTTTTCAGAATCAAAGGGAACACAAGTAGGCCAGACTGATTCTTGAGAAGAATTGAGAGAACATCACGGATAGGGAGTTTCCTTGCTCGTGGTGTAATTATATGAGAGGCAAAACTAAGAAAAAGACTGAAAAAGAGAATTCACGGGGAGATGGAAAGAAGTGGTAAGGGGAAAAGAGCAGTAGCAATAGCACCTTAAGGTAATTTGAAGTTTGAAATCTTTGATCTAAACACTGAGAGCTTCTTCATTAACTTTCTTGAAAACTTGTGACTTCATTATGGGGTCCAGATGTTAGGCTTTATTTCAGCTGATTTAAACTAAGACAAAACAATTGATCATTCTTATGAAGAGTAATATTTTACAGAACTATGAGGGTGGTGTGCTTCAGAGGCAAGTTATAAGAGTTATTTTACTACTAATGCAGAATATTTGTTTTTCTTTTTTTGGGGGGGTGGGGGTATTTTTTGTCCAAATGTCCTAAGGAGGACTTAAAAAAATGAAATTAGATCAAAAACCTCAAGAACTGTCATTTATCACTAATGGAAAAATAAATCATGTGATTCTATAGAGTTCAAATAGGTCTCTGTAAATATGAAAAATTTGTGAAGTGCAGAAGTCATAAAGAATAAGCAAAGACAAAGTCAGCCATTACCAGGAAAGGTCTACATTCTCAGACAAAACTGCTTCCACACCAGGTAGACTAGTTGATTAAGAAAGGAGAAAGCAAAAGAAATCAATCTCAGAGGTATGCCTTTGTCCTGGAGCACACATTTTTTTCCCCTTTTTGTTTCGTGTCTCAATTGCTAGTAAGAGAAAGTTTTGGTTTTGTTTGTAATATTATACTTTGTTTTTTGCATGCTTTGTAATTTTTGATTGGATTGCAGCCATTGTGAATTTTACCTTTGAGGTGCTGCATATTTTTATATCCCTATAGATATTCTTGAACTTTGTTCTGGAATGCAGTTCATTTACTTAGCAAGAGTTTGATCCTTTTGAATATTTTTTTTATTTTCTAGGTGAGACAAGAACAGTGTTTAGTCCAGGGCTAATCCTTCTCAATTGCTGAGGCAAGACTCTTTGGATGACTCTAGCCAGTCTCTTCTGAGTTACAAGTCTTTCCAGTCTGGCTGGGGGAAAAAGGCACAATTCCAGCTGTGTTTTAGCTACAAGTATTGTCATTTATCATTCTTTCTTATGGTTCTTTCTCTAGCCTTGAACAGATTCCCCAAGTGTCTGCACTGATCAGTTCTCTGCTAAACACTGAGGGAGGATATTCTGCAGATTCCTGGGCTTCCTTCTGGGTGCAATCTCTTCTCTCCTGTACTCTGCCCTACAAACTTGAGCTGCCTTGTTCTCTGACCAGAGCAGTCTAACTCAACTCCAAGAGTCTTTCTGCGTTCCTCCTCCTTACACCGTGGACTGAAGTTCTCTCAAGACAGTATCAGGACAACCTTAGAATGCATTTTTCTTCTTTCCCATCTCTTAGGGATCACATCTTGCTTGATGTGGTCTGAGATCACATTCATTAAATGATGTCCAATGTTTTCAAAACTGTTGCTTTGTCTATATTTTTGTCTAAGTCATTAGTTGTTTCAGGCGGGATGGTAAATATGGTCCCTTTTTTCCAGGTTGGCCAAAAATGGTAGCCTCTAATGAAAGATTTTTGAAGTCTCAATATGTGAGTCTCACAGTAATAAATGTATAAGTTCTCTTCAATGCCGTCTGCTGGGAGGACAGAGGCCTACAGACTTACTAGTTTCTACCAATCACATAAGGAGCCTCACTGGTCACAGAGTATCTGTTGTCCCTGGGAACTCCGAGGCCAGCTGCCGACCTAGCGTGGAGGCACAGCAGAGCCCACAAAGCAGCACTCTGGTTCCTCTGTATATCGGACCCAGGGTGCACTTCAGCCCCTCGGTATCACCAAGAGAAGATGCATGCTAAACAGCTGGGGTCAGGCTAGAGTTAAGGATTTCCTTCCTCCCTCCATCCCTCTCTTTCCTTCTATTTCTCTTTCATTTTTTTTTTTTAAGACTTACCATCTGCTTCACATCTGCTAAGGAAGATCAAGGGAAGGGCTGCGCTCACATTGAGGTTAGAAACCACACACGGTGCCTGGTGCCCATGAAGGGCAGCATTAAAACACCATTGAAACGAAATGTCCCCCATCCACCAAGAAGGCAAAGTTCAGAAAGAATCCATTTCCTGGACTAGCCATCGCTCTCTCTCTCCAGCCTCCTGAAAGGCTCTCCATCTTGGTAGATTTGAGTTAGTCAGATAAGTGGTTTTTCATAAGCCCATCATCACAATTAAACAAATCACTTCGTCTTTCCCTAAGAGGCAGTGCAACCAATCTGTGGGTGAGTCAGCGCCGACCCTGTGGTCACAGACCCCGGTGTGGCATGGCCTGGGTGGGGAGTAAGTTGATAGGAAGCATAATGGAGGAAAAGTCAGAGAAACCAGTAAGGGCAGTCTCTGTGACAGGCACTTTGCTTGTACTGTTTTTAATTCATACAGTGACATTTAAACACAGCTCTTATGAGCTCCATTTACACGTGAAGAAACAGATTCAGAGTTAAACGGCTTGTTCCAAATAATTTAGTGAGCAGATGATATACATACCCAAACTGAGACCTAAGTCCAAAACTATGACTACCACACCATAACACCATACTCCCTATATCCAAACAAAGTCAGAGCGCTGCCAGGTATGGGATAAAAATGAACTGAGTCTCAAAAACACAATCAGTCAAAATCGTACATTTCTTTCCTATTGCCAACATTACCAAGTGGGTTGCACAGATATTCTTCATCTTCATTCCATCTTTATCTTCTTAGGAATGCCCTTAATAGTCATTTAAAAATCATCTTGACCCCTGACCCCGGATGGAGGGGGAAGAAGGGTGAGGGATGGGCAGGCAGGCCCGCCACAGGCAAGGTAAGAAGAGGTGCCCACAAGCCACCTCCTCCTACTGCGTACTCGACCAGGCTGCTTGTCTATCATGTTAGAGTGCTTCCCGGCGCCCTCACATATTTATCGTTCTCTTCCTACTAAATGTTTACCAGCAACACTGTTATCACTTAGACTGTAACCCTCTGGAATGGACATTTGATCAATGTGCAGAGAATGAACAGGGACATATATAGAATTCCCTCCTCTGTCTGCTATAAATGAGTAAAAGAAACAATGTACAGTCTTTTTGTTTTTCTATTTAGAAATCTCACCACAAGTCAAAGTAAACTCTAAATCACTTGTAAATTTTCCCTTGACTTGAAATCAGCACAAATGGAACATCAAGCTATTTGGCACAATAATGTAAATACTCCCAAAATGCTAATATGTTGAACAAATGCAATGTTGTTATGAGCAAGGAATACAGGGCAAGTACTAGGAAGATAGACAAAATATGCTTCCAGGAGTAATACAAACAAGTAACAAAAATGCCCTAAAATAGGCACATCTATTATTTTTAATAGCAATTCAAAAATTTTTTATCTTTGCATTCCCTGGTACCTACTGTTTTCACCAATGCCATTTCACATAGCACACCAGTCCGGAGACATGGGAATATGCACAATACACAGAGGGACACTGGTTCTTCTGCTTTTCTTGTTTTCTTCCAAAGAAAGCAGTCAGGTTTGAATATGATATGTTAAGACATCATTCTACGACCCAGGCCACCTTTCAAATATTACATCAACAGCTCCATCCAGCACTTTTCTGACCTGTGAGGCATCTTAATTTCTCCTGACTGTTGAAGCTGAAAGGTCTGTTACATAATAAATCAGCTCTGTAACAGAATGGGATGTGGTGTGCTTGGAGGGCAAGGGTAGATCCCAGTGGAGCCCTGACACCATTGGTCATACATTATTTGAAGGCCACACAATAAAACCACCATCATTTTATTTACTGCTCTTTGCTATGAATCAGAACACAAAATAAAGCCCTCTTTAACATATGTCAGAATTAGGCTAATTCCACTAAATGTGACTAGGCATTTGAATAAATTGTTTTCAACTCCAGCTAAAACCCTCTTGCTTAGGGAGATTTGGGGATATAAAATGATACTTCTACTTTCTCTCCTGATGTTTCTATTTTTTTCTGAAATAACTAAGATGATCCTGCCCAGTGATTGTTCATTCATGAGAAATGCTTTTCCAAGGAATTGAACACTTGTCTTTGGAGTGGGAGACCAATCCACCTGAACCAGCTTGCTGCATTCCATACAAAGTCTGACCGGGGCTATTACTCCAGCATTAGGATGTACACATGACGGTGAGAACAGCTATAAGATGGTGACAACTGTAAGGACGCTGATTACATGCATATAAGAATGACAGCTTCGTTAGCTAAAGGACTGCTATTCTTACCAAATTTTCATAAAGTCAAGAAAGGCAATTTATTTCCCATGTGTGTTCATTCAACAAGTGATTACTGAACATCTGCTACAATGAGTAAGTCAAATAAAGTCCCTGACTTCATGAAACTTAGAGGGAGAGACAGGTAAAAACAAAGGAACATGTATCATCATGTCAGGCAGTGATGATGGCTATGAAGAAAATAAGACAGGCTCAAGGCACAGAAAGGAAGAAGTGAGTCTTATTATATACAGGCAATGATCAGGGAAGGCCCCCCTGAGGATGGAACATTTGAACAAAGATCTAAATAACTGAAAGAAAATTTTGGTGAGAACAATGCTACCGGCAAAGGAAAGAGCAAGTAGAAAGACTCAGAGATGCCAGAACAGTCTGGCAAGTTCTAGAAACAACAAGAACACTGCTGGCCAAAACCAGATGAGGAACATGATAAGGAAAAGGAACTGGAGATAAAAAGACAGGCAGGGGCCCTGTGACACCTACATTATCTATGGAAAAACATAGATACAAAGATATTGCAGAATACTGAGCCTGGAGCAGGCTTTTAAAAGATTACCTCTTTGGTTATGTTGTAGAAAACAGATATTAAAGAAGGAACAAGAGAGGCAGGGACGAACTGGGTGGCTATAGCAGGGATACAAATTGGTAGTGACTTGGACAAGAAGATGAGAATTGTTAGTGATCTGGACAAGAGGGGTAGAGTAGAATTCATTGTTCTCTTCTCGGCATGTTTAGTTTGAAATGCATATTAAGAATCTAAGTGGCCAACAATTGGTGGGCACTTCTGGAGGGCACGGGCAAGGGCTGAACAAAAGATACCAGCTCAGAGGAGAGCAGCGTGAGCGTTATCAAAACTATGGGACTGTTCAGATCTAAAGGAAAAAGCTCTGTGGGGAGAGTAAAGACTCCACTATATAAATGTCAAGAAGAGGTAGAAACACAGAAGGAAACCCAGGCAAAAGGGAGGACCCAGATAACTATGGGGTATTCTAGAAGTCAAGTGAAGAAAATGTTTTAAAAAGTAATTATGAAAATAACCCAATTAAGAAATGGGCACAGGACATGAATAGACACTTCTCTAAAGAAGAAATTCAG
>JAQQAC010019963.1:57290558-57316726 GCA_029783875.1 Phataginus tricuspis | reverse complement strand
GACTGTACAGCTCAGAGAAGACAAGTAGTGATTCTCATCTCACTACGCTGATGGACAGTGACTGTAATAGGGTTGGTAGGGGGGACCTGATGAAGGGGGTAGTTTAATCATCACAATATTGCTCATGTAATTGTAGGTTAATGATACTAAAATAAAATAAATTGTAAAAAAAAAAGTAATTATGAGCGCTAATGAAATGATGAGTGAAGTGAGACTGAGACTTGACCGTTGGATTTGAGTGTGTAGGAGAAGTTAATATAAAACACATTTTCAGAAGCTATCTTACCTAGTGGCCAGCTTGCAGAAAAACCAATATTCTGAATTTATCAAATTATGTTATGATTTTTAACAAGAATGCTCAAGAAATTTAACAGGACTGTTTCAAAAGCTTTAACAAAAATATTCAATTTTTATGACTTATAATGAAATGTTTAGAAAAGTATATTTCATCAGCAACAATCAAATTTTCATTATTTCTTACATATTTTTTTAGCTTATAATATTTTATAATACAGGATTATTTGGGTTAATTCTGGTTGTTTTCAGATGTCATTGAATATGAATTACAATTTAACTTAAAATATTAATTCACAGTTTATCAAGATCTATGATATTGATTCACATATTCAATATATTTCCAATTGAAATTGTATTCCTATTTATATTTTGCTTAATATAAATCTGATTTTGAATTAAACTTAGAATTTTAAATTCAAAATTGTTGCAAATGGCTAATATCCTCTTTCAGGGACTTGAAAAGAATACCAGAATATTAAAGTTTTAAAAAAGATAAAAATCAAATCTAAAGGAAATTGAAATTAACCACAACAATCTGGAAAAATGTGGAGTGCTTATAGCAAGATTAACTGTGACATAAGTAATTGGTAGAAGTTTGCAGAAACATAAAAAAGCAAAAGGTAAAGTCAAATAAGGAAGTGAGGGGGATGAGTAATCCAGGAAAGGTTGCTATTCTGGATCATGGATCAGTAAATCTAGACTAGTGAGAAAATAACGCAGATATCTCCAAGCACCTCAAATATTAAATTTTAGATACTAATTGCTAAAACTAAAAAACTGAAATTGAAAAGCTATCAGAGAACTACCCCTAAAGATAATATTCTTATATTCATATTAATATGAATATATATGTAAAATGAGTATGATATATTCATTTTAATATACATGGCAGAAAGTTTGGAAAGAAACACAGATATGACAATCCTTAAATTGAATTTAAATTTCCTTAAAAGTATGGAAAGCGTTTTACACTAAATGATGTGAATTAAAAGCTATTTTAGTCTCATTTAAAATTTTTCAATTCAAAAGCATCCGAACTATATTACAGCAAAACAACAATAGAGAACTAGAGCCCGTATTTTAACATCAGTGTAAATGGCAAGTTGTTTTCCTATTTCAAATTCTCAAGATAAAAACCTCAAAGAGGTCCAGTTCATCTATTTAAGCTACATCACACAAATTATAAGTGACTGTTCAGCAAACAGATTGGCTTTTGGGAGGTCAGGGTCCTTCTCTGTCACTTGTGCAGAGAAAGAGCAGAGCCCAGAGGTGTGGGGCAGGCATCAGGGCGCAAGGGCTCGGAGACTGCTCTCTGGAACCGGAGTCCAACCCTTGGCTCTTCCATTTAGAAGCTGGGTGACCTTGGGCAAGTTATTTAATCACTCTGTGTCTCTGCTTTCTTGTCTGTAGGGGGATAATGGCAATATCTACCTTACAGAGTTGTGGGGATTAAGTGAAATAATGGATAAAATGTGTTTAGAACAGTATTCGGCACATAGTAAACTAATCAAGTAATGTAAGCTAGTATTATAATATGAGAAAAGTTAAATATGGGATATTTGGAAATCAGAATTAAGAATATGAGTTTCATCTAGGAAAAAGCAAACACTGATGGTTTTGAGCAGGAAAGTATCAGGTGTAAGAAGATTAATCTGATGGTCCTGAGAATGAATTCATATCTATATTTTATCTTACCTGCTAGATTACAATGTCCCTGAGCACAGGATTTATATCTTGTCAATGATAAATTTCCTGTTTATCTCACAGTTTCTTGCACAGAGCTGTGGCTATTACAGGTGCCCAATAGATGGGTTTGTGGAATTGAACTGAGTTCCTTTAAAAGAAGAATTGGTGGGATTTGGTGACAACAAGAATGTAAAGAACAGTCAACGAAGATCCAAGTGTGCTTTGAATGTTCTGAGTTTGCATGGTTGGCAGATCATGGCTAAGCTTTTTAAAAAAAGGAAAGCTGGAAGAATGTGAGTTAGGGTTTAGACATTTTGAATTTGAGGTGCAGGTGGTAGTTTAGGTGCAAATGTCTAGCAGATTAGAAATTTGAGACTGAGCTTGGAAGATAAGACAGGGTTATAAATACACATTTGGGAATCATATGCCTCAATGTGTGAGTTAAAGCCATAGGAGTGGATGAAATGACACAAAGAGGGAAGAGAAGCAGAGGCCAGAGCAGGAATTGGGGAGGCAAATGGTTAGAGAGGTTTATAGAGTCAGGTTCTGGAGGAAACAAGACAGAAATGCACTGAGCATAGAGACAGAGCAGTTAATTTTAGAAATCTACTGAGACACCACTTCCTTGATTAATCATTTCATTACCTCTTCTTTCCCAAAACAAACATTGCTGAACCTCCAAAAAACAACATAGCTTTTTAAACATTTCTGCCTTGACTTCCTTTCTATGGAATAGTTTGAACAGAAACTTTATCATAACAACTATTTTCTCCTTTTCTTCAGTCAGTGCTAGAGCAATCAATATTGAAATTCTTAAATGATTTAGTCCATACACTTGGCCAGAGTTGAAGGAGAAATTGATATTCTTACAAGATAATAGCAAAATTTGATATCAAATAGAGCACTTTATTTTTTTATTTTCTCAGCAGGAATTTTCTCTTTGTTAAGGTTTATTTCTTTAACTTCATGTTTTCAGTAACTTAATTTGGGCTTGACTGAAACTTTTTGAAGTGAGTGACATAATAATAGCTAGAA
The DNA here is from genome assembly GCA_029783875.1 of Phataginus tricuspis. Taxonomy (NCBI): domain Eukaryota; kingdom Metazoa; phylum Chordata; class Mammalia; order Pholidota; family Manidae; genus Phataginus; species Phataginus tricuspis. Next base: position 57,313,708 of record JAQQAC010019963.1, on the reverse strand, counting down.
TATGAATTGGCATGTTCAGGCAGGGATGAAAAACTATTTGAGGATAATGTAAATTGGAAGTAAAGGAAGGTGGTGCTTAAGAATCCAGAAGCACAAGGACAAAATTAATCTTAATTTTTAAAAATTTTCACACTCTTAGCAATTGCTGTCTGAGTAACCATGTGGAAGAATATGGGATGAGCAGTTTCTGACCTATGCAGACAGCCTCTAAGAAATGTTTAAGAAGCTTGTACTGGACGTCCCCTTACCTAAGGGATGGTAGGTATTTCACAGTTGTTTTCTTTTAATGTGAATATGTTGAAAATAAAGACAGAGTTTGCATGGGACTATATTCTGCAAAATATAAAACTAAAAATATGGAAATATCTTTATTATCTCACATTTAACATATTTATATTGCAACTGCAACAGTACTAATTCTTTAAAAAGTTGTGTTTGAAACATGATTTTTCAAACACAAGCATACCAATGAATTTATACTCAATTCTTACACAATAATAATAGACACATTTCACACAAAAAAATTGAGGCCTTTTTAGTTTTCTCAAGGGTCACTTAAGCCTTCAATATTCAAATAATTTTTTTGAGTCCATCACCACTTCATTATCTTTGTTTCTCCCCAATTGTTAAATAATGTCAAGTCACCACATTTTCCACTATCAGTGACTTTTCATTTGATGAATCACTTTCAAGGATGTCATGAAATCTAAAATCCCTTCCTCCAAGATTTGAGATTTCACTTCACAATTAATTGCTGCTGCATTGAATTTTCAAATGTTTATAATATCTGACACTCAGCAAGGTTCCCCTACACAGATATTTTCACGATAGGTGGGGATTAATGCTAGTATTATGACCAGGAAGGAGCTATACATGGGAACCGTTTTGAAAGAGTATAGTTCAAGAGAAGAATGTTTTCATGTAATGACAACTTTTGCTTCCTCAGAAATCATGTAACAATGGGAGCTTACTTGTGGATTCCAAATATTGGATACCATGGGGGTATTTTTTTTTTTTTAGGTTGGATCTTCTCTTTCTCTTACTTCAGAGACATGGCATTAAAAAAAGAAATAGATAAACATCCAAAATGCACTCCAAAGTGAATGTTATAGACAGGACTATTTCTCCAAATTCCAATGTTCAAAACAAATATGGGAGTTAAAATTAAGTGAGAACTTTTCACTGCTACTAATAATAACTAACATTTATTGAGTGATTGTTATCACCCAACAATCTTTCACCTACCTTAATTCTACTTTTCTTTAATTTTCACATGACCTTTTAAGATGAGTAGGATTACCATTGAGGTAGGGGAGGGACATGGAACAAACATCAGGATTAACTTTTCCTGATTGTGATGAAAAATGCTGAGATATAAACAGTATATAAGAACAAGAGGGACTCCATCTTAAGGCTAAGATTCCATTTTAAAAACCAGGGAGTTAGGAGGTAAGAATCCTAACCTACGTTATGGTAATCAGACAACAACCGACCTCTCTTAAGGCAGGGCAAGCAGTCCTAAATGATATGCTACCCATCGCTTGAGGGGAACCACTATCTTGGACAAGAACATGGTCAAGAAACTCCTTGCGTTAAGTTTATCTTACAGAACACCGAGAGGGTAGACTACGGATGGTGACATAATGTCAAGCCTATGCCAAGCAACCCCCGATCTTTGCCCCATTCTTAAAAGCCTTAAAGGACAGAATCCTAAGCTCTTAAGTGCTCCTTCTCTCTGAGGTTACCCGCACTTTCCTTCCTTCAAGTGCGTACTTTTTGCCTTAAATGAAGACTTCTCTCAGTTCAGTATATTGCTTTTTGTCTCTGCACCCTTTCAGTGGTAAGTATCTTTGTTACTTTGCTATTTCATTCAATTTTCTAGACTTAAGCACAAGTCTTCTCTCCCTCTGTCATACGTAAAGGCTACTCTGAGCTGGTCTTGCAAGTTTCTATCACCTGGGTGACCCAGAAGGAACTGCAGCTGTAAGATCATGCTCTTTACTAGCCTGCCTCAATATCTCCTTTCTTTGCCTTTGGGATATTCTCAGAACATACCTCACTCCATCCAGCGCTCTGGAGCTCCCTTCAATCCTGGGGTGGTAGGGGCTTAGTTCCCATGCCATGCAGATCCAAGTGGACACTGGATGACAGGTGATTCTGGCTTCAGGAGCTGGCAAGGGATTTGCCCCATGCCAAGCAGTTCAAGGAGCATCCCTTTCCTCCCACTCTGCTTCCTGCTGCCTGCAAAGCAGCTGCCATTTGCTGCTACTCTCGCTTTAATGAATTCCCTCCTTACCTACACTTGTTCGACCTTCCCCGAGAACTCTTTCTTGTTCAGTCAAGAGCCCTCCCCTGCCTAAGTTGAGGTTTCATCTGAGACCTTCCCAGATGCAGCTGCCCAACAACACCATCTCCATTTAACAGATGACAAAAGGCTAGGAAACTTGCTCAAGTCCATAAAGTTAGTAAAACTTTTTAAAAATCATAAGATCTACAAACTGACCTTATTTGTTGAAAAAGGTTATAAAGTTTAGATGCAATGACATATGCAAACATTAGATCCTTTGGTTGATTGCTGTGTTACTAACTACTAAAACGGTGTTTAGAGATGGAAATAGAGATGAAAAGCCATTGCATTCTTTATGTACCAAATGAGTTATGAGCTCAAATTTCTAACTCAGGTTGTTTTGGATTCTATAGAGCAGTCACCAAAGATGGGAAGAATTCTGGATAATGTTTGCAGAATAGAGTTTAATGAGGCAATCCTTAAAACCATATTGTGTAAGAGACAGAAGTGCTTAGTTGTGCTGCCTCATTTTACCCAGAAGGCACTACATCTGACACTGTGGCTTCTTTAGGCACTTGAATGAACTATCAACAGCCAGAAGCTTGCATGACAATTAAACAGTGAAATATAAGTAAATGAAGTCAAATTCAGTGGTTGCGTGTAGGTATTCATTTGCAAATCATGACTGCTAATAAGCTTTATGAAACACTGATATTAGAATGTAGTGGTAACAAATTCATAAAATAGATTTAGACAGACATTTTGAGCACATTTACTAACTCTGTAAGTGACTCCCTCTACAAAACTGACACAAACAAATCCTTCCCCTTAAAATCCATTGATGGGTTATTTTGAATAAATGGCAGAGACATGGACTAAGAATCTCTAACACATTCTTTAAACGTTCCAAATTTCAAAATTTCATAATTCCTTTTGCTAGTTGTCCCATGCTTATCAAGTCTACTCAGTCATCAGCATAAATCTAACCCTAAAACAACCAAATAAATAAAGCAAAAATGTAAAACAAAAACCTAGCGGGTCTACCACCTCCCTGGATACCATTGATATTTCCTGGGCTCTTTCCAGAGGCCTTTCAGATGATCATTCGGTTCCCGCCCATAGAGAAAGATTCTTTCCTTGATTAAACTTGAGTCTGTCTCCAAGCCCTCTGCTCAAATAGGTTCAACTTCAGGCCTTGTATAGCAAGAATCCTAAATCAGTTTAGCCAGAACCCCCCCACCCAAATCCCTCATCCTCCATCACCCCCCAAGTAATAGTTGATCAACTTGGCTTGCTCTCAGCAAGACTCCCGCTAGCTCAGAATTACCCTATTCTCCCAGTAAGTTTCTGTCCACTTACCCTGCCCTGCCCCTTGGCTGTAAACCCCCACTGCCCACACTGTACGTGAGGACGAGGGCCATTCTATAGGAAGGTTTCTTTTTCTCTATCACAGTAGTTTTTAAGTAAAACCTTTTCCCCTGCTTTAACTCCCACCCAGTTTTAGTTTTCTTTGACAGACAGATCAATTCTAACAGAGGAAACGGATGTGGATGATGATTATGGTCTAGGTACTCTGTGAACATCTCCTGTCTTGGAATCTATGCCTTGGTTTTCTCATCTATAATCATCTCATCTTATTTAATTACTATGAATCTCTAGTGATTTAGTCATATGAATATTCAGTATTATAAAGTCTTTTCATTAAGCCCCACACTCTTGCTTGAAGCAAAATTTCCAAATTCTATGTAAGTATTCTACAGGTAACTACAAGTTAAGAAGTGGAAAGCTGTAAGTCACACAAGAAAAAACCCTTTTTGGTCATATATAGATATACACACATCAGTATAAGAATACAAATGCATACTATATATTCACATATGAAAGGATTTTGAATCTATCATCATTGTTTTAAAGATAAAAGAGCACTCAAAGAGGTGTAAAAAGTAAGTAATCAATGAAATAAGGTAGGTATCAACAAAATCAACATATCAGAGGCTATAAAAGGGAGAGATTAGTAATATTTTCTCACACAGAACCATGCATGACACTTGGGAAGCTCTGATTATTTTTTTTTTTTTTCAGTTAAAATGGCTTGAAGACAACAGGCTGTAAGTATTCTTTGGGGCTTAATAAATGTTAGTTTAGCTATTATTACTATCAATGAAAAGGGCTGATTTACTTTCAGCTCAGATTTGGTATTTGCAACATCTATCAGAGTTCCTAACACAAAGGCTCTAGAGAAACTTTTGTTACATGAATGAACAGATGAGTAAATGAATAAATGAATCATGTCAAAGTCATTATGATAAGAATATCTCTGGTTGCTTCCTTTCCTCATTCTATGGCCTTATTTGTTCTTTCTCTCTAATTGCTTTCGTCTTCCTCCGAGGACTGCATCCTTTCTTCTACCTCAGTTTGACTTTTTCTACTCTTTTTTTGGTCATCTTTTTCCCATTCCAATCTTCCCTTAACTGACTGAAAGAACAAATTGACAGGCTTCAGGTTAAAAGATTAAATGCACAGTTTTTACTTCCTTTCTCAAAACTCCTCTAAAATGAAAATACAGAACTTTTTACAAAAGAATAAATCCTCAAGGACAAAGAGAACAAAGAGGAGACAACATAAACAAGATTTTAGGAGCTAGAAATTGGATGGATGAGTGGTAGATGATTCAGCAAAACTCAAAACCTTGAAACCCTTCCCAGTTGATGGGGAAGCCCCCAAACCAGCCAGTGTACACCACAAACCACAGAGGTGTTCGGGAATTGAAGTTACCTAGTACCTCTGAAGGTAGAGCTAAATGGGGATGAATATCTGTTTGAAAAGAAAATAGATACTCCAATCTCAGCAAAAGGTGGAACATTTGCTCTCTGGATAGGGTGATTTGGGGGATTCTAGGGAGTACCAGACAGTTAGGAACAGGGCTATGAAATTGAAAATTGCTGGATTAGATGAAAGTCTATTCACTGTGGTGAGACCCTCAGCCCCTTCTTCAACTCAGATCCCAAAACAGAGTCAACTAGAATTATACCTTCCATAGGTAAATGAAAGTCTTCTCAAAGAACTATGATCAACCAAAGAGAAAAGATCTAATGATACTGATAGGTAAGTGATTGCACCACTAACAAAAAGGTCTAGAAGAAACAACCCCCACCTACATACACACACACACACATATAACATACAGTGCTTAGAATCAGGATTTCAATGCTCCACTCTTAAATGAATGGTGAGCCTGTGAACACCAGACATTTAAGGAAAGCCTTTCACTTAACAAAGGTTGAATCCATCAAGAAAAATAAATTGAAAGAAAAAGATACTGCAGGGAAAAGAAAACAAACCAAAAATAATTTTTTCCTCAGATAGATGAGGGAAGATCTACAACCTTTAAAAAAGAATAGGATACAACAGATATGTAATATTCTGGATCACAAAGAGCTCTTATAAGTTAAAAATTTAAGAACAGAAAGAGAAAAAGAAAAAAACCCAGAGAAGGGATATAAAATATGTTGCAGAAATCTCTCAGAATATAACTCAAAAAGACAGAGTTGGAAAACAAAAAAAAGATGAAAATTAGAGAATTAGCCCAGGCAGCCCAATAGCCAAATAGAATTTTAGAAACAGGAAACAAAGAAATTCGAAAAAAATAAATCAAAGAAATGGTTCAGGAAAAATTTCCAGAACTGAAGTATATGAATTTCCAGATTAAAAAGTCCACTAACTGTCCAGCACAAGAGAAAAAAGAAAACCACATAAAGCCCTTCCTAATGAAATAAGAAAGAGTAAAGAGAAGATTTCATAGAGTTCATTCTTTAAAAATTAGGTCCTAGCCAAAGAGGAATCAGAATGATATTGGACTATTCAGTGCAACTCTGAAAGAGAGCAAACAATGGGAAAATGACTTAAATATTCTCAGGAAAAATTATTGCTGATCTAATTTTCCCTAAAAAGGAAAGCAGTTAATTGAGGGTTGAAAAAAAGAAAAGTCTCAGGATATTTATTCTTCTCCATCCTTCTTCAGGAAGCTACTGATGGATGTAACAGGAATATAAACAAAGAAGAAAAACTGAGAAGTAGATTCCAGGGCCAACAATGCAGAAGAGATAAAAGTAATCTCCAGGGTGATGGTGAAGAGAGATCCCGGGCAAGGCCTCTACAACAGGCTGAGAGAGGTTCCGCCAGCACTGTTTAGAGCAGAAACATGGAGGACTCCAAACAGGAAGTCACCAAGATTAGGTTTAGAGGATATTTGATGTCTTTGAACATATATATTCAGAAGAGATTTATATTTCTAACAGAGAATCTTAGGGTGAATTAGTTATTGATATCTAAAAATTAAACCAAAATGTAATTACTAAAATCAAGGAAAATATGCAGGAAAATAAATATAGTGATATTATACTACATGGATTAGTTGTGAAAACATGTCACAGTGAAAATAAAATTATATATGAAAAGATGAGAAGAGGTATATGTGGACTGGAGGAGAAAATAAGAGGATTAAATCTTCATCCTTCACATAGGGTGTTTAATCAGAAGAAATAATACTTTTAAAAATCATGAGCAAGAGAATGGAACTGGATTATTGTCTAACCCCATACCCAAAAGTAAACTCAAAATGGATCAAAGACCTGAATGTAAGTCATGAAACCATAAAACTCTTAGAAAAAAACATAGGCAAAAATCTCTTGGACATAAACATGAGCAACTTCTTCATGAACCTATCTCCCCGGGTAAGGGAAACAAAATAAAAACTGAACAAATGGGACTACATCATGCTAAAAAGCTTCTATACAGCAAAGGACACTATCAGCAGAACAAAAACGCATCCTACTGTATGGGAGAATATATTTGCAAATGACATATCTGACAAGGGGTTAACATCCAAAATATATAAAGAACTTACATGCCTCAACACTCAAAAAGCAAATAACCCTATTAAAAAATGGGTGGAGGATATGAACAGACAATTCTCCAAAGAAGAAATTCAGATGGCCAACAGGCACATTAAAAGATGCTCCACATCTCTGATTATCAGAGAAATACAAATTAAAACCACAATGAGATGTCACATCATGTCAGTTAGGATGACCAACATAGAAAAGAATAGGAACAACAAATGCTGGCAAGGATGTGGAGAAAGGGCAACCCTCCTACACTGCTGGTGGGAATGTATATTAGTTCAACCATTGTGGAAAGCAGTATGGAGAGACTTCAAAAAACTAAAAATAGAAATACCATTTGACCCAGGAATTCCACTCCTAGGAATTTACCCTAAGAAAGCAGTTTCCCAGTCACAAAAAGACATATGCACCCCTATGTTTATCACAGCACTATTTACAATAGCCAGGAAATGGAAGCAACCCAAGTGTCCATCAGTAGATGAATGGATAAAGAAGAGGTGGTACATATACACAATGGAATATTATTCAGCCATGAGAAGTAAACAAATCCTGCCATTTGCAACAACATGAATGGAGCTAGAGGGTATTATGCTCAGTGAAATAAGCCAGGTGGAGAAAGACAAGTACCAAATGATTTCACTCATCTGTGGAGCATAAGAACAAAGAAAAAACTGAAGGAACAAAACAGCAGCAGACTCACAGAACCCAAGAATGGATTAACAGTTGCCGAAGGGAAAGGGACTGGGGTGGATAGGTGGGAAGGGAAGGAGAAGGGGAATAAGGGGCATTATGATTAGCACATATAATGTAGCGGTGGGGCACGGGGAAGGCAGTATAGCACAGAGAAGACAAGTAGTGATTCTATAGCATCTTACTACACTCATGGACAGTGACTGTAATGGGGTATGTGGTGGGGACTTGATAATAGGGGGAATCTAGTAACCACAATGTTGCTCATGTAATTGTATATTAATGATACCAAAATAAAAAAAAAAATCATGTAGCAATGTGGATATAAATACTCCAGAGAGACTAAATATAACTAAAATAGTTGAAAATGATTACCTTTGGGAAATAAGAATGGAGAAAGAAGAGACCAGAGAACTGTTTTTCACAAGTGACCTTGTAGAACCATTTGACATTTTAAAATTATGAATATATATCACTTTAATAAGAATTACTATTTTAAAAAAGAAATCAAGAGGTTTTTAATTATTGTATTCATTTATAAAATGTCTGGCTTCTTATTCATATTTTACAACTCAGATGGTTTGAAATGGTTACATTTTCTTTTTTTCCTAAAGATCACATTTCAAAATATTTATGTGTAATCTTCAGGTTCTATTTCTCTCTGGGGGTTATGGGTTTGGAAAGAGTGGAGTAAGCCATTCCTATTTCAGAGAGGAGACTTTCCATGAATCGCCCCCCAGCCCTACCCACTCTACCCTTTGTGCCCCTTCAGGACCTACCTTTAGTCCTTTTACAGGAACTCTAGTTCTTTATTATAATTATTTCTCCCCATGTCCAACTTTTGCTAGTAGGCTATGAACTGCTTGAAGACAAAGAATATATCTTCTATATTTTCATATCTCTAGTGCCTAGCCTACAGTCTGGAAAAAATAGTACTCAATAAAAGTCAACTAATTTAGGGAGGAAAAGAGGAAGAAATGGAGGGAGGAAGAGAGAAAGAGATTATAAGGATAAAAAGGGACTAGTTGTGAGAAACTGCCCAGACATTGGATATGATTCACAGAAAAAAAGATGTCTGGAGTATAACATTTAGTAGTTGAGTATACAAACAGAAGCTATTAAGCTATTATGCCAGGGAGTTAGAAAGAAAACAAGTAATATAGAGTCTCAGAGGATAGGTAGTTATATAGTCTTAAGAAGGAGTTCATGGTCTGCAATATCAATGCTGCTGAGAGGTAAGGATAGATAAGGACAGGGAATTACCCACAGGCTTTGGCCTGCTGACAGAGCTGGTGTCCTTCACAGTAGAATTTCCAGAAGCAGTAAAAAGAAAAGCCTCACTGGACTGGTTTTTGGAAAAATGTAAGCTGAAAAAGTGTAGACAGTAAGAAGAGCCAACTCTGAAGAGGTGTTTGCTATGAAAGATGCAGCAGTAGCAGGAGGAAGGTGTGCAGTCAGTATTAATAAAAATATTAACAAGGCATAAGTGTATGCTGATAGGAACTATCAAGTATAGAGGTAGAAATTGGTGATGGGAGAGGAAGGGGGTACCATAACAAAAACAAATCTGAGGAGATGAGAGGGATTGTGGAGAGGCTGGCCTTAGCGAAAACAAACATTTCTATTTTAAGGGGAGGGTGGTAACAGAGGAGGAGGAGTTGATAAAACTGGGGTTGTGAAGATGAAGTAGTACTCACCCAACTGCATCTATTTTTCTATCAAATATGCAGAATTTACACACAATGATCAGGAAAACTTTTCTTCTAAAAGGAGTAAAATTTAGTTGTAAAAACAAAAAATCAAAAGCAGTTTTTTAGAATAAGACACATTTGCTGGAGAAAAATATCTACCTCAATGCCAAGCTGGCCTGGCCTCTAGAAATATTAAAAGGCGTTCTAAATCTGTAAAGGAGGAAATATACAACTTGACTTCACAAGACTACTACCCAAGCAATCACTGCAATGTTTTTTAGCTCAAGGCAATATCCCCAGGCACACAAATTCAAGGTTCTCCAGAGAACATTTCATAATGGACATTTTCAAAATGTCAAAACAGGAAAAACCACGTATATTAGGTAGTTACATCTATTTTACATATCTTATTTTCTCTAATCCTCATTTAAAAAAACCCTATGAAGTGATTATTTTCCTCTTAAAAATGAGAAAAGTGATACTACAAAAGATTATTAACTCAGCCAAGTCAAATAGCTCCCAAATAGCCAAAGTGTGAAACAAACTTAGGTCTGATTCCTAAGGTCAGTTCTTTCTATGACTCTATATGCAGAGACATCCATGACTTCATGAAAATACCATAAATTTTTTAAATGCTCAGTTAAGCTAATACTCCAAATTTTAAAAGATTCACCCTTTTTAAGCTCCATTATCCAGTGTATTCAGAATTAATTGTGCATAAGTCAAGTCTATAGTGATACATACATAATTCATTATTTTTTATAGGTCTTAAAAAACATTGCTTAAGTACACCTGTCAACAACTGTGAGAGAGTTATGAGGGAGAGAGAACAGAAAACAAGAATCTAGTTAGAAATAGATTTAAGAGCAACCCTTAATCACAGTTCAGGTACTCAAACTATATGTCCCCATTAAAACAAAAAGAAAACAATATTGTCTGTAAAATAGGACAAAGTACATAAGCAAGATCTCTGGTATAATGTCTGTCACATAGTAAGGGCTCAGTAAATGTTAGTATTCTTTTCTTTCCTCCTAGTATGCTAGAAAATAGATTAAAAGTTGGTATCCTAAATAAGTCCTTTAAAATAATCTATTATCTAAGAAACCAAGAAAATTGCTGATGATGTATTTTAGACACTCTATGGATAAATACTACTGATTCAGTAATGGTATATCTGTCTCTGTGAAATATTGGGTTACTTTGATCTCACAGTCAACATTTCTTATAACTTTATTAAAACAACATAAAAACTTTAATGGAATTAGTTTTCAAAATACTGTACAATAAATTTACATTAGCTACAGTATATTTCAAGGCTGTGTTGGAGCTACAAACAATTAAACAAGTGCTCTGTCTCCTTGACTTAAGCTTCCTGCATATGGCCCAATCTTCAGGCAATTCTAAGTATTCGGGGCTAAGTAGAGGTATAGAGAGAGAAAATGAGGGACTCCTCTTTCCTGTTTGAATGTCTACCTATCCATCTATAGAAACAGGCTGCATAATACTCTGGGGAAGTAGAGAATAAATCTCAGAATTGAAAATCAGACAGCCTGGCTACAAGGATCAGTACCATTGAGTAGTACAGTTATATAATCACTGAACTTCTGGGGTATGTTTCCCTAAAAGTGAAAGCAAAATGGGTCCAGATTGCTTAAGGTGGTATAGGTAATGAATCCTTCCCAATCAAATGTCTATATTCCTCACTAGGTAAAATAACAGGTGAGTTTTAGAGATGTGCTAAAGGAAAAAATAGTCCCTCTGCTGTTGAATTATAAATATATCACCATCATTCAATCTTCCATGAAAAAAGTAATTGTTGATCATTCATATGTCAGCAGATGAATGAGAAGACTATGTCTTCTTTGTGACAAATAAATAGTACACGGTTGCTGTGTGTGAGTTCTAGACCTGAAAAAGGGCCAAAGTGTATAATACGTGTCCAGATTTAAGAAAACATGTAATGAGTCTGGCCAGAGGAAGTGAGGGAAGGAAGAAAGCACCTAGACCAATCACAATAGTAATTGATTAGGGAAATACATTAAGAGAAGGCAGGACACTCAATTACCTCTCATCTATCCCAATTTATGAAAGAGAAATAAGCAAAAATAATGGAGGAAAATTACCTATAGAAGAAAATATGCCTACATAGCATTGGTAATCAGAATGGCATCAGACTTCTCATTAGAAACATTGGATGTTAGAAGATAATGGAATTAAATCTTCATTAACCATGGATGAGAGAAAATGAAGAACACACAAATAAATGGAAAACTATTCTGTATTTATGGAATGGAAGAATTGTTAACATGTACATGTTAAAAAAGCAATCTACAGATTCAAGGCAATCTCTATCAAAATTCCAATGGCAATTTTCACAGAAATAGAACAATCCTAAAATCTGTATTGAACCACAAAAAACCTCAAATAGCCAAAGCAATTTTAAGAAGAACAAAGTAGAGGCATCATTTTCTGATCTCAAACTATATTTCAAAGCTATAATAATCAAAACAATTTGGTATTGGCATAAAAACAGACAAAATGGAACAGAATAGAGAGCCCAGGAATAAACCCACACATATATGGTCAATTAATCTATGAAAAAGGAACCAAGAATATACAATCAGGAAAAGACATTCTCTTCAATAAATGGTGCTGGGAAAACCAGACAGCTACATGGAAGAGAATGAAACTGGACCCTTTAAACTATACATAAAAATCAATTCAAAGTGGATTAAAGACTTGAGCATCATGCCTGAAATCATAGAACTCCTAGAAGAAAACATAGGCAGTAAGTTCCTTGACAACAGTCTTGACAATTATTTTTTTTGGATTTGACACCAAAAGCATAATAAGCAAGTGGGACTATGTCAAACTAAAAAGCTTCTGCACATCAAAGGAAACCATCAACAAATTAAAAATATAATCTATGGAATGGGGAAAAATATTTGCACATTGTATAAGGTGTTAATATCTAAATATTTTTTAAAAAACTCATGCAACTCAATAGAAAAAACACAAGGATCTCAAGAAACATTTCTCCAAAGACATACAGCTCGCAAACAGGTACATGAAACGGTGCTCAACATCACTAATCATCAGAGAAACGCAAATCAAAACCACAACGAGCTACCACATCGCACCAGTCAGAATGACTTTTATCAAAAAGACAAGAAATAAAATGTGTTGGCAAGGATGTGAAGAAAACTGAACATCTGTGCATAGTTGGGAGGAATGTAAATTTGTGGAACCACTATGGAACGCAGTATAGAATTTTTTAAAAACATAAATTTTTAATTAAATTAAAACTAAACATTTAAGGATTAAAAATCAAAATCAAAAAATTAGAAATAGCACTGCCATTTCATCCACAATTCCACTTCCGGGTACTCTTCTGAAGAAAATGAAAACACTAACTTGAAAACATTTTTTAAGAGTCATAAAAAAGAAGGAAATCCTACCATTTATGACAACATCAATGGACCTTGAGGTCATACTAAGATGGCTGTTCTTTCTCTCCAAGGAACTACAAATACCTGAGAAGAGACCTTTTTGTCCCTTCCCCATGCCTATACTGTCCCCAACACAATAATTAGACCCATTCAAGCAGAGACCTGCTGAAATTGTATTCAGAATCTGCAGGCTTCTTTATGGACAGAAGAATAACCAAGGACTAAGGAATATATATGATTTCTTCTTTTAAAGTTCTACCTCAAATAGTTATCACAAAAAACAGTCTCAATTTAAAAGATGAGTACCTAAGAAATAGAAACTAAGTGCCTCACACATGATCAACTCATCTTATGACTGACTCTCACATCTCCTGGCACTGTATGGGTTCTCCAAGGTTTTATTCTAAAATGACCAATCAGAAACAAATCATTGAACACTTAAGTATAAAGAACATTGGCTCTGGACCTCAAATCTAAAGGTAGTAAATGTGGAGAAAATTTGAAAAAGCACTGATAACAGCAGAGATCTGAGTGCTGGTGTTGAGATATGTTGTAACTCATGACAGGCCATGGGGCATGGGGCAGTCGCACCTCTGTGGCCCCATTTCTCCCTCACAAATTAAATGAATGGTTTTGAGACAGGGACTGTGGGTGTAGTCAGAGTAGGGGGAGGGCCTCTGGGAAAAGCAAGGCAGGATATTTGCAGTCAGAGCAATGTAACTACATGCAAGAAAACCCCCTACCAAAACTCTGTGTTAAATCATCAGCTCTAGAGTCATTCTTCAGTGAGATCAGTTGGTGTGCCCCAGATAAAGAAGAGTAGCACATGTTTATTTTATACTAATTATTTATAATCATGTGTAAGATTCACTTTAGCATGCTAAAAGGCCCAGGCCTGTGTGCTGTCTTTCCTCCTTCAGATCTAATGAGGTTATTTTGCAAACTAGGCAAACTAATCTACCCTGCAAGCCCAGCCATAACACAGTAAAAAGCAAGAAGGATTCCACCTTAAAGATAAGATTGCACTTAACTTACTCTTTAGCAAACAATTCCTCAGCCCACCTTGGGGTCCGGCTGAGCAGGTGGCCTTGTTTCATAGACCCCCAGACCAAGATGCTGGTATCTCCAGGAGAAATCAAAAGAGCAGGAGGTTACTTGTATCAAGTTACTTGTAAATATTCTAGGACAGCTTAATAAGTCCACACCCATAAGCTTTTTTCATGTTCTCGAAAAATCCTCATCTGCCTATAAAACCCCCAGACAATTCACCACCCTGGACTCTCTTGTCCCCTCCTGGCGTGAGCTGGGAGCTCTGTCCGTTCACTTTATTTCTAAATAAAAGCCTGTACCTTGCTCTCCTACCTTGGGTGTTTGTGAAGCTCATTCTTCGGCTTTGTGAACAAGAACCCCGGCATCATCTTGGTTCCCTCCAGGGGTTTTTAACCCTGGCTACACACTGGAATCTCTTGGGAAGCTTTAAAACAATATAGAGTCTGAGTCAACCTAGACCAGTTAAAATTAGACTCTCAGGTGGTGGGACTCAGGCAGTGGTAACAGTTTAAAACCTCACCAGAGAATTCTACTATGTAGCAAAGTACTCAGAATCTCCACACCCAATGATGAGCTCTGTGTTGCAAAGTTGATGATGCTTTAGCCACAGCTGTGGCTGGTCTCTTGATCTGAGCACAGCCATCTGCACAGGACCCTTTCTGTCCACTGGAACTTGGCACATATCTGGAGGTAATCAGAAAGGATTGCTCATGAGGGCGACCAAACAGCCTTCTCATTCCTCTCAGTTGCACTAATGTGTGGAGAGTTTTCTTCCTGACCCTAAGACCCTGACCCTCCATTTCTTTACCTTTACTTGAGAAAACTTGCAGTCTTAATTGATAGAAAACTGTCAATCTTATCAAAAATATTAAAAAGGAACTAATACTTTTTGTAAGAACAGAGTTCAGACATCTCATTCAGGGCTAGGTGGTCTGTATACATGTTTAATTAACATATTAATAAATGAAAGAATGCAGACTTAAATCACTGAATTCAACAACAAAGGACTTTAGAATTCCAAAGACAATGAAGATTTTTAAAGAGATTAACCTGGCCCTGGGGTACAGTACTGTCTTGCCAGTGGGTTTCAGCCCCAGCAGGTTCACTATGAATTCAATGTGACCAAAGAAATGACAGTAAAACTTTCTTGGGGTGAAAGGGTTATACCCAACTTTATTTCCACGGTGGCAGGTCAATCACTAAAATCCCATACACTCAGAGCGAGTCTGCATGCAGCAAGCCAGTCTCTGCTTCTGGGCCTCTCTGCCCTCACAGCCATCCTCTGGGCCTCTGTCCTCGGCGCTGCCACCACTCCAGCCTCTGCTCTGCTCTCCTGCAGCCTTGCAGCCATGACACCATGTCATGCAGAGCACTGGGCAGGGCTCTCTATATAGAGTCAATAACGATGCATTGCCCACATGTGTGTAGTGAGCAAGCCAACCAGGGGCAGGTGAGAATCCTGGCCACAGGAACCTTCATTTTATCCACAAGTATTGATAGAATAGAGAAATTTGGTTAAAATTAAGAGAAAAATTTTTTCTATTCATTGCATGTCAAAACAAGCTCAAAGTCCAGGTTCTCCCTTGACCCCAAGCATAAACACTGTCATTTGTGTATTGGCTCTCGTACCAACCTGGGTAAAGTGCTTCTCCTCCCTGAGGCCCAGTTTCCTCAGCTTGAAAATGAGGGCATAGCACTACCTCCTCCTTCGTTTTTGCATTGTAAACATAACTTGTCTGTTATTCCAGCATGATAGGAGGATAAAAGTGGAACAGAATCAATGTGGGGGTGGAGGTAGAGAGAGTGGGCTTCAGATTCCATCTTGGCCTATAATCAAATCAATGGCGAAATGAAAATCATGCTCATAAATTTTCCAGATGACACCAAAATGGAGTATCTTGCAAAAACATTAGAACAGTAATTCTCAACCTTGACTGCACATTGGAATCACCTAGGCTGTAGGATCACCCAGGGAGCTTTAAAAGAAGCCTGACGCCTGCGTCTGGTGCCCCAGAGCCCAATCTAATTGGTCTGGAGAGCAGCCTTGGCATCAGCCCTTTTTAAAGCTCCTCAGGTGATTCTAATGTGCGGCCAGGCGTGGGAACCCACTGCCTTAGATCAAATCGAAGCTCCTTAATACATTTCAGAGGCACTTAATTACAGTGTAAAACTAACTGAAGAAAGTGCAGGAATGCATGTCTAGCAGCAGCACACTGCACGCAAGACTGGAAGCACTATAAATGCAGCAGAGAGGTCAGCGTGATGATGGAGCAAGACACGGCGGCCTGTGTAAAGGAGGAGCTACACACACACGCAGAGCAGCACACCCAGCAAGGGAAGGCTGTGCTCAGAATAACAGGCAGAAGAAAAAGAGGAAGTTGCAAGCATTGAGTGCTGGCTGTATTGGTCATTTCACTTATGTTTTCCTATTATATTTATAACAACCTCTGGACACAGGTATGAGGCTCTATTTTACAATGAGAAAATTGGCTCAGTGACAATGGATAACTTCCTCAAGGTTATCCAGGGCCCATGCTTGTACTAAAAATTCAGATCTATCCAAAACCCATATTATTTTTTATCCGGATTATTAATGAAATTACTAAGAACAGACTTGAAATTCATCAATTTGATAACTGCTTCTTGCCACAAGATAGTTAGACACTCACCCTTGTATGCTTGTACTCTTAGCATCATCTGCTTTTCAGTGTCTGGACACAGACAGGGAGAAGTACCTTAATCTGATGAATAAGATTATGAAATTTCATATGAAAGTCAGCTGTGCCTACTCAAAGAGGCACTATTTTAGGAAGAAATTTTATAATTTCACTATAAAGATATATTTATAACTTAGCTTTTCCTGATCACCTCATAAATAAATGTTGAATTTTTTCTTATCATTTTAAGTTGATGTGTTCTTGATATGCTATTGTTCTAAAATTTCCCATACGTACAGTTTAAAAATAATTTTCTCAATTTGACTGTGAAATTTCGCTCCCTTCCTTCGGCACCTTGGATCTTTGTCGTGTTGCTCTGATCATTTAGTGCTGGAAGCTTCCAAGTGGTTCTTTGTGTGCCCTCCATCAATAGGTATTTTAGAAGTTCTTATGTTTTCCTGCCTTATAGTGACACTTTTAAAATTAGTTTGATATCTAAGCCCTTTTGGTCACCATCCACCTCCTCATTTGTAAATGTTGCTTCTGCAGCAGCCCTTTTCCCTGCAAACTTTATAAATACGAATTCCATTTTTGGTTTTCTCCCCCTGTTTAACGAGTCACAATTTATTCTGGTCTTCTCCTCTTATCTGCTTTTTGCAAACTGCAAACCTACAATCTGTGTCCTACTGTGCTGTGCTTTTTCTGTCTAATTTGCTCTGCCCAGTATTGGTTCAGTTCTTGGCTCTGCACTACAAAAGATGGTGTCTGGGGCCCTTTTCATTCTCCTTCTTCAGAGAAATAGAAGCAATTTAACTTCCTTAGCTCTGATTCACAGGCGCTTTCACATGCTTGGGGCTTTGGATGTTCTGTTGCTCATTTGATTCAATAACCGAACATTCCCAAATTTACTTCCTGGCCGCCTGATTCCTTTGTCAGGCACTGTATTTCCATAGCGCCTTTCAACACCTGACAGACGTTCAGTTGAAAGTGGGGCACAGAGGAGGAGCAGGGTGGTGACGAGGCCCTCCCCCTCCAGCGCTGTCTTTTTTGATTAGTTGGCAGTCAGAAAAAGGCTCCTAGGTGCCAGCTTTCAAAGTCGCTGAGCAAAAAGCAAGGAAACAACTGGACAAAGAGATAATTTCTCTTCCTGAAGAGACTCCAGGCAGCAAGCCAGGGAAAACGAGTGCCATCATGTTTAGTAGTTTGACCTAAGGGAAGTCAAAGAGGAGTGGATAAGGACGGTGGATGAGTTGTTAGAAACTGGCTGAAAGCCAGTGCCGATTCAATCTTAGACTGGCCTAGCAAGAGCAAAATAGTCCAGGTAATAAGAAACTTCAGCAGCACTCGGAGCTGCATTTGTCATTCAGTCCTCAACATCCCACAGCCTCGTTCTCGAAATAAGATCATCAAGATATTGTCAACCCATTCCCTAGGTGTTGAAATGGTGAGTGATAAAAGTCCCCAGGAACACCCTTAGGAACACAAATAAAAAGAGAACCCCAAAACAAGAGCAAAGTAAAAAATAAGGAAAAATGATCAAAAGCATGAGAGAGGAGAAAT
The DNA here is from genome assembly GCA_029783875.1 of Phataginus tricuspis. Taxonomy (NCBI): domain Eukaryota; kingdom Metazoa; phylum Chordata; class Mammalia; order Pholidota; family Manidae; genus Phataginus; species Phataginus tricuspis. Next base: position 57,295,420 of record JAQQAC010019963.1, on the reverse strand, counting down.
ATGAAACTGTCCAAAAGAAGGCACTCTGTCAGTGCTAAGTTCTGTGCTGATGCAAGATCAAATAGGAAAGGGCTTTGGAGTTTCTGGAAGCATGGATACCAACTATATGTTATTGTTTTGTCCTTGCTGAAATGAAGAATAAGCCCATGTGCACATGATCTCAAAAACACTGTATCTGTACATTTCAATTTTCAAACTAATTTTCATAGCTCTTTTTAAGAAATAAAATACTCCTTAAGTTACCCCTTTGGTAGAGGCTGATGGCTAAGCCCTTATCAGCATCTGTTGCTATCATACCTTCATGTGTTAACTGCCTTTAGATGTCTTTACAGATTAATCACTGAGAAAATGAACCTCAAAGCAAGTCTATTCTCTGGAGAAAGATGGGGCCATTTTGACAGCTATTATGCAAAATGTGAACTAGCACAAAGTACATGACGATTATTTTTGTTTTCAGCAAATGTTGACTCTAAATTGTGTTAGATACAGTTAATAATAGCATATTTCTTTGAACAGAAAATCACATTTTGGCACCCAGGAATGCATCTGTTAGTCATCAGATTGGAATAACCGTTTCAAAAGCCTGTTTAGAACATTTCATTAGCATCTAATAGAGAAAAAGAAGTAAATTCTAAGGGCATTTTACAGTGATACAAAATGGAATTTTCATTAAATGGTACTTCGGAAGACAGAAGAACGTGTGGTCTTTCAAGATGTACGTAAATCTTAATGTGTATATATCAAGCTGCAGAAAGGGTCACATTACCTTCCAGGTCCCAGTTAAAAGCAGAGGTGGTGGTGGCAGGCTCCGGCCCCTGCATCCTGTCCCACCCCAGCATAAGATGTGTTACAGCTATAGGCTGAAGCCATGAGGGGATTGTGAAGTATTACACTATAAATGAGGTGCTCCTACTTTTTGTTAAGAATGTCAATTTTTTAATTAGACTGGTCTTCACCAATTTATTTCTTCATACCTAGTTATACCATCAATAAAATGCCAAAAGACTCAAGTAAATATTTGTAACTATTACGTTAACCGAGGACCACAAAGGAAATCCTTAGTGATATCTTAATTTACCAAATTGGCCAGGTTGGCAAAAAAACAACAACACTGTATTATGTTATATAATCTTCTGACAGTCCCTTGATTATATTGCCAAACTGAAGAGATCTGCAGGGCAGGGGCCTTGGTTAGCACAGGGAGGTACAGTGAGTGCCTAATAAATCCTGGTTGATGTTTTCACTTTTTATTTCTCAAGAGGTTCGTATAACTCTAATTCTTATTAAACATAAGTGTAGATTCACATGCAGTTGTAAGAAATAATTCAGAGAAATTCTGTACACCTGTTACCCAATTTCCACCAGCGGTAACATCTTCCAAAACTATAGAGTAAGGTAACCAGAATACTACAGTGAATATGTTGTACTACACAACCCACTAATCTCACTCAAAATTTTCCTAGTACTGAACTTATATGTGTGTCTTAGGCTCTGTACAATTTTATAACATGTAGTTTTGTGTATCCACCACTACAGACAAAATACAAAACAGCTCCATTACCAGAAGAACTCCTTCTGTCGCTCTTTCATAACACCCGGTACCCCCTGCCACGACTAATCTGTCTTCCATTTTAAAATGTTATATAAACAGAATCATTCAGTGTGTAACCCTCTGGGATTGGCTTTTTTGACTCGGCATGATTCCCTTGAGACTGACCCAAGCTGTTACAGGTTTCAGTAGTCCGTTCCTTCTTGCTGTGCTGAGAAGTATTTCTCTGGAGTAGACGCCCAAGAGCACACCTGTTGGGTCCTATCATAAGTGAATATTTAGTTTTAGAAGAAACTGCTAAACTGTTTTATAGAATGGCTATGCCCCTTTAAATTCCTACCAGCAATGTGTGAGTGATCTAGTTTCTCTACATCCTTGCCAAAATTTTGTTGTCTCAATTCTTTTTTTTAATTTAAGCCATTCTGATAACACATAGTGATATCTCTCTGTGGTTTTAAGTTGCATTTCTCTAATTGTTAAATGATGTTGAGTGTCTCTGCTATCTGTATATCCTTCTGCTACCTGTATATCCTCTTCAGTGGAATGTCTGTTCACATGTTTTGTCCATTTTCTAATTGGATTATATTTTTGCTGTTGAGTTTTGACAATTCTTTATATACATGATTCCATTTTTGGTATGCTCTGGAGGTGTTAAGCCACTGGAGAAGCTACATTTGATTCCAATTCAGGATATAGGTCATTGTTTTAAGAGAGTCACCAATTATCTGGCCAAACCTCCTCTTCTCTTACAGGTAAGATTGCCTATGTTCACTTAATGGATAAGCAACTGGGATACAGCAGAAGTGCATGATTTGCCCAACTCGAGCACATTTAGTGGATGAAGTTAGGGGGTTGACTCCCTAGCAGTGGAGAAATCGCCTACCCTTTCTCAGCTTCAAGACTTCATCTGCAAAATTAGTGATCCTCAGCATCACCAGAGAGGTTAAAATCCACAGTCTATTCAGAGGTATCATAAGGCCGTTTTTTCCCACATCCATTGTGAAGTACCCAAGCAACCAGTGTCATCTTACAGTGGTGGCCGAGCTGACTTTTTCTGGCTCATGGCTTTCTGCTCCTCACTAAAAGTAGATAAATGACAGTTCATAACATAGAATAGCTTCTGTTCTGCTGCTTAATTAATGTTCATTTCACCAATTAATACTGACTCTCTTTTGAATACAGTGAACATGCACGGTGGAGCGAAGTTCTGAGAAATCAAGGGAAATAATGAACAGGAAAGAGCACCGGTGCCCCCCTCATTTGATGCGCAGGCATCGGAGGAAATGACCCCATTATGTGAACCAGAATGTGAGAGAATCTGGAGGCATGGACGCTGAACCTCAGGCTGGGCAAGACTATTAGGGCACAGGCGGAATGAAAGGGTCCACCAGCCTCCCCTCCCAGTGGGTCACTCAGCTCCTGGAGCAGGACAGGCATGGCCAGGACAGACCTGTCTCCCAGGTGATGCCGCCTCTACGCAATGAGCGGGGGGCCAATGTTCTGCTTCAGTTATTTCTTTTTTTAACAGAGCAGAAATGTTCACAATCATTCTCTAGTTGATTATATTTGAAAGGGTTTTATCCAGGGCTCTTCATCACTAAATCTGCACTTCCCCTGCTATGATTTTTCAGTTTCTGTGTAAAAATCATCACCACTTAGCAGCTTGGAATGACACACATTCACTATCTCATGGTTCCTATAGGTTAGGGGTCTGGGCACAGCTCAGCTAGTCACTCTCACAAGGCCGCAGAGCATATTCTCATCTGGAACTTGGGGACCTCTCCCAAGCTCACGTCGGTGTTGACATATTCAGTTCCTTGTGATCACAGGGCTGAGTCCTCGGCTTCTGGAGGCTAACTGGAGTTGCCGGCCACACTGCCCTCCCCACAGACAAGCCACACGATGGCCATTGACTTCTTCAAGGCCAGGAGAAGAGCTTTCCAGTCTGCTAAGATAGAGACTTACATAATGCGACACGTGGGAGTGACATCACTTTGCCATATTCTGTTGGTCAGAAGCAAGCCACAGATTCCAGCTGCACTCAAGGGGAGGGAATCACCCAAGGCAAGACTCATTGAAGTTATGTCTGCCACACTTAACTGACATGGAGTTCTGGAAGAAAAGAAGCCCTTTCTTTTTGAATGTTCCCCAAAAGGAATCAAGAGTACAGAGCACAACAGATGATAAGGTCATTTTAAAGGCAGGGCCCTTCAGCTTTCCTCCAGGGTTGCAGACTTTGAAAAAAGCAATGAGCAGCACATAATCAAGCAGCCAATGCGAACGCGGAGGGGCTTGCGGACGGCACAGGAGGTGCTCCTTTGGAGCGGCGTCAAGTCAAAAAGAAGAAGCTTTTCACACAGTGTTTGCCAGGATTTTTGCACAGGTTTAAATAATTCTGTCTCCCAGGCACCTCAAGTACCATCAGGGACATTTCTGTTTCACCAGCTAAGACATTCTCTCCGGCCCTAGCTCTACACCATCTTCTCTCTCAAATTCCAGAACAAAGGCCAGCCTCTTCCTCTTCTGTCCTCCCGCAGCAGTCTCAGACTCTAATGATATATTCTGACATTTGACAGTTGTCATGTTACTTAATGAAAACTCTTTTTGTGTAGGGAGACAGAAGAATGCAAATCATGCCTAAGTGGGCAAGGGCCGTCAAGCCTTCACCTTCCATCTTAAAATGAAAAAGCAACCAATTATGTCATCCAGTAACAGTTCTTCCCAAGAAATGTCTCTGTGATGCTTCATCTGATTAAAAAAAGGCATTTCACTTACAGAGATTCTAATGCTGCCATTTTTAGTCATCCATTCCCATCGTTCCAAGCCTCTGACGCCCTCCAGGGTAAACGCCCCCCAGCCCGGCCATTCACATTCACTCTGTCACATGCGGCACATCTGTTAGGTGTGTTACTGATTCTGCAAAAGCAACACATTTCATTTCTTTTTCTTCTGCCTTCCAAGTTTTTACAGAAAGCACCGTTCTTCTCCTAGATTCTCAAACCAAAGTCTCGTCATCTTCATTTCCTGCCTCTGTGTAACGCGTCCCTAGAGAGTTCTTCCTGCCATCCCAACCCCAGCTGCACCGTGCAGAGGACCCTCGCCTTTCCTCTCTCCGCGATGCCGCCTCAGCTCTGCGCACCTTCCTCATCCCCGGCGATACTGAAAGGAAAAAACCGGTTCCACTCACTGCTCCCAACATGATCTTTTTAAAACACCTCATATCATGGCATGACCCTATTAGACAGCAGTCAATAGCTCTCTAAAACACAGAAGATAAAATCCAGACTCCATGGCCAGGCATTTAAGTATTTCC
>JAQQAC010019963.1:57091939-57290548 GCA_029783875.1 Phataginus tricuspis | reverse complement strand
TCCAGATGTCCTCGTCTATATCCTGACTTTCGGCGAGGACAGAGAGCAGTGGAGCCCGGCCATGGTCCTCCACATTAAAGAATGATGGAAAGGCTGTCTCCACTTTTCTATGACATCGAGTCTCTGACTAAAAAAGGTTGTTTTTCAGAAACTTTCCTAGGAAACAGTTTTTCAAAATTCATCCATTCATGAAACATCCACTAACCTTTTATTATGTTCCAGGAACTAACTGAAGGTGTTGAAGGAAAAAGAATATGAATTCTGACTCTAAGGAGCTCAGGATCCAATAGGAAAAACAAAAAAATGGGAAATTAATATGATGTGATAAATATCTAAATAGATAAATGAATGAAACAAGTATTCTGAATTATTCTGATAAGTCTGAGAGATGGAGGGGAAAGCGAGGTGAGAGAAGCCTAACGCGTTCTTCAGTAAACTGAAAAAATGCCGTTTTAGTTGGACTCAAAAAACTATATATAACATTTTTTAAGCAGTTACGTCTTTTTGTTTCTCATATTAACCATACAAAGTTGATATTATTATTATTATTCCATTTTATGGATTAAAGAAAAAATGAGGCTCAGCGAGGTTGAGCAACATAGCTCAACCCACACAGTTAGTAAGTAGTGGGCTTGGGACCAACAACCACTTCGCCTAAATCCACAGTATGGGCAATTGCTTCAAGCAAAGCTCTAGAATACCACAGCCTAGATGTCAAATCACCCACATTTTAACCCTTCTACAAATTTAGATGTTAAACTTAGGACTGGAATTCTCATCACAAGAAACAGCACCCCATAACCCATGTAATAGGTGGCGATATGAGCTTCACGGAAATTTTTGTGGGGAAAATTTAGGAGGCAGTCACACAGACAGTCCCTCAACTAAGAGCTCGTCATTCTCCATCAGATGGTTCTATACTCCACATCACTCGTCCCCCAGCTGCCATCTGCGGGTCTCTCCTCTCCCTTTCCTTCCTAGCCTCCTTTGTGAGCCTGCTCCTCTCTGCTTCCTCCTTCAGTATACAGACCAGTGCCACTCATGCGCATGCAAAATCATCAGGGTGATAAATAAGACAGAATGACCTCTCATTAACAGCACTGACCTTTATTCAAATGAAGTCTAACACTTAACAAATGGAAGATTTTCTATGCTCATGGATAGGAAGGAATAATACTGTTAAAATGACCATACTAACAAAAGCCATCTACTCATTTAATGTCAGTGGCATTTTTCATAGAAGTACAGCAGCAATCCTAAAATGTGTGGGGAGCAACGGGAGATCCAGGCAGCCGAGGCAGTTCTGAGAAAGAACAAAGCTGGAGGTATCACAGCCCAGATTTCAAATCATACTACGAATCTACAGTGATCAAAACAGCACAGTATTGCCCCAGAAATAAACACATAGATCAATGAAACAGAACAGGAAACCCGTAAATAAACCCATATTTATGTGGTTAGTTACTATGTGACAAAGGAGGTAAGGAAGTACAGTGGGGAAAAGACAGTCCCTTCAATAAATGGTGTTGGGAAAACTGGACAGCTACATGCAAAAGAATGAAACTGTATCACTGTCTTATACCATACACAAAAATAAACTCAAATATAAGACCTGAAACCATAAAAATCCCTAGAAGATAACATACACAGTACACTCTTGACCATCAGCATTAGAAATTTTTTTTCTGGATATGTGTCCCCAGGCAAGAGAAACAAAAGCAAAAACAAACAAATGGGACCAAAACTAGAAAAGCTTTCGCACAGCAAAGGACACCGTCAGGAAAATGAAACGGCAGCCTACTGAAGACATTTGGGTGAAGACATTTGCGATTTATACATCCAATAAGTGGCTAATAGCCAAGATAAATAAAGAACTCATACAACTCAACAGTTTATCTATGCTGTGCCTATGTTTTTCCTTCTTTGTTCTTATTCTTCAAAATCACTAAATCCTGGGGTACCTCAATATTTGTTCAACTCTCTTTCCCTGCCTCCATTTTTGGAGAACTACCCATAGCGCTCAGTGAAGACCAGTGGGGAAGAGTGGGGGTGGTGGTGGTGGTAGTTGAGTCTGATTCTGAATCTGGGGCTTTTCTGGGTTCTAATCTGTCACACCAACCCCCACACAGCTGTTAAAATTTTGTTAAAATTAGTCTGGTTTCTCTCATCCTGGGTATGACAGATCCCTCCTCCTCCACCTTCTGTCCTGGACAGGACTGAGATGCTGTGGACCACTTCCCTCCCATGAAGGCCTTCTCACTTCCTGGTGTTCAGTTTATTTAGGTTTCTTTATGCCTGGGCTCTCTAATGATTTTTTTAATTATTACATAGCTTATCTATGTTGTTGCTGCATTTCAGGGTGAGATCAAAAGTCTCTTGCAACCTTCTTCATCTGAACAGGAAGTCTATCAGGGGGTTTCTTTAACTAGTCCCTCACCCATATCCTTAGATGCCTTGAAAGAAACAGAGGAATGAATAAGACTCTGAGATTATCAGCATTTTATACAAAGATACAGATAATATGTGAATAGAAACTACTTAACTTTTTGAATCCCTCTAACTATATCAGATTAAACTAAAAATACTCTTTACTCTGAAGAGCAGACAATCCATTAATTAAAAAATAAACTATTGCTCTGCACATTTGAGCAGAGTGTGAACAAGTTTGTGTCCCCACTACACTCCTAATTCATATATTGAAAAACACTTGTATTTCTAATATTGATTCTGGATCTTCATTGAGAAACCATATGACAGAAGTTAGGAGAATGGGCTCCGCAGCTGGACCACCTACCTGCAGATGCTGCGTCCATCCCTTCTCTCCTGTGGGACCTTTGATGATTTGCTTAACTATGCTTTACTTTTCTCATCTTTGAAGTAAAAGGAATAATAGTTATTACTTAATTTATATAAACCTCTCAGAAAATTCCTGGCACACATTAAGTGTCCAGTAAATGCTATTATGATGCTAATGATAATTTATTAAGAGCCTTATCAGAGTTTGTATCATCCCTTATCAATTTCAAGCAGGTTGGAAAAATGGCCAGATAGCACAGTCTATAAAAGATGACATGAAGCCAACTATTAAAGAGACCAGCTGAAAAAGCTTAACTATCTCATTATAATTATCACCATATTTCACAATAGAAATCACTTCTGCAGGTGAACTGATGTGGCAGTACCTGGAGACCTGTTTTGCTGTCTCCACCCACATGTAAGAGGGAACTAGTAAGAATTCCAGGCACTATCTGATGTCCACCTGCCCCTCTGTCATTATTACTAAGATTTTAGCTGAGGAGCAAAGATGTTTCAAATCTGTAGATGACATCATGGGCCCTTTGCACTACAAAAGTCCAGATGCTGGGATTTCAGTGGTCCAGCAGAGCACTGCTATATCCCAGACTCAGGGCAACAGCAGCGATGGCGGAGCCATTAGAATCACAGGCACTACCTTTCATTTAGTTTTATCTCTTGAGAAGGAACAAAAGCCACAGGATATAAAAGTGGAAATACTTCTCACTGTGTTCTCTGAAGCAACTGTTGACGGAGGGAGGTTGGTGATAAAACATGAGTAGAGCCTTCTAAAAGGGTATGGCCGCCTTGGAGCCTCAAAGATAATATCTTAGAAATAAAAGGTATCAATATAAGTAGGAACGATGTTATTCAATATTAGTGTTCCAATTTCTTCTCATTTCCAGTATCTTAAAGAGATTTAATATGAGGTTTCCTGACTTTGGCTTTTTGTGACAATTAAGAGCCATTTTTAACAACATGCTGTCTCATAAAAAACATAGGAGAACAGTTTCTGAAGAGTTGTACCTCATTCCAAAGAATCTGGAGAGAATCCCATGGTTTTAGCAAGACCCGTGGCCCTCACAGCCACACACCCTGGAAGGATCCCTCGGGCTGATCTTGCTCATGCCCTTAACATATTTACAGCAGCTGCCCGAAGGAGCTCAAGACTCTCAGGTCTTTCCTCATCTCCCTGGTGTTACTTCCGCAGGTGTCTCGAGCAGTGAGGCAGTATCGGCCCCATCGCAGCCCTCCGTGCCCTGTTGTCGTCTCTCTGCACCACTTACTGCCATCTGATATACTGTAGACTTGTCTGTTTGTCTGCCTCTCCTGAAATGTAAGCTTTACGAGACTAGGAAGTTTTGTTTTGATCACTGATATATCCCCCACGTCTAGAACAGTGTTACATAGAAGGCACTTAAACATTTGTTGAATAAATGAATGAGTAAATTCACCCCCTTCTGTAATAGCATAAATGACTCCAGAATTACTTTTCCCCTTATTTCTTTTCTCCAGTGGGCAATCACAGAGTGGTTGGCAGAGGGGAAGAGAGCAGATGGCATGGTTAGAGCTGGAAGGGTGATCCCGTTTCATTTTCCCCAAACATAAGGTCTTTTCGCCTCTGATCACTGAGGGTTTCTGGGTACCTCTGGGACTTCATTAAAGGGTTACCTCTAAACAAGAAGTCTGACAAAATCCTGTGCATATAGGTTGCTATAAACGAGGCTTTTTAAATTAAAACCCTAATTCCTGGGGTGAAAGCCAAATGGTTGATGTAAACTCAGAAAGGAGAGTAGTTGATAAAAATCTACATGATAATGCTAGAATCTGTGAATCTGAACAAAGCATATTACCTCTGTTTCAGTTTTCATCTATAAAACATACCCCCGTCTCTCACAGGATGACAGCCGGCATATGGGGGATATTTTGGTTCAGGGACCAAACATAAAATGCTAGCAAAGTCTCAGATTTCAGATCCACTTTGACTTCTCCCATTTCTCCATGATACCCCATCTGTTGCCAAGTCTTTTACTCATTGTATAAAAATTCTCACTTCCACATTCTCCTCATTGTCTCAGTGGCCACTGTCCTACCCGCATCGACTTTCATAGATTTTTAGATGACTTCTCTGCCTCCAGTGTCTTTTCTCCTCAAATACTTTTACCCATAGTTGCTAAAATCATCATTACAAAACAAGTCATCAATCATGTCACTCCCTTGCTTAAAAAGTTTCTGTAAGTTTCCACAATTTCTCACATTATATCCATAACAAAAAAAATAGGAAAGAAAAGTTTCCAGTGACTTTTATTTATGCTTGGAAAATGCTTCTTCCCCACTTCTGATGCGTCTGTCTTGTCAACAGAGCTCCAATAGCATAACTTCACTTATTTACTTCACTTCACGGAGTGAAGATACCAATCTAACTGGCTAATTTCAGAAAAATAATATGCTTGACTCATCTCCAACCCATGTTCCCCTCCCATGGAGAACACATGTTCTTGACAACTCTTCCAAGCTTTGAGTTGCAGGGACTTGCCCAGAGGAGAGCTGTCTGCCCAACTCTACCACCTGGAACCAGGTTGGTAAGACAGCGGATTCTAGAGACCCACCTGACTCCTACACTAAGATGCATTTCTCTAAACTCATTTGCCTCTCTCCCTCTTTTTGATATTTTGATCTTCATTTTTACTTGCAGTTTTATTTCCCAAATTGTTTAAAACTGGGGAGGAAGGGTGCTATTTTTTGAAGTAATGATATTAAATAATTTATATATGCAACACTCTCAGAAAAGTTCTTAGCATATATTATTCAATAAATGGTATTATGATGATTTATCAAGAGCTTTATCTGAGTTACTATCATCATCCCTTATCACCTTCAGGTAAATGGCTAAACTGGAATACTCCAAACTGAGTTTGCATTCACAGTTCATGGATTCTAGACAACCGGTACAGATTGGCACAACCTGGGGAGGGATATCCTTTTTTTTCTGCACCATTTATGTATTCCTACAGTCTTGGACAAAATTAAGTACAAGGTTCTGGGATAATAATTCCACCTGGGAATCATTTTGGAACTGAGGACTTTTGGAACTGAGGATTGGTTTCTAAATTTCATGAGTGCAGATGTCCAGGGCTGGGCAGGCCATGTATGTCCGATGAACGTGATGAGAGAGACCAATCTGGTCTCCTTGAAGGTGAGGCTCCTGGAAAACTGGGCATTAATTTAACCAATACAAACCCTGAGTTCCTGAAGGACACACACCAACTTCAAGCAGGGATAGCTCAGGATAGAGATACTGAAGAAATCGTATCTCCTCCAGGTATCAGGAACTTCTATGTTCCTGGGAAACTTCTGTGAGCCTGGGAAAGAATACAAGCTTTGTAAGAATGATTTTTAACAACTGAACTTTGGACATTTAACCCACAAGGACACAAGAATTTGATGATGGGCTTTAACATTCAGATTTGGGGAAACTCCTTGTTGCTGGCATTTATATGAGAGAGAGTTTAAAACTTGACTATACAAATGTCTCGATACTGTCATTCAATCTCATTACAGACTTTGATAAGTTATGTTGAACAAAGTGGCCAGACTAATTTGTATGGGAAATAGACTGGGGAACAATTACCAGTCTTGAGAGTGGATTAACCTTAGGTATTTAATTAATACTCTAATTCATTTCAGATTCTGGAAGCAAGATATAATCTGCTCTCCAGCAGTCCAGGAGGATACTCAGAGGAGCAGTGTTGGGTATTAGAATAAGGGTTTCAAGAAGGTATAGAGCAAGGTGTCCTGAGAAACTGCTGTTTTCCTTTGCTGAGTGTAAAAGTCTTCCCCATTTTTGACCATATGCTTAATGATTAAGACCAATGGATTAAAAGAAATAAAGGAGACTGAGATATGTTAATGAGACTATTCCCTCCTACTGTTTTCTTTCTGTGAAGAGAACTTAATTCATGTGAATCTGACCCTCTTCACTCTTATACTAATGTTACATAAATGGAGTGACTTATCTGATGAATTTGGGAAAAATAGCTGGGGAAACTTCACCTGACCCAAACCCTTTTACCTCTTAGGAGAAAACTTACCCACACAGAGACATTACACATTTGATGTTGATCAGAGGCTAATTTTGCCAGGGGGAGGCCCGCTCTGGTCCAGTTCTGCCTGTAATAAGGTGCGTAAATTCAGGTCACCTGAGATTCAGCTCAGGTTCTCGGACCCTTACACTAAGCTACATTTGCTTATCCACTTCATATTTACCTGTTGTTTTATTTCTCACATGTTCAGAACCCAAGTAGAGGTATCTATTTATCATGGCTCCAGTATCTTTCTTCCCTTTTATACATTCTATTTTCTAGCCAGTCTGTTCTATCAATTGTTCTCAATACTGCCCCAAAATGTCATTTTCATGTCTTTTCTCCCATTGTTGTCTCTGCCTAGAATATTCTTCTGCTTAACATGTTCAGAAACTTTTCTCATACTTCAAGACCAATGCAAATACATCCTCCTCCAAGATAAGCTGTGGCCTCAGAGACCTTGTTATTTTGTTTATAGCTGTATCCATAGTGCCTAACATGACTTTGTGCATATTCAATTGCTAAATGCATTAAGAATGATGGAATATGCACCCCTATGTTTATTGCAACACTTTTTACAATAGCCAAGATATGGAAGCAACCTAAGTGTCCATTAGTAGACGAATGGATAAAAAAGATGTGGTACATATACCCAATGGAATACTATTCAGCCATAAGAAAGAAACAAATCCTACCATTTGCAACAACATAGATGGACCTGGAGGATATTATGCTCAGTGAAATAAGCCAAGCAGAGAAAGACAAGTGCCAAATGATTTCCCTCATTTGTGGAGTATAAGAACAAAGCAAAACTGAAGGAACAAAAGAGCAGGAGACTCAGAGACTCCAAGAAGGGACTAGTGGTTACCAAAGGGGAGGGGTTGGGGAGGGTGGGTGGGGAGGGAGGGAGAAGGGGATTGAGGGGTATTATGTTTAGTACACATGGTGTGAGGGATCACGGGGAAAACAGTGTAGCACAGAGAAGGCAAATAGTGAATCTGTGGCATCTTACTACACTGAAGGACAGTGACTGCATTGGGGTATGGGTGGGGACTTGATAATATGGGTAAATGTAGTAACCACATTGTTTTTTCATGTGAAACCTTCATAAGAGTGTATATCAATAATACCTTAATAAAAAAAGAATGATGGAATACAATGAAGCAGGCATCAAGAAACATCACTTCCTGCTGAGAAAGACGTCAGTCATTAGGTTCTAAGACAGTTCATGTTCATGCCTTCAAGGGACTTGGTCTAAGGGATAAATACATGTAAACAAATAGCAGAAATTCATCTTTTTCTTTCTTACGGCATGGTTATTTTATGTATGTGCTTCATATCCTCAAATAAACCCTAAGCTCCTTGAATAAGGGCAGAATTCAGAATGCATTACATATTGTAAGATATGTATAAGTGCCTGTTGAATGACTGACTGAATGTATAAATAGTTTAGCAGCTGCCCAAACTCTGAGGTTCCATCAAGCTGCTACCTCAGTTAACACTGTAACGATATTTCACAAGGGTGTGAAGTGATTGGCCACTCTCTCCTACCCATCACCTCAAGTCCACATTGGACTCAGTCCTAAAATTCCCAGTGGGATCTAAGGGGGAAAGGATGAATCCAAGTCACTTTCTAACTTACTCGACAAGCATTTCAGTAAAAGTTGTGGTCGCTTATTGTGGGAGGCAAACACGGACTACCACATTCTTCAATCCTAACCCCCTATTCAGAAAGTTACTCACATACCCTCTTTAGTCTACATGATGTATGATTTTCTGCTATCGAGGCTGCATTCCACGCCTCCAAGTGTGACATGGCTTGCAGGGGCTGCCCTCACTGGGCACCAGTGGTGATCTACCATATCATGATAATGAAATTAATTTCTTATTATTCCTCTCTGTATATCTTATCAAAGAAAAATAGCTTGATGACCTAAAACATATAGGTTTCTGGAATTTTAGGAGGCAGCACATAGGAAATTTGGTAGGTTTATATGCTTTAGACATATTATTTGAAAATGCTGATTCTCAGGTCCCATCTCTCTAGCCAAGCATTCCACAGCATAGAACTGAATGTGACTAAATCTTTTTGACAATTCTGGCCATTTTTAAAAATCAGATAAATGGTGTCGACCTTACCATTTTACTGTCTTTTTTAAATTAGTTTGATTTTGAACAAGACGAGGATGGCCATTACCACTACTTCTATTCCATGCTGCACTGGTGATGCTACTGTTAATTTAGGAGGGTACATAGTTCTAAATGTGGAAGTTAAGAAAAAAATAAAGCTTTTAGAAGGAAATACAGCTAAATATCTTCACAATATTGGACATGCAACATTTTCTTAAACAAGATAAAAAATGAAAGCAAATATTAACAGACTGCATTGAAATTAAAAACTTCTGTTCATCAGAAGTTACCATAAAGAGTAAAAAGACAACGCAGATTGAGAAAATATGTCTGCTATACATATATATATATAAATGAATGCATATCTAGAATATTTATAGACCTACAAAGCATTAGGGAAAAGACAGACAACCTGATAAAAAATAATTGGTAAGAGACATAAATAGACATTTCCATAAAAACAACCAAGTGAAAAAAATGCCCAATAAACATGAAAATTGTACTTCACATTACTATTCACCTTGGGAATAGGAAATCTAATTGCGATGCATTCAGCAATATGGCTAAAATTAAACTGACAGGCAATACAAAGTGCTGACAAGGGTGTGAAATGATTAGAACTCATATATTGCTGATGGGAGTGTAAACTGGTACAAGAACATAGTATGATAGTATCTACCTAGCAAAATACATGCCTACCCTATAACTAGGAATTCTATTACTGAAAATATCCCAGCAGTCATAAAGGCATATGCCCACCAAAAGGCTAAAGCATTCAGAACAGCTTTATTCAAATAGCACCAAACTGGACACGGCTACTGATGCCCATTGACAGTAGAATGCATGCCAGCACTGTGATGTCACAGAATGGACTACTACACAACAAGGGAAAAGCATGAACTACTGCTACACACAACAGCACGTGTGAAAAAAGAAAAGAGCACATACATTGTGATTCTATGCATACGAAGCTGTTAAAAAGGCCCAACCTACTTACAGTGATATAGGTCAGAATCAGGGTTACCTTTGGGTAGTATTTCCTCAAAAGGGGGAGCCAGGGGCATGAGAGAACTCTGAAGACGTTCTATTTAGGGTCTGGGTAGTGTTACACGGATACATACCTGTATAAACATCCAGTGAGATGTATCTTTAGGTTTTGTGTAGTTTATTATATGAAGTTTTTGTTTTTATTTTTATTAAACTTATAAAGATTTTTTAAAAAACTAGAATAATTTTGTATGACTCAGCTGATGGTCTTACACATTACCTAGTGAAATCTCCCAAATTATATAGAGCTCTTCCATGAAAAACTCTGGGTTAGTACTATCAATTACTTGCTGGGCAGTTAATCTCGGCCCCCTGGATTCCTCATCCTTTCAGGAGGGACAGAGCTAGTGGACCACGAGGAAACTAAGAAAGATAGTCTTAGCTAAACTTAGGCAGGTTTCTGCCTGACGATAAGCCCCTGACCTCCCTTTTCTTAGAGCATTACTTCAGAAACCTTGCAGTTATAAATTCTATGCCTTTGAGATATAAAACTTCTCCCAGCTTCTTACCATTTTAACAACCAAGGAATGTCTTTTTTGAGGAGCTGGGCGCCATCCCTCTTCACTGAAGGACACAGGCACTCCATCTGCCAGTACCTGTGGAAGAGGAGCTGTCTCGCCTCCATAAGCGTGAGTCAGCAAACACAGAAGGCCTGGTCGCATTGGCCTACATCCCCGCTAATGTACTCCAGGGCTTTTCAACTAGTTTACCCCACTATTTGAAACCTGAGCCACCATTTGTTCAGAGAACTGAGTTTAATTATTCTCTCCCATTGAAACAGTCCTGACCCTTATTGCAGCAGTCTGGGAAAAAGTCTTCCTTATTCCCAGGAATTCTGTGTGGTGCAGTTTTTCTCTGAGACTCCAGGTGAGGCCACAGTTGCCAACTAACAGCAATTCTGATTCTAGGAGCCCACGAACCTTCTTAACAGCCTTTGTCAGGGGCTGTTCCCAAAGGTGCTATCTCAGGGGGGCTGAGCATTGCCAAACATCTCTGACCTGAAGACAGTCCTTAAAAATCAAACTCATGCCAGTTAGAATTTTTTTTTAAAAGATTCACATTAAGTGACTATTTCCAGATGATCAAATGTACTAATTCATGCTTCCTAATAAAAATGACATATTTGTAGCATACAAACAAATCCAGAAACACTCAGTTTTTAGGTGAAAGCCAAAAATCAAAGAAACCAAAAATCAATCCCATTATAATATACACACACACACACACACACACACACACACACACACACACAAATATATATTTATTAGGGTGAATACAGTAACCATTTTTTCTTGTGAAACCTTCATAAGAGTGTACATCAATGATAACAATAAAAAATATATATATAATTATATACATATATATAGTGGTTTTCATGAGCTTTTTAATAAGATGAAGATTAGGATAGAGATATTTCAATTCATCAATACCAAGAAAGTGGAGGGGACACCACTTGGGACAGTAAACACCCTAGAAGTTTTGTTATAAATAAATTAACAAGATGGCTGGCCAACTTCACTAAGAACAAAAAGCAGGAAAATATAAAAAGCATTCTTGAGTTGGCCAAATGAGAAGAAATATGAGCTCTTAAGAGAAAGACAAGAGGATAAGATAGAGGCAAATAACTAATAAAGGCAGGCCGTTACTTTTCTTTAATAATTGGTTGATAATTTTGGAAATGTAAATGATCGAGAGACAAAAAGAGCAGGTTGTCCTGTGAGTGCTAATGAGTCAACTAACAGGTGGTACCAACAGACATGTTTATGTTGTTAAATCTGATGCTTTATGTACCTATTGACATGTCCCCATAAAGCTTTTGTTGTCAAAAGAAGTCAGGGAAGACCTTTGATGACAAATCCAAGAGCTTCTATTGTCAAACTCCCATCTTTTCTGATCAGGAAAACCTGGAGAGAGAGAGACTTTGTTTGAATGTCACACTGGTTAGGAAATAAACATTTTTACTACTTCTCTCCAGGATTTGGGGGCTTCTTACAGGTTAGGTAATTTCCTAGCCCTCATTAGTGTAAATTACATTGTGTAGACATTAGACAGACAGAGGAGAAGGAATTTAGTCTGAAAATCCACAGCCCGTGGCAGAGAGTTTGGGGAATGGATGACTAGAACTGAAAAGTTTGAAAAGTACTGGAATCAGACAGATTCAGATACCTCCCTCAGGCTCTGGCAAAAGTGGACCCTGGCCCAAGGCCCACAAATCAGGACTTAATACGATCTGGTGATAGCCTTTCCTAAAATACCTTCTCTGGTGTCTGGGTCAGGTAAGGCACTCCAAGCTCAACTCTATTTCTCCCCCTCAGGGCATTCCCTGACATCCTACTCTGCAAGGAAGCCTGACCAAAGCCTCCAGGAGCTCTGGGACTCGGGGTCATCCTGGGGCTCATTGGCCAGCCCATTCGAGGGGGGCACAGGACACAGATCACTGCTGTCGGCTGACAGGCATTTCTTTGGCAGGACGGAGGCTGCCTTCAGAGTGGTCCTGACGCCTGACTTAGAGCTGTTCATGAACCGAGCCCCAGGCACCCAAGGAGTAGCCCTGGCTTCAGAAGTTCCAGAACATCTCTTCTCCTGACTTCGAATAATGTATATATAAAACACTTTGCATTAGTGACAAGAGGGAATTGTTTGGAATTATTACAAAGAGAGGGAGAATGCGAAGATGAGGAAGAGAAAAAAATTGACTTTTGGTTAAATGACAGGAATATAGGCATCACAATGCCCATTTTTCAGGCAACAAAACTAAGACTCAGAGGCCTTCGGTTACTTGCCCTTTTTAACGCAGCCGTTGACCACTCCCACCATCACTAGGCTATAACTAGATCAGTCTTGGAGTCAAGAAGCACGCAATCAGAAACAGAATGATGCAAAGAGATATTCAAATGACCAATAGACATATCCTATGTCCAGGAACAAGACAGAGACACCATTGTCGTCATAAGCATCCAAAGATCTACAAAGATGTGGTTCAGGCAGGCCACCCTGCGTAGGTCAGCTTTATAGCTGTACTTGGGCAGTGTTTGCTCTGCGTGTCAGGTCTTCTCTGCTCATACGCCAAGGACTTTTCCTGTCCCAGGGTGACCTGGTTACTGTTAACCCTTCATGTGGGGGTCCTGTCTGCACCATCAGTCAGTGGGTGAACCCAACTGAGAGCACTAATATGCCCCCAAAACATGTTTACTTATTTTAGTCTGGGTTGCTGAAAAAATGCATACTTTATGTCACCCATAATTTTTTTAATTGAATAACCCATATTAATTATGCAAATAAATCTAAAGAAAGTTATAAGGAATGAGCAAGAAGAATAATTGCTTTGGGGCAAAACCTGAGAAGTTAGCTAAATAAGTATACAACTGGCTTAAACAGCACTTGAGATATTAGAAAGTCCTGAGACGAGATCATTTTACAAGAGTCTTATATGGGTTGAATGTTTATTTCTGCATAGTTAAATCAAGAGAGCAAGAAACTTCTGACGGGTAATAGCCTTTAGATTTTATTTGAATCTCCTGAGGAAAATGGCTTTTCAACCATCTATCACCAAAGCGGGAAGGTGACAGTAAGCGCCCTGTGGGTGGGAATGACACGGGTCAGCTGACTTTGTGGCCCCCTCTCTTCTCTCATTTCAGACTCCACAATAACAGGCTAGCCCATAAAAAATAGAGAACTCATAAAACCCCTTCAAACTGCTCTCGCAGCTTTTTTCTCTGTAGGTTGGCATCCTTTTTGCCTTTTCATTTTTAAGCCATAGCCAAAAGAAAAAACTTATTCATGACCACTTTACTAAGCAGTTCCCTGCCTCATGTACAGTAAGTCTCTCTTGAAGTTACTCCTCTGGGTAATTAGACAGTGTAGATGGGAACAGAACTAAGATCATTCGTGTTGTAGTGATTTAATCATAGCATTTCTTTTCTTTTCCCTATGTAGTATAGTATATATGAGCTCTCCTAATTTTTCAGTTCAAATTGGTCCATTCTCCAGTTGTAGGTCACACATGGATAAGAGCACTTACTGACCCTTCTATGACTAAAGCAAATGATTTCCAACACCTCAAAGTTTTGTCTTCCCAATCTTTTGGTTTCTGGGTGGAACATGCAACCGAGGAATGGGCTTTTTATTGCTGAGTCCAGCAGAGGAGATTTTTAAGGAGGCATCAAATGGCTGAGGGGAATAGAGCAAAACATGTAGAATGGGAACATTGCCAAGTTGCCCCACTCCCACACCAGCTCCCCACTACATCAGCACTAAAGTATCCATTATTCATTAATGTGTTGTGAACTTGGTTCAATGTAGGGGTGCACTGAAGCACTGGGTCTGCCTCAGTGACAAAAGCAGAGTAATAACAGACTGTCGTGGCTTCCTACTGATGCCGGGGTTCTTGTTCACAAAGCCGAAGAATGAGCTTCACAAACACTCAAGGTAGGAGAGCAAAGTACAGGCTTTTATATAGAGATAAAGTGAGAGAAAAGAGCTCCCAGCTCACTGGACAAGAGAGTCTAGGGGTTTTATAGGCAGATGAGGACTTTTCGAGAACATGAAAAAAAAAGCTTAGGGGTGTGGATTTGTTAAGTGGTGTCTGAATATCTAGAATTAACTTAACACAAGGAATTTCCTGCCTGACTTTTTTCAGGGATACCTGAGTCCTGGTCCAGGAGCATATCAAAAGGCAGCCTGCCCAGCCCCCAAGGTGGGCTGAGGTATTGTCTGTTTGCTAAAGAGTAAGTTAAAATTCTTACTTCTTAAACTTCCTGGGTGTTAAAATGCAATCTTATCTTTAAGATAGAATCTTTCTTGCCTTATAATATGTTGTTTACAGCTGGGTCTGCTGCTAAATTAGTTGCCCAGTTTATAAAATCACCCTATCAGATCTGAAAGAGGAAAGACAGCACATAGGCCTGGGCCTTTTTAGCATGCTAAAGTGAATCTTACAAATGATTAGCATAATAACAACATGGGCTACTCTTCTTTATCTGGGAACATTAACTGATCTCACTGAAGAATGACCCTAGAACTTAATGTTTAACACAGAGTTTTGGTAGGGGGTTTCCTTGCATGTAGTTACATTGCTCTGACTGCAAATATTCTGCCTTGCTTTTTCCGGGGGCCCTCCCCCTACTCTGACTACACCCATGGTCCCTGTCTCACTACTTCACCTAGATTCTGTGCATTGATATTGTAAACACAGTAGGAGAGGCATGCCCAGGGAATTATAGTGGGAGAAGGGGCACTTCATTCCAAGGAGCAATATATAGAAAGAACACATGGGAGAAATGTTGCTCAGGGGACTTCCGATTGGGTCTTGGAAGTTTAAAAGTGACAGTTTTTATTTTGTTTTTCAGAACATGAAGATTAACCTCAGTCATTTAGTAAACGTAGAAAAGGGATCAGGAGAGATGGTAAGTATGGCAAGTGGACAACTTTACTCAGGAGAGTCTCTTGGTTTTTGTGAAAGACCCTGAGAAAGAAAGCGGGAATGAGGAGCATGATCCCCTGCACATGACTGCCTGAGGGAGGGGTCACGAGCGGCCCAGGAGGTCTGGGGAGGCTCGCTGCCTTTTGAGGGATGGTGTACTAGCTTGACAGAGCTGCCACCGCTAGGGTGGCTTAAACATCAGGAATTTATTTTCTCACGGCTGTGGAGGCTTAAGTCTGAGATCATGGTGCCGTACAGCCGGTTCCCTCTGAGGCCTCTGTCCTGGGCTTGGAGGTGGCCCCTTCTCCGTGTTGCCATCCCGTTTTCCCTGTGTTTCAGTTCAGATCTCTTCTTAAAAGGTTACCAGTCATACTGGGTTAGGGCCCGCTCTAATGACCTCATTTTAACTTAATGACGTCTTTAAAGGTCTTATCTCCAAATACAGTCACATTCACAGGGGTTGGACCTCAATATGTGAATTCTGGGGGGACACAATTCAGCCCATAACGGAGAGTCAACTTCTGCCCAAATTTTAAGAGTGTTGATCCTGAAATTAAAATAGGACTCTTCTTTAATTGTCTATAAATTAACATGAACAATAAAGTATAGGCTTCTAAGTAGGTTAACTGGCATAGACAATATTATAGACAAAAGGATATTTATCTTTCATATCTATATGTAGGAAATATATGTCTTTTCATTTTCTGTGAAAAAATATATCCTTAGAAGAAGGTGAATAAATTTTGAACAAAAAGGTTGAAATAAAAGAACTCCAGCTGAAAAAGACAGATGAAGGACAGATGTAGGGAACTTTGTACACAAGTCTAAGAAATGTGGAATTGGCCAAAACAAAGTTATAAAGTGTTTTGTGTGTGTGTGTGAGTGTTTAATAAGGGGGCACCAAGAACAAAACATTTCCTCTGAAGCTTAAATTGATAGTATTATGTACGGTGGATTGGTGGGAGAAAGAACTAGAACGTCACAGAAGAGAGAAACTAAGTGTTGAGAGCTTAAATTAAATGGTAACTATGAAAAGGGGACATGGGGATAGTTGAAAGAAAGCTGAAGAGACAGTGAAAAGAGGAAAAGGATCATATTTAATGAGGAGTTGGAAATGAAGAACAAGTGAGAAGAATGAATAAAAGATAATGCCAAAATTTAAACCTGACTTATTCATCACCATGCTTGATAGCAAAGTGTTTCTATTTTTCCATTTTAAATACCTAATTAAATTGTCACTTAAAAAATATGGAACAATTTCCATGTTGTTGGATGTCTGCTTATAAACTGATTTGCTTTTGCCGAGCTGTGAATATTATTTAGAGAGGATACCTATTTTCCACTCAGAATGGTCCTTCATTCGGCAAAATGTTAAATTACTCACAAAAACTCACTAATTAAATTGGCTGTAACTGCTACTATTAAAATGTGATGGCCAACATAATTGTCCTGAAAGTGAGTGCTAATGTGTCATTCATAGAGAACATGCAAATTAATTTTATTGTTTCCAATTTCCAGTGCCTTCCATTCCCCATCTGTCAGTCCCTGCCTGCACAGCCTCCCCCACGAGGCTTACTTATGCCATTACCACAGCTCTCTGGTTCCTGAAATAATAGTGGTTGTGGCAGGAAGTACAGCAACAGTCTCACTTTAACTAGTAGGAGTTTAAAGAGTCTCACTGCCATAGGTTTCAGTTCCCATACCTAAGGTAAGACTCACAAATCGTGGGTTACCTCACCCCTCATCTCCTCCTTCCCCCTCCACGCTAGGAACTGCACGTGGGCACGTGTGTGTACACATACGCACACACTTGCCAAGCTGGTCCAGTAACTGGCTGTGAGCATCTACCTTAACCCCCTCAACTCAGAAATTTTGTTTCCATCCGATACTGTAATTCTGCTTTAACCTCACCCACCTGGGTAGGGCCTTTGACCTGAACTGCTTCTGACAGTTTCCTTCAAAAGTGGGAACCTGCACTTAATCCTAGACACTGAGGTCCTCTGGTGAACTAACTAGACCACAACCACCAGCCTGAACTTTAAGTACCTCCTACCACCTGACCCACACTACCAGGCTCCATTCACCAGGTTAGAATATTCTGAGGTCAAAACCAACCTGAGGTGATCATATTCCCTTAGGAAGTAGCTCATGTCCCACACACCCAACTCCTTCCTCTTCTGAGTTATCCTTTATGAGGTCTTCATAGGTCTCAGAGCTGAGCCCACCTGAATCATGATACTAATTCATGCTGGTGTTTAGACACTGTTGGCTTCACCAGAATAGGGAAAAGTTCACTCCTCACATGGCCACAATTCTAACTTATACAACAGTACAAGCCTGAAGCGTAGTCAGAATTCTAAAATCTTTGGGGAATCCGTTAATTGTCTTCGAACTGTAATAAATACCATGGTGGACTTTAATGAAAGGAGAAAACTCATATATTTCATTATGGAAATACAGTTTATTATTTTTTACAGTGGAATCATGTAAGTAATCATGAACAACAATCCTGCAGAATTGTCATGAATCTGGATATCAATTTAAAGCAGGGTTAAAGGCTAAGAAACCATTGTCAGTATTCCCATGAACTTTAGAGTCTATTTTATTTAATTTTAAAAATAATTCATGTGATTAATCAAACTCCTTTGGCTACATATTTCCTTCTTGAAAAGAAGCTTTAATAAAGTAGAAAGACCAGGAAGTTGGAACCAGAAGACCTAATTAGTCAAAATGACAAAACCCATTCTGGGAAGTTTAAACAGATGGGGATTTTGTAAAAGAGAGAATTTGTAATGGTCAGTCTCTGCGGGTACTCAAGAACCAGACTTCTTTGCTGGTTTCACACTCAGGCACCTGTAGCCCGTCATTGTCCAGCCACGAGGACAGCCAGTAAGTTCCCACAGAAGCTGGGCTAGCAAGTCCCTAGATGTGTCTCCCCTGAGGGATGAACTCCAGAGCGTCCACCATGGCCACCTACACGCTCAGATATTTCTGCCACTGCGCTCGCTCCTGTGCACAGCCACAATATCTGCCTCCAAGCCTTCCTCTGCTTCCCTGGTTTGGCAGAACTTAAGTCACCTGCCAGGACTGTAAGCTGCCAGGGAATCTGAGAAAGGTAGGTTTTGGCTTTCCAACATTTGTAGTAAAGGAAAGCAAACTAAAAGGGAACTAGAATGGGTATTGAGTGGACCAGCCTACAGTACTGGTCACAGACTATCCCTACGGTTACTCAACAACCCTTCATACATTCCTTCTCATAACTAAACTTCCAAAAAATAAAGCAAAACCCTCCTGTTCCACTTAATGCAACTTTGCCTGATAAAAATGAAAACACTCTTACCTCTTCCCAAAAAGGAGAGATCCATGCTCTTATATTAATCCCTGTTCCCACATATCTTGAGTGACACACATTCCTCCTCTAGTTTAGACACAATCTGGTCTTGATATTCTGTAGGCAATGGACTAAATTATATACATACCCAATATAAAAGTAGGGAGGAAAGTGATAGGAAATAAGAATTCGAACAGAAGGTAAAAGGATAATCCTGAGGGAGTTTGTCTTGGCTCAGGCTGTTGTGACAAAAGTGCCATAGATTTGGTGGCATAAACAGAGTGGTGGAGCTGGGAAATCCAAGATCAAGGTGCCGGGACGATTTGGTTCCTGGTGAGAACCCTCTTCCGGGCTTGCAGACGGCAACCTTCTGGCTGTATCTTCACGTGACCAACAGAAGGCGCTCTAGCGTCTCTTCCTCTTCTTGTAAGGCCCCTAAGCCCGTGCAGAAGCGGGCTCCACCCGCATCACCTATCTAAACCAAGTCACCTCCCAAGGCCTCACCTCCTAATATCAGCCCACTGGGGGTGAGGACTTCAACATATGAATCTGCAGTGGACATAAAGACGCAGTCCTTAACAGAGTTGATATGAGAAACCTCATGTGGAACAGCACAGCTCCTCAGGGAATGTAGTAAGAAATAAGCCAAGCAAACTTCACACATCTCAGGAGCCCTTGAGACAATCCACTTTACAGAAATGCCCAATGACTACAACAAGCAGTGCTCTGGAGGCATTGCAGCCTAGGAGGAACAGGCTGCCTCTCTGGAAGCAGATACAAATGCAAACCCCTCTTCTGCAATTACCGACTTTATGACCATGGATAATTCATATACAGTTTCCCCATCAGTAAATTATATATATATACATATATATCTTATATAGGTATGAGATAATGTATATGACATAATGCCTGACATGTGGCAGATGCTCAAATAATATTCCATTAATATTCATATCTGTGTTTCAGACGCCCCAGTACTTTACATGCTTTATCTCAAAATTCTATAACAATCCTGTGACATTGCTATTATGTTGTCATGCCCATTTTATGGATGAAGAAATTGAGGCTTAGAAAAGTTAGGTGACTGGCCCAGGAGATGAGCTAATAAGTGGGAGAACCAGAATTCACACACGGGATCCTGCTCTGCAGTTTGTACTTAATTATTAACTGCTGTGTCTTTCCTAGAAGGGCAACTCTGAGAAACAGATAGATTATCTTGACCTCACTCTCAATTCAGAACCTGAAATAAAAAAATATTTACTAACTATTTTCTAAACAGTAAAGATGGAAGTTTATAAAGCATTTCCAAAAGCTTTCTGTCAATACTGGATACAATATAAATACTTCTAGGCCAAAAGGTAGAACATGTCTGGGGGACAGAAGGCACTACCACAAGACACTTGATTATCTAAAGAGATTATCTAAAGAATACATAGGGAAGGAAGACGAGACAATTCCAAGGTACAAGGTGACTGTAAAATATCCCCACAGGGGAGAAGCGAGCACCTCAAGGCAGAGTAAGATTCAGTGTAAGCGTTTCTAGACATAGAGATTTGGCAAAGGATAAAAATGATGGTCCCACGGTTTATCACAGTTTAATAACTGGAGTGGGTAGGAGCAGGCAGAGGGGTATTTGGAGGCCTAGAATGCTAGAACGAACCACACGGGAATCCCTTACAGCGAGTCAAACCCTTCCAAGACGGCAATACTCAGCCCAGGGCTGGATGGCACTTTCACGGCGGCTCTTTCCGCCTCAGAGGAACAGTGAGGCTGAGGCCCGTGGTGGAAGTGCCCTAGCATGAGGAGCTGGTAAATGTGGTTCCCAGCAGCAACTCTCAGGCCAATTAGCGTTGCAGCACTGAGAGAGGGGCTCTACATCTTTGCCTCCATGGCCTTGGCGGCAGCCTCCAAAGTGGATAATCCTGAACAGAGGAAAGTGTGCGATAATCCAGGTCAGGGTGATTAAGCCTGAGGAATGCATGTAAAGGCAGGGGCAGCAAGGCCGTGAAATTGAAGCTGTCCCTTTAAACCAGACCGTGGGAAAACCCTTGAGAACTGTAACAGTTGTGACGATGATGACCTTCTCCTGGCTTATGTCTGGAATTAATTTGAATACTGTAAAACTATAAATCAATTTTAAATAGAATATGAATAGTCAGATTGGAGGGAAAAAAATCAGATGTTCTTGTATGAAAGTTTACTCTATTTTAGATCAAAGGGCAGACACTAAGAATGTGGAGGGGGAAATAAAGCCCTGGAGAAAGAAGTGTTCAGTTGCCACAGGTATCATCTTGTTCTTCAGATGGACCTCTCCCCTCTACTCTGCGGTATTTTCTACCTCTGACCTGGAGGCCTTTATTCCCAGGTTCCTGGTGGGGTGATCAAGCAAGCACCAAGCTTGAGCTCAGCAGGTCTGGTTCCAAGCCAGTTCTGCCACGTGTTAGCTGAGTGAGGAGCGCATGCAGAGGAGCTGCCCAGCCCTTGTCAAGGAAGGCCTGCTGCCCAGCTTCTGGGGCTATTGTTGGCAGACAACCATCAGCTCTCAACCTCATGCCACACTCCTGCTAAAACTCCATCATTGGTTCCAGCTTATATTGAAATGAAGACAAAATTCCTTTCCATGGCCTAAAGATTCTTGCAGGGTGTGTTGCCTGCCTGTCCCTTCAGCCTCAAATCTAATGATACTGTCCCTAACCATCTTTACCCCGTGCCCATCAAATGCTCTCCCCTGCCCCAGGACATTTGCATAAGCTATTCCTTCTCCCTGAAAACTCTTGTCACTCTCGTCCACTGATTTACTGTTACTCATCCTGTAGACCTCAGTTCAACATCACTTCCTTAAGGAATTTTCGCTGACCTTCCTAACAAGGCCAAATCTCATTAAAAACATTCTAGTTCTTTAAATCCCTTCTTTGTAGCAAATATGATATATATTTGTCAAATAATAAAATGTAAAATTGTACCTCCACCAAGCTATATATTCCCTAAGAACAGGGAAATAAATAGTTCAATTTTACTCACCATTTCCTCCCAGCACCTGTTGTGGTGTTGGGTACATGATCAGGACTTGCGGAATGTTAAATTAGTGAATTGAAACACTAGCAGTTCCCAGACCAGTATTTTGGGGTATTTTGGTAGTAGTTATCAGTGTCACATTAATATCTTATTCTTTTTTCAATCTGAGCACAAAATACGAAACTTTCTGTTCTCCTTGTAGTTGGGTGGTAACATGTAACTAATTCTAGCCAATACACTATAAATGAATGGCACATTTAATTGTGTGATACCTTTAAGTATTCTTTTCCTTTTTATTTCTGTGGGGACCCTGGATTCACATTGAAATGAGCTTTCCATCAGCTTGGATCCCTGAGCGAGGAGGGGAGAGTGGAGTCCGCCACTCAGCCTATGATGCACGTGTAGCGCAAGGGAGACTAGGCCATTGCCGTTTGAGCTGAGGCCTCAGGGCCGTTTGTTACAGTATAACCTATACGGTATGAGGCAGAAACTGGTACCAGGAACATGGTGATCCATATTATATAGTGATAAGGTATTTGACAAAATTATTATGATAATTTGGAAAACTGATAAAATACTTAGTGAAGGTGTATCCCTAGAAGTGGTTGCTAATCAGAACAATATGTTCTTAACATCACTGGCTCTATTTGCAGGGTATATGAGTTTGCTAGGATTGCCGGAACAAATTACCACGAACTGGGTGGCTGAAATAGAAATATACCGTCTCAGAGTTCTGGAGGCTAGAAGTCCAGGATTAGATGTCTACAGGTTTGGTTCCTTCTGAAGGCTGAGGGAGAATCTGTCTCATGCTCTGTTTTGTCTCCTGGCGTTCTGCGGACGATCTTTTGTGCTCCTTGGCTTGTACTACATACATTATTCCATCTCTGTTTTCCTCTTCACGTGGAGTTCTTCCTGCACATGCCTGTCTCTGCGTCTAAATTTCCCTCTTATAAGGACACAGATTATACTAGTCAATTCTAATGACCTTGCTTTAACTTAATTACTTCTGTAACCAGGCTGTTTCCAAATAAGGGCCTATTCTGAGGTACTGTGGGGTTAGGACTTCAACATATCATTTTGAAAAGACACAATCCCACTCACAGCATAGGTATTGCAAGAAAGAGATGAAATCAGGGAAGCATTAGCTACACTACATGCAAAATGTTAGAGAACAGAGAGTCCAGGACATCTAAGTTTGGAAAAGACAACTGTTTCTAGGCCTAATGAGTAAAGGAAAACATTGAGAAATGTCTTGAATAACAAATGCCGATTAGAAATCCACACTGCAGCAAGGATTAGACTAAGAGTTTAGCTGCCTCACCCAGAGTTAAAATCTCTCAACAGATTAGGTGGTGTCTAGTAAAATATGTCAGTTAGTGGGGGGAAAAATGACTCAGCAAGAAGTAGACTAAAGGAATGTTTCTGCCAAAGAAAGCTGATAGGTGCGTGGCATCCACAACTGAACTAAGAGAGAGGGATGAGGGTAAGAAAGCAGAGATATTGGGAAAAAACATAGAAAATAATGAGTGTGGCTATTAGCACATTCTGGTGACTGGACTAAAATAAACAAAAAGCTGAACTACTGAGAAAATGGAGCCGCCAGAACAAACACAGACAGTGAGACCTAAAAAAGAGCGTGGAGGTTTCGAAAATCTATAGGCAAGAAGTGGGCTAAGAAGGCTTCTCAGACCCCAAGAGAGTATGTTTTCCAATCACGACTTCCTATGAGACCAAAGAGGGTCTTAGAAAACAAGAATCCCCCAGAGGGTGAAGCCGAGGGCTGGGAGAGCCTTCGAGGAGCCTCACCCAGCAAGCCTGGGCAGGGCCGGTCTCTATGCCCAGATACAAAGGCCGCCTCCCACTCCGGCTGTGCAGACTACTGCGCATGATCCAGAGGTCCTGGATGTTGGGGTTGTGATCCTCGGAGACGGTAGGTGCTCTTGTATGTGCTTAGGACAGGTGAACAAATATTTAATGAACATATGGACAGTACGTAGTTTGAGAATCATTGACCTAGGTTCTGTGTAAAATTGTGAGTTTCTACATAATAAATCTCATTTCTAAAGAATTTAATGAACGCATAATTGTTGCTTTCACAATTAATCTTATACATATATGATACCCAGGGTAAGAGGCATGAGCCCTTTCCAGGGCACCATTCTCCCTCCAGCCCCTGAGGTGTAGTGAGTGACATGACTGCTGTGTAGTAAACAGTCTCACAGTGGGGCTTACTAACAGGATGAAGTTCAAGCAAAAAGAGAGCTCATAAATGAATTCCTATTTTTCTTAATGCAAAATTGAGCTAATTCTTCTGAGCTTGAATTTTCCTCCTGCTGCTCAGATTTCCCACAGGGGATAAATTGTATAACTTGAGGTAATGAGGCTTTGCAGTAAGGAAACTGATGGAAAACATCACAAATTGCAAGATCTTCAAGTAGTTCTTTGGGGAGAACCAAGTATCCTGGTGGAGGTAAATAGAAACAAAATAATCTTATGCAAGTAGAAAAATTCATCTATATATTCATAAAAATAAGAGCAGAATGTATTATTCTCAGTATTTCTTCTGGTAATGATTTATTTCATAATTGCACATGTCTCTGGTTTTTAAAACAAACCAGTCAATCAAAGCTGATTAAGTACAGGCACGTTTTCTACCTGGAGAATATGAACCACATCTGCCATTCTTACAAATCAAAGATGGGTGAGCTGAGATAATATTTCTATGGCATGAGTATAGATAACGTCAGCTAATTCACTTTCTACAAAGCCAGCTACAGGAAGGAATAGGCCAAGTCTCATTTAATAAAATTTATTCAGCCTATACTGACCTTTCCTCTCTATGATATTTAGATTCATATTCAATACCACTTAATACTTCTCTAGTAGTGACATAACTGTTAGCTTATTTTCCCCAAGTTATTCAGTGTAAGCTTTGTGAGAACAGAGACCATATTTAAATGATGTTATAGCTGTGAAAACACTTGGTGACTGTAAAAAACAACATAATAAATGTTAGGTTTTCTTATCAACATCTGTACCTTATTCTAAAACAGCAGAGGAAATAGACTCATTTTAGCTATATTTAATAAACAAATATATTTCTCTCAAAAGACTATTAGAAGATTAAAATTAATTTCATACTAATTAAATCCAGTCCACAAACTCAGCCTCACTCTTACATTTAGTCTAGGCTTTAAATTTATGATCACCTAGAAAAATCCATGAGTTACAGAAATGTCATGATTTCACAGTCTCTGGTTGGGGGCACTAAAGTATTATGTGATGGTTAAACTAGATGGTTAAACTAGCTATTTTTGATGTTATTGTTCACAGAGAGTATACTCTTTTAAGATTTTTTAAAATATTTATTTTTTTAATATTTTTTAAATATTTAATCTAAAATGACATCTTAATGACAATAATCTCAGCACCTGATAATTACTTAGTAAATAGACACTTTCTGGCTGATATAACATGCTACTTAAAAGCACGTCTTTGACCCAGAAGGCATGGCCCACAACATAAAATTTCCATTACTACATCCAAAGTGTCGTCAAGTCCTGAAGTCCTTCCTGGGGATAACGTGCCTGTGTGTCAAACTATCAAATAAAACTGAAAGTACAGTAAGGCCCACAGATACATAAGAGGTAGATGTACTGCAGAGACACTGTAGTGGGAAGACTGAGTCAGAATCTGGAGAATGGAAACAAGACATACAGGATCAACCACAGATCAGGACGTTAGAATGTTAGGCAAACCTGCAATGGAAAAGAGATTTGATTAACAAGCAGTTTAGTAACCAAAATAAGGGAGTGAATGCCTGGAAATCATCTTGCACAATGCCTAGCTTACAATATGTGTTTGACTACTGTTGAGTTTGGCTTTTTAATGATGTTATAGTAAATGGGATAGAGGCTCTCCATTTCTGCAAAACTCACAGAGGGTTCCTCTGCCCCTGCGCATAGCTGCAAGACATTCTGAAATGAACTGATGTGATGACCTGCAGGGAATCAGCAATGGATACTAAAAAATTATAGCCCAAGGAAAGTTCAGCAGAAGTGAGGGGTTAAATGGCAGAATTCCCCCTTCTATGGACTCATTTGGGGTTCTCTGCAAAAGACCATGCCCGCTTCCAGAGCCCAGTAGCATGGGCTATCACCCGCAGCCACAGAGCCTGATAGCTGCACGGAATGCTGATGCTAAAAGCGGCTCATCCCAGCTCTGTTCCTTTTTCCTTCTGGCCAAGCTTGCATTTCAGAGAAAAAGAGTTTTCTGAGTTTTACAGAGGTGACAAAAGATCAAAGATTCAGTCTGAAACAAACCTAAGTTTGAAAGTTGGCAGCCATTATTTACCAAGTCAAAATCAGAGTATAGTCTGAAAAGAAAACAACATATTTGAAATCAAAACTGTGATAAAAAGACCAGGAAATCAATCTAGAAGTCAGATGCATTACTTTCTCATTTTACACATGAGCAAACCAGGTTCAGGGACTGCTCACAGGTGCCTTAGCTGGATAAGAGCAGAGCATGGGATAAGGACCATGTTTCCTAGTGTCCAGCACTAATCTGTTCGGCCAGGCTGCCACTCCTCAGGGCAGGGGTGGTGAGCATTCCTGCCAGAAATGATCAGAGCCTAGGTTTGCCCTGATGAAGCTTTGCCCACTCCCATCCCAAAATGAATCAGTCTCCCAATGTCTCCACCAAAGTAAAGGGGAAGAGTTTCCAATTTCCAATTTCAGACAGACAGCTCCCTCTAGCTATTCTCCTTTCACTCACCCCTTCTTACTGCCTCCAGTGGAATATTTTCTATACTGTGTATATGTGTGTGTGTGTGTATGTTTATATATAAAATATATTGTGTGTATATAAATATACTGTATACTGCATATGTTATATATATTACATATAATACTATCATATTTCTATGTATAATTTTATATACTAAAATTCCATGTATTTTAAAAAGAAGAGATGTTTTCAAATCTAATAACTAACATCATGAACACTATTTCATGAGTCATTAAATTAATCAAGTTTCCCTAAACTAGGAGTTTCAGGAAATCAGATCACACCTAACAAATCAATCTTCAGGCCCAGAATTAAATGTGTTTTCTTTTTCTTTCCATTGGTTCTCTGGTTTTCGCAGAAATCTGGAACACATGGAGTGGGTCAAAGATGACGAAGATCGGTCTGTTATTTGATGCTGTGTTCTCTCTTTTCTATTGTGGCAAAAAAAAAAAACATGAAATCTCTCAAATTTTTATATGTACAGAATTGTTAACTATGCTACATTAACTATATACATTTTGTACAGACCTCTAGAAACTTTTAATCTTGCACGGCTGAGACTACACCTACCGGTCTCCATAGCACCTCCGCACTCTGCCCCCACCTATTGCCTTTGGCGACCATCATTTTGCTTTCCGCTCCTACAAGTTTGACTATTTTAAGTGCCTCGTATAAGCAGAATTGTGCAGTGTTGTCCTTCTGTGACTGGCTTTTTTCACTTAACATGCATGATCCTTAGGTTCATCCATTTTGTAGCAAATAACAGGATTTTCTCTTTTAAGGCTGAATAATATTGCACTGCAAATATATGCCACATTTTCTTTATCCACTCATCTGTTGATAACATTTACATTGCCTCCAAGTCTTGGCTATAGTGAACAGTGCGGAAATGAACATGGATGTGCAAATATCTATTCAAACTCCTGTTTTCAGCTCTTTGGGTTATATATATACCCAGAAGTGGGATTGCTGGATCATATGGTAGGTCTGTTTTTAATGCTTTGAGGAACCTCTATACTGTTTTCCATAATATCTGCACCATTTCACATTTCCACAACCAGTGGAAAAGAATTACTGGCCAAAACTTTTTTTTAAATAGTCATCCTAACAAGTGAGAGGTGATATCTCATGGTTTCGATTTGCATTTTCCTGATGAGTAGTGACATCAAGCACCTTTTCATATACCTGTTGGCCATCTGTGAGTCTTCTTTGGAGAAATATTCAGTTCCTTGCTTCATTTTTTAATCAGTTTGGTTTTTTTTACCATTGCACTGTATGAGTTCCTTATATACTTTGGATATTAATCCCTTAACAGATAGATGGTTTGCAAATATTTTTACCCATTCCATAGATTGCCTTTTCACTCTATGTAATGTTTCCTTTGCATAGAAGCACAGATATTCCTGGACTTACTATAGAGTTACAGCCCAATAAACTCAACATAAGTCGAAAATATTGTAAGTTGAAAATACAATTTAATGCACCTAACCTAAAGAACATCATAACTTAGCCTAGCCTATCTTAAATGTGCTTAGAACAATCCCAGTTGGGCAAAATCATCTAACACAAAGTCTGTTTTATAATAAAGTGTGGAATATCTCGTGTAACCTACTGAATACCATGTTGAAAGGGGAAAAACAGAATTATGGGTACAGAATGGTTAACCTTATACAGGTTGTTTAGCCCTGTGATCACGTGGCTGGCCGGGAGCTGCGGCTCATTGCCCCTGACCAGCATCATAAGAGTATTGTGCTGTGTATTGCCAGCCCAGGGAAAAGATCAACATTTGAAATTCAAAGTATGGTTTGCATTGAATGTGTATTGCTTTCACACCATCATAAAGTTGAAAAATTGTTAAGTCATGCCATCATAAATCATGGACCATCTGTAGTCCCACTTATCTGTTTTTGTTTTGTTACCTATGCTTTTGGTATAATATCCAAGCAATCATTGCCAAGACCAGTATTATCAATCTTTTGTTTTCCTGTAGGAATTTCATAGTTACAGGCCCTATGCTTGGGTCTTTAATCCATTTTGAATTGATTTTTGTGTATGGTGTAAAGATACAGTTTCATTCTTTTGCATGCGGTATCTAGTTTTCCCATTATCATTTGTTGGAGAGATTATTCTTTCTCCATTGTGTAGTCTTAGTACCCTGGTCAAAGAAAATTTGTTCATGTATACATTGGATTATTTCTGGGCTCTCTGTTCTTTTCCATTGGCCTACATCTGTCTTCATGCCATTACTATACTGTCTTGATTACTATAGCTTTATAACATGTTTTGAAATCAGGAAGTATGCGGATTCCAGCTTTGTTCTCCTTTCTCAAAGTTGTTTTGGTTATTTGAGATCTTTTGTGGTTCTATAAGGATTTTAGGAAATTATCTTCTATTTCTACTGAAAAAAAAAAGCCATTGGAATTTTGATAGGGATTGCGTGGAATCTGTAGATTGCTTTGATTAGTATAGACATTTTAACAATATTAAGTCTTACAATCCATGAGCATAGGATGACTTTCCATTTATTTCTGTCTTCCTACATTTCTATCAACAGTGTTTTTAAATGTTCAGTATACAAGTCTTTCACCTCCTTGGTTAACATTATTCCTAAGTATTTTACTCTATTTATGCTATCAAAAATGGAATTGCTTTCTTAATTTCCTTATCAAATTGTTCATTGTTGGTGTATAGAAATACAATTGTTTTCTTCAAGTTATTTTTGCATCATTCAAATTTTCTGAATTCGTTTTTATTAGTTCCAATAGCTTTTTGTATGACCTTAAGGGCATTTTTTTTGTATAAGGATCATGTCATCTGTGAAGAGAAATAACTATACTTCTTTCCTAATTTGGATGTTTTTCATTTCTTTTTCTTGCTTAATTGCTCTTCCTTCTATTTACACTACTATGTTGAAAAGAAGTAGCAAGAATGGGCATCCTTGTATTGCACCTGATCTTAAAGGAAAAGCCTTCAGCTATTTATCATTGAGTATGAGATTAGTTGTGGGCTTTCTAAATATGGCTTTTATTATGCTGAGGTAATTTCTTCCTGGTCCTACTTTGTTGAGTATTTTTAATATGAAAAAAGGTGGTATATTTTGTAAGATGCTTTTTCTACATGTATTGAGATCATCATGTGATTTTCATCTTTCATTCTGTTAATGTGGTATAGTATGTCAACTGATTTTCATGCATGGAACAATCCTTGCATCCCACAGATAAATACCACTTGGTCATGGTTTATAACTCTATGCTCTACATCATTCAGTTTACTCATATTTTGTTGAGACTTTTTGTATCAATATTAATCAGGGATTTTGTCCTATAGTTTTCTTTTTTTGTGGTGTCTTTGTCTGGTTTTGGTATCAGTGACTTAAAATGTGGAAATTTGGAAGTGTTACTTCACTTTTTGAAGGAGTTTGAAAAGGATTGGTATTAACTCTTCTTTAAATATTTGATATAATTATCAAATGAAGCCATCTAGTCCTGGGATTTTCTTGCTGGAAGGATTGTGTTTACTGATTCAATCTCCTTACTAGTTATAGGTCTGTTCAGAAGTTTCATCTCTTCATAATTCAATCTTGGTAGATTTTGTTTCTAGAAATTTATCTCTTTTTTTTCTAGATTTTCCAGCTTGCTACTGTATAACTTTTCATATTAGTCTCTTATAACCCCTTTTATTTCTGTGCCATCAACTACAATGTCTTCCCTTTCATTTCTGATTTTGAGTCTTTCTTGATTAGTCTAGCTTTTGGTTTGTTCATCTTTTCTATCTTTCAAAGAGCCAACTCTTATTTCATTTATATTTTCTATTATTTTTCTATTCTCTAGTTCATTTTTTCTTGCTCTAATCTTCATTACTTCCTTACTTCCACCTTGAGTGGAACTCTTTTTCTAGTTTCTGGAAGTGAAAAGTTATAATACTTGGGATGTTTCCTTTTTAATTAAGCATTTATCACTATAAACTTCCCTCTTAGTACTGCTTTTGCTGCATCATGTATATTTTGGTATGTTGTGTTTTCATTGGTCTCAAGATACTTTCTAATTTCCTTTTTGATTTCTTCTTTGACTATTGGTTGTTCATGAGTGTGCTATTTAATTTCCATATACATATGAATTTTCCAGTTTTCCTTTTGCTATTGATTTCTAGTTTCATTCAAATGTTGTAGGGGAAAGTTACTTGGGATGATTTCAAACTTCTTAAATTTGTTAAGAATTGTTTTATAACCTAACATGATCTGTCCTGGAGAATGTTCCATTTATGCATAAAATTGATGTTTCCACTGTTGGTAGAATGTTTTATTTGGTCCATTTGGTTTGTAGTGTTATGTCTTCTGTTTCTTTATTGATCATCTGTCTAGATGCTCTATCCATTATAGGATATTGAAATCTTCTATTATGTTGATATCTATTTCTTCATTCAATTCTTTTAATATTTGCTTTGTGTTTTTTCATGCTATAATGTTGAATATGTATATGTTTATACTTGTCATGGCGTTCTGGTGTGTTGGCTCTTGCATAATGTCCTTTATCTCTTGTGACAGTTCCTGACTCCATCTGTTTTGTCTGATATAACTATGGCCACTCCTGTTCTCTTGTGATTACCATTTGCATGGGATATCTTTTTCAACCTTTCACTTTCAATTAAAGTGTGTTCTTAAATCTAAAATGAGTCTCTTTTGGAGAGACTAAATGTTTTAATCCATTCAGACAACCTACATCTTTTGACTGGAGAGTTTAATTTATATTTAAAGTACTTACTGATAGGGGAGAATATACTATGGCCATTTTGTTCATTGTTTTCTGTCTTGTATTTCATGTGTTCCTCTTTTCCTCTCTTGCTACCTCCCTTTCTGTTACTTTTTTCTTGCAGTGTCAGACCTTGATTCCATTATCCTTTTCTGTTTTTGAATCTTCTATAGGTATATTCTTTGTGGTTGCCAGAGGGTTTACACAAAATATCTTAAAACAATCTATTTTAGGCTGATAACAACTTACAGTAATCACATTCAAAAGTTCTATTCTTTTACTCTGACATAATTTATGTTATGGACATCACAGATTACATATTTTGTATCATATGTCTATTATTATTATAGTTACAGTTATTTTTAATACTTTTGTCTTTTAACTTCTAACAAGAATTAAAAATGACTTATATACCAGTATTACATATTCTTTATTTGTCAACCATTTACTTTTACCTGGGAGCTTCATATTTTTATATGCTTTTATGTTGCTGCAGCATTCTTTCATTTCAATTTGAAGTATTTCCTTTTAGTATTTCTAGTACGGCAGATCTAAGGGAGCTGAATGCCCTCAGGTTTTGTTTATCTGAGAAAGCTTATGTTCCCATTTTTGAAAGACAATTTTTCTGGATATAATATTCTTGGTTGGGAGTTTTTCTCTTTCAGCACTTGAACATATCATTCGACTGCCTTCTTCCCTGCAAGGTTCTTGCTGAAAAATCTGAATACAGTATTATGGGTGCTCTTTTGCATGTAATGATCCACTTTTCTCTTCCTGCTTTCAAAATTCTGGGTCAGTTTGATTATGTGTTTTGTTGCGGATTTTTTTGGTTTCATCCTAGTTCAGGGCATCTGGGAACTTTTTGAATTTGGATCTTCATCTCCTTCCAAGATTTGGGCAGTTTTCACCCATTATTTCTTCAAATAAGCTTTATGCCCTTTTGTCTCTCCTTCTCAGACTCCTACAATACATATATGGTTCCACTTGCTGGTGTTTTCAAGTCCCTTAGGCTTTCTTTATTTCCTTTTTTTGTTGTTGTTTGTCTGATTTGATAATTTCAAATGACTTGTCTCAGAGTTCACTGATTCTTTCTACTGCTTGTTAAAGTCTACTGTTGAATATCTGTAGCAAGTTTTAAAATTCCATTATTATCTCTGTAGCTCTAAAAGTAATGGTTTTTTTTAACATTTTCTATTTGTACTCTCACTTTGTTCATGCATCATTTTCCTGAATTCATTGAGCTTTTTATGATGTTATTCTTAGTTCTCTGTCAGGAAATTCACATACCTCCATTTCCTTGGGGTTGGTTTCTAGAGATTTACGTTGTTCCTT
Organism: Phataginus tricuspis; assembly: GCA_029783875.1. Classification (NCBI taxonomy): domain Eukaryota; kingdom Metazoa; phylum Chordata; class Mammalia; order Pholidota; family Manidae; genus Phataginus; species Phataginus tricuspis. The sequence goes on along the minus strand of JAQQAC010019963.1, from coordinate 57,257,857 downwards.
CATTAGGCCACATCTCCCTCTGTCTCCATATGCTTTGTGTTGGGAACCACACAATTGAAAAAACAGCCACCTCTGATAGTGTTTATGGACTGACTTATTACATGGAAAGACCTTCACCGATCAGCCCAGCTAACAATTGTGGATGCCTGTGGGGAAGGTAGGGTTCCTATGGCCAGGACCCTCACTGAACTTAAACCAACTGATGATGTAACTGGCCTGTTGCTAGGCTACCACTTCCACACCTTTAGGCAATAAGCTATTATTGCACTATATAGATAGCTCGGCCCAGTGCTCTGGGCGGAGGCAGAGACACTACTGCTCGACCTACCACTGGGAGACAAGCTGGGTAATAAACCTTTTCACCCCAAAGAACGTTTTGCTTTCAATTTCTTTAGGCACATTGAATCCATAGCAAACTTTCCCGGGAATGAAACCCACTGGAAAGACAATTGGCAAAAGTCAGCAGGGTTCATTGTTGACCAAGGAAAAAGACAGGATGCCCTTATGGGAGGGGTGCTTCAATGGGCTGCCCCTGTTAATGGGGAGACAGTGGATTGTCCCCCAGTGGGTATGTGGTCTGAGGTGGTTTGCCTTCTAGAGGACTGGGCCCAACCCAGGACTGGAGGCAAGAGGAGATGACACCTGAGGCTGTAGGGAAGGCCACTGGTAGAGTAAGTATGTCTATTGAGAAACAGAGTGTCCGTGAGACAGCAGGGACTGTGGTTTGGCTACATAAGAGACCCAAGCATGAGAATGTGAGCTGCAAACTTCTGTGGATTCCCTGAAGAAGGAAATGGCATTGATGCGAGAGGAGATGGCACGAGAATGCTGGCAGCAAGGTGCCATTGGAGAGGTAAACAATTCTTTACAGAATGAGACAGCAGTGCGGCCAGGTGCTCTGAAGGAGGAAGAGGCCATCAAGGAAAAAGACGAACTCCTGAAGGAAGCACAGGTGGAGGTGGCATGAGAACGCCAGCTGTGAAGCATTGAGGTAAAGGTAAGAGAGCTTCTGAAGACTGAGCTAGCGCTGCTGTGAGACACAGTAGAAAAGGTAAAGGTTGTAGCAGAGGCACTCAGGGGAGGAAAAAGAAAGGTGCCATCAGCCCCAGAAAAGGAGGAGCTGGGGAAGGATGAAGGCGTGATGCCAGAGGCACTGGCGCCTCCTGTATTGAAAGCACACCCAGCGGTTGTAAAGAAAATAAAGACCCAGCAGCTGAAAGTTCCCCAAGGAGAGGTGCAGCCCCCTCCCCAGGTCGTGGAACACTCTATGGTCCACCCCTATACTCAGGCTGAGCTGGTGGATTTGGGCCCCCAGAACCCCTCGGAGTCAATATGAGCTTGGCTCCTGCATCTGTGGGACTTAGGGGTGGATGGAATTGTTCTGTCGGGATCAATGATGGGAAAGCTGTCTTCCCTGACAGTGCAGCCTGCCTTGAGGCAATGATAACAAAATGCACATCAGACCCCAGGGAGTCACTCCCTCTTTGATTGGCTGACGGCTGCACTTCGTGCTGTGTGGCCCAATCCAGGTGATCTACCATCCTCTCCTGTTAGATGGCAGACATATGCTGAACTCCAACAGGTGCTATGAGAGCTAGGCATAAGAAATTCCATCTATAGTCCAGAGAATTATGGCCAGATAAAGAGATTTTTCACTACTGGGATGAGAAATATTGTGCTTCAAATGGCTCCTACATCCTCTTTGGGTCTCTAGTGGCCATTCTTTCCCCTCACTTAGGGCATCCCATACCGAGGTGACACATACAGTAGCAGACTTACGAGATGCTGAAGCAATTAGAACTTAGAAAGAAATAAGGTCTGCTACTTAAAAGAAGAATTTAAAAGGCTCCATGAAGGTTACAAGGACCCAGATGTGGGTTGATTTAATATGGGCAGGAGAAGATGGAAGAAAATTAGATGGGAAGTCAAATAGGATCTTACTAGAGCTATGGCAACAGATGGAACCAGAGCAGCAGTTCCAGCCATCAAGACCAAAGAGGCAGAGACCAGAGACAGAGCCACAAGTTTGGCCTGCATGTTTTCAAGACTTCCTGCTGGACAGTGAGCCAACCTGACTTGATCCCACATAGGAAGGTGATTGGGGAACATGGTTTGATGGAGGGGAAGTCAAGGTATCTGCCCTGAGGGACCAGGGAGGAACCGGAGGCCACATGTTGAAATAGCTAGCCATTGGTCCCCAGTGAACATACAATGTGTCCTGGTTCTGGTTGACACAGGGGCTGAATGTTCACAAATTCATGGTAACCCTGAGCAATTCCCAGGACCCCCACTATCATACATGGACACTGGGGTTAGACTATCAGACTGAGAAAAGCCCAAATCCCTTTGGGAAAAGGGTGTCAACCCCCAAAAGACTATACTGTGTATATAGCTCTTATCCCCGAGTACATTTTGGGGATTGATATCCTGCAGGGTCTATGGTTGTGGACCTCTGAGCTGAGTCCAGACTGAGAGTACGTGTGGTGAAGGCAGTTCTGAGGGGACATGCTAGGCACCCGCCCGTAGCTTTGCCTGTGCCTTGGCGGGTGACCAATACCAAACAGTACAAACTGCCTGGGGGCATAAAGAGATTGGAGAAACTCTCCAGGAGTTGGAAAAGGTGGGTATTATACAGGCCACCCATAGTCCTTTCAGTTCCCCATTGTGGCCAGTATAAAAGGCAGATAGCTCCTGGTGTATGACTGTGGAATACAGAGAACTGAATATTCATACCCCCTATGCATGCTGCTGTCCCCTCTATTGCAGGCTTGATGGATACCCTCAACCATGAACTAGGAATATACCATTATGTGGTAGATCTTGCTAATGCCTTCTTTTCCACTGACATTGAGCAGGAAAGTCAGGAACAGTCTGCCTTTACGTGGGAAGGACGACAATGGACTTTCACAGTGATCCCACAGGGATACCTCCACAGCCCCACCATCTGTCATGGATTTGTAGCCCAGGACTTGGCTACATGGGAGAAACCACCAATGGTGCAGCTGTATCATTATATTGATGATGTCATGCTCACGTCTGATTCTCTTTCAGATCTAGAAGGTGCAGCACCTAGACTGCTGCAGCATTTACAGGAGAAAGGATGGGCTGTGAACAGCACCAAGGTTCAGGGACCCGGTTTGTCTGTCAAATTCTTGAGGGTCATCTCATTGGGTAAGACCAAAGTGATACCAGAAGCAGTTATAGATAAAGTCCAGGCCTTTCCTACCCCAACTGTAGCATTGCTACAGGAGTTTCTGGATCTTCTAGGCTACTGGAGAGTGTTTATCCCGCACTTGGCACAAATTCTGAAGCCCTTATACCGGTTGGTACGAAAGGGAGTCTGGTGGGACTGGGATGAGACATGTGCATCTGCCTTTACTACAGCAAAACAGGCAGTCAAGGCCGTGCAGGCCTTGAGTGTGATAGACCCATCAAGGCCCTGTGAACTGGACGTTCATGTGACTGAAGACGATTATGGCTGGGGTCTCTGGCAGTGGCTTGAACAAACTTGCCAACCTGTTGGATTCTGGTCACAACTCTGGAAAGGGGCAGAGGTACGATACACTTTGATAGAAAAACAACTGGTTTCAATGTATCACACCTTGGTGGCTACAGAACCCATCACTGGAATGGCCCTGATAAAGGTAATAACCACCTATCCCAACTTGGGGTGGGTACCAGACTGGATCCATAGCCAAGGAGTGGTGTGGCACAAACGCCCACACTAGCCTAGTGGGGTGCTTACTTATAGCAGCATAGTGCCCTCTCTAGTAGCCCCTTGAGTGAAGAACTCCAACGCTTATTGGGGCCAGTGACATATACCAGTGAAAAGCAGGAATAACTTGCTTTTGAACCATTAGAAGCAGAGAGTCCCTTTTGAGAGGCAAGAGCCCCTATACCCGAAGATGCACGGTACACAGATGGCTCCAGCCGTGGGCAGCCCCCAAAATGGAGGGCCATAGCTTTCCATCCTAAGACTGAGACAATATGGATGGAATATGGTGAGGAAAAAAGCAGCCAATGGGTAGAGTTGCAGGCTGTGTCACTTGTGATCAGCCAGGAGCCCTCCCCTATGGTTGTCTGCACTGACAGCTGGGCTGTCTATCGGGGCTTGACCCTGTGGCTACCAACCTGGTACCAGGCCAACTGGCTGGTTGGTCACCGACCCCTTTGGAGGCAAGAATTGTGGCAAGACTTATGGGCCTGTGGTCAGACTAAAATAATTACAGTATACCATGTGACAGGTCATTTGCCACTGCCATCACCAGGAAATGATGAAGCAGATAAATTGGCCCAGATACATTGGTTAGAAGGAAAGCCTGACTCTGATGTAGCCCAATGGTTACATCAGCATTTGTTGCATGCAGGGAAAAAAGACAATGTGCTCTGTAGCCCGTCAGTGAGGCTTGCTTTTGACCTTCGAAGAAGTTAGTAGAACCCAGCAAGAGTGTGTCGTGTGCTCCAAAAATGACTTTCGCTGAGTTCCACAGCAACATGGGACAATAGCTAAGGGGTCTGTACCCCTCTTCAGGTGGAAGATAGGCTGTATTGGGCCTCTACCTGTGTCAGAAGGATATTGGTATGCAATGACTTGTGTGGACACAGCTACTGGACTTCTGGTTGCTCTTCCTACCCATCATGCAGACCAGCAGATGACCAAAAAAGGCTGTAGCGTCTCTTTGCTGCCTATGGCCGACCACAGGTAATTGATAGTGATCAGGGCACCCATTGTACTGGACGTACACTGCAAGAATGGGTGTGACAGCTGGGAATCAAATGGAAGTTTCATGTGCCATACAGTCCTACTGCATCAGGCATGATAGAGAGGCACAATGGCTTGTTAAAATCCGGACTAAAGTCAGACACCAATAGTCTGCAGGGATGGTCAGTCTGCTTATGGATTGTGCTTCAGAGTTTGAACGAGAGACCCCAAAAGGGAGCCCTGAGCCCTGTAGACATGTTAACACAGATGGCTGCCTTCCCTATACAACTGCAAGCACAAACTAAGGAAGAAGCACTGAAGCCAAGGTTCAGCCACCAGAATAGCATCTTGCTGCCAGCACCAACTGTACTGAACTCTGGAGACTCCATTGAGTGGACGTGGCCTTGGACTTTTTGACACATGGACCAATGATGGATGGCTCTCCTGGCACCTTGGGAACAAGGCCTGGAAGCTGACCTCCTCTGTATTCCTGGAATAACAGCAGAGTGGCCGCCAAAGGTCACAGTAGTATATCCTGAACGGCCAGAAGGTAGGAGCATCTTACTGGGGAGTTTTGTTTTATCATTGTGGCCAATGCATGCACCTCCAGTAGCACTATATATAGACCCTTCAGTAACCCCCATGGGGAGAGGAGTAAAAGTATGGTATACTAGGCCTGGAAGGGACCCCCTTCCTGCTACAGTCCTATCACAGGACCACTCTCTTGCATGCATCCTACCTGATGGACAAGATTTGCCTATGTTGGTGGCATTAAAACATGTGTCTTATTGCCCCTAAAGTCTTTGTGGATTGGAAACTTCCTCTGGCTTGAGTGTTATTAAAATTTTTTGTTATTAGGAACCTTCTCTGGCTTGAGGATTATTATAATTTTTGTTACATGTATCAAAATATTGTTGTACCTTAGTTTTTATTATCTCTAAGTTGTTGTTATCCTCTGTTGCTATTGTGGAATCTGATTACAGTGCTCCAGCTTTCTCGCACAGGGACCATTGCAGAAGATTAAAAGTGTGTAGATTGTAAGGCAAGAATCCTGGAGGGGTGGAGTGTGGGGAAGTTGGGGTTTCTATGGCCAGGATCCTCACTGAACTTAAACCACCTGATGATGTAACTGGCCTGTTGCTAGGCTACCGCTTCCACACCTTTAGGCAATAAGCTATTATTGCACTATATAGAGAGCTCGGCCCAGTGCTTGGGGCGGAGGCAGAGAAGCTAGTGCTCGACCTACCGCCAGGAGAACAAGCCGGGTAATAAACCCTTTCACCCCAAAGGACATTTTGCTGTCAATTTCTTTGGTCACTTTGAATCCATAGCAAACTTGTCTGGGCCTGAAACTGATTGGCAAACAGTACCTCTTAAACATTTTCTGTGAATGTCTCTTCTCTGGATTTATACACATAAATTATAAGTTAGAAGGATTTGCCAGTTTCTATTTTTCAGGAGTTTATAAACTCTTCCACTCTGGTGTCTGTGGGGCTGTAGGTTTCTTTGGAGCTGCCACTAGGCGCCCAGAACTATGTCACCTGGCTTCTAGACTGTTCCAGGTCCCAGTAGTGCTCCATGTCAGACAAGACAGAAACCAGCCCCTCAGGCAGCCCCTCAAAAGGCTGAAATATGAGATGCTTTCTATACCCACCTTCACACCAAGCAGAGGCTGCCCACCTGTATCAGCATCTGTCTGATGAACTGCAGGCCACCTGGAGCATTAGCAAGCTCCACAGCTTTCTCTTGTATTCAGTGGTTCCCAGGCTTCTAAAATACGACAGTTTCCATTAGGCTTCTAGACAGATGAGACAGAAACCTGACCCTCAGTTAGCCCCACAATGCTGAAATGTTGGACACACACCCTAACTCTTTCCCTCCCCACTGAGAAGCCAGGAGTTGGGGGTTTTCTCCCTCTAATTCCATACTGAGACTATGGTGAAGGACAGCATGTTACTTCAAACATCACCTCTGTTCTCAGTGGCCCCCAACCTGGTGCCCTTTCCTGTGAACACTTAGAATCAGGCAATACAGATGCAAGTTCCCCCAGAAGTCTCCCTCCACAAAAATAAATCTGAATGTTAGATATACAGTCTTATATTCTCTCTCCCTTCCCCAATAAGAAGCCAGGTGCTGGGAGTTTTCTCCTGATAACACCATGCTGAACTAGGAGAAGAGACAATGGTGAATTAGTACCACAAAATTCCTCTGGCTTCATTGGAGCTGGTTTCATGTTCACATGGGGTATAGGAGCCTCTTAACTGGTTTCTGGATTTCCTACAAAGGGAACTGATACATTTGGTATCTCTTTTTGGGGAAAGAAAATTCCAGGGCTTCTTTATCATCTTTCTAAGATCACTTCTATATTATGCTCCTTAATGGAGATGTTAATGTGATCCTACTACATTGTCAACGACAATTTCTGAGATAAAAGCCTACACTATACAATTGCAATGTCCTATAAAACTCAACAGCCTACAAACTTCTAGATCAATGATGTAAGAAATTGAGCAGAAACAAAAAGGAGATTGCGAAAAAGATGGTGGATGAACATTGGAAAACACATTGCTAAATAAATTTCTGAGGTTTGTAGGTATAAAAAATTCATAAAATGTCCTGTCAGTCTCTTTTCATCAGAATTTCACTAGAATTAAATGTGCCTCACCTTTTCAAGTGTCTTTTCAACTTTTACATACGAATTAAAATGTTTATTTTGTACCTCAAAAAGGTTAAAGAAAAAATGGACTTTTATGGTGAAAGAAAATTATCCTCACTTGAAATACAGGAAATCTATGATTGGTGATAAAGTTGATAATAACAACTTGTGGGTAAAATTGCAGTATTTCCAGAATCTCTCGCCTGGCCTTAGTGCATCTCCATATCAATAGGTGTTTCCAAGGGGCAGAAAGTAGTCCATCTCCATATGAATAGGTAATTACAAGGGGGAGTGAGGGCATATCTAGACTGGAGAGGTTGGGTGGGGTCCCTCTTTTGCGCTGGCTCTTGAGAGACATGTGCAAACAGAAGTGGACGACTGCTTGTAAGCAATAAACAGATTTCTCCCACTTTATTTCTCCCCTTCACTATTTCGGTTTCAAAGGTATTTTGCCCCGGGCTGGGAAAATATTTTCTCCCCAGAGTTACACAGCTACAATGCTGAAAAGCAAGGTCAATGAAACTATATATATTTAAATTGAAAATATTCAATTACAAATGCAAATTTGTAAATATATCCATTGTCTTTGGTTCAATTTCTATGCTTACCACTCTAACATCTCAGAGAGAAGAGCCCATATTTCAAACTTGCTGGAAGTTTAACAGTATGAGAAATCAAGCAGCTGCAGATACTTCATTCGTCTTTTGCCTCCATTAAACGCACAGTTTGACCCTTTTAAAAATAGATTAAATAAAGTGCAGCAGTAAATGAATGCTTGTGGACAAATACAAGCATTAATGCTCAAGGAATAAATCATTTTCCTACCCTCCAGCTGTTCATAAAATGAGAAGCCACAGAAGTAATTTATTAGAAAAATTATATACACATATCAAGCCAATGAGAAGAAATGACTTGAATGACAAAAATAAGTCTGTGGTTGAAGGTGAAAAAGGTAAAGCATTTGAGACAGACCCGGCAAGTTGTCCAAATTTTATTCTAAGGTAGTGTAGACATTCAAAAATTTTGAGCAGGAGAGTGACGTGATCTGCTGGACATGTCAAAGTGATCACCCAGATGATATGTGGGCACGGGGTATTATAGCTGTGGGCACAGGGCTAAAATGAGAGCAGAAGCTGGTAGACTACGATAAGCATCCAGACAGGACATTATGGTGGCTTAGAATAAGATGGTAGTAGTTGAAGCTGATGGTGGGAGCAGATTCAGGATAGATTTTGAAGATGCTGCTGACAGAGACGTGTTGATGGATCAGATAAGATGAAGAAAGAAGAAAGAAATGGCAGAATACATATGCTAATAGAATGTGGATGGCTTGAACAGTAGGCCAAAACATGCCAGATAAACTTTCATAAAGATAAGTCTAAAATCCTGCACCTAAACTTGTGCAGTAGGTTTTCAAAACTTTTTAAAGATTTTTGCTTTTTTAATTAAAAAGAAGTGTGAAAAAATTGGGGTTTTCATCAAGTCTATACTTAATAGAACCTCAGACAGCAAGTAACAGAAAACATGGTTCCATATTGCATCTGTGTATATGTTTTAAATATATACAGGCAACACACAGTGTTATAACTCAACACTGTATTATAAACATTTATGTTTTATCAAAAATCCTTCATAATAATTTTATAAGATGCATAATATTATATTTATTAAATACACAACTTAAACAGACTATATATATTAGTCCCAGTTGCCTATGATTTATGAATTATCACAGAGACTATCGTGCACATGGCTTTTGAAGTATTTAGTCTCATTTTCTATGAGGAAAATCCTAGAAATAGAATTTTAGAGTCAGAATCAATTAATACTCTGTCAGTACACACTAGTATAACCATATAGGTTTATAACACACTGAACTATATTCACATAAGTTAGCAAATAGCCACTACCCGAAACCCCCTGCACGCCCTTTTTCCCATCATTAGGCCTTCCCTTGGGACGACTCTGATATCACTAGGCTTTCACATCAAAAGAGCTAACACCTGGCTGCACAAAAGGACTTCAGCATTGTGACCAGGGTCTTGATTGGTCCCTGGGCCACTACTACCAATTGGGACTTTGACACCATGGTCAGGGGCATTTACATAAATTAAAACATTGATATAAATCAACTCAGTTTTAACAACTTAAATTTAACTTGTATTGGACTTCTGGGAAGATGGTGACGTGAGCGGAGTGGCAGAAATCTCCCAACATTATATTTATCCACGAAAACACAGCAAATACAACTATTCCTAAAAGAGAGACCAGAATACACAGGAAAGCGCACAGCGTGCAGCTACACCTGAGAAGACTCGGCACCCAGCGAGGCGGTCATAAAGAGCCCAGATGACATACGTGGCAACTACCAGCAACAAATTCTATAGCCATGAAAGACAGAGGAATATGGTACAGACAAAGCTTCAGACCCAGACAACCCCAGAGAGGGAACCTGAAGGGACGGACAGGCACAGTCTTCCTAAAAAAGAATTCAGAATAAAAGTCATAACCATGCTGACAGATCTACAGAGAAATGTGCAAGAGCTGAGGGAGGAAGTGAGGAAAGACTATGCAGAAATCAGACAAGCCATCGAAGGGCTTAACAGCAGACAGGATGAAGTGCAAGAGACTGTTAATGGAATAGAAATAAGAGAACAGGAATACAGAGAAGCTGAGGCAGAGAGACATAAAAGGATCTCTAGGAATGAAAGAATATTAAGAGAACTGTATGACCAATCCAAAAGGAACAATATTCGCATTATAGGAGTACCAGAGGAAGAAGAGAGAGAAAAAGGGATAGAAAGTGTCTTTGAAGAAATAATTGTTGAAAATTTTCCACGCTGGGGAAGAAAATAGTCTCGTAGTCCAAGGAAGCCCACAGATCTCCCAAAACAAGGGACCCAAGGAAGACAACACCAAGACACATAATAATTAATATGGCAAAGGTCAAAGTAAAGACAGAGTATTAAAGGTAGCTAGAGAGAGAAAACAGATCACCTACAAAGGAAAACCCATCAGACTATCATCAGACTTCTCAACAGAAACCTTACAGACCAGAAGAGAATGACATGATATATTTAACGTAATGAAGCAGAAGGGCCTCGAACCATATCCAGCACGATTATCATTTAAATATGATGGAGGGATGAAACAATTTCCAGACAAACAAAATTTGAAAGAGTTTGCTCTCATAAACCACCATTACAGGATATCTTAAATGGACTGCTCTAGAGGGAAGCACCCCTAAGGCTAAAAAGATGTCACCAGAGAAAATAAAATCATAACAAAGAAAGTAGACCATGCAAATACTAACTAAAGGCAAAGAATAAAACACCCAATATATAAAGAATGGAGGAGGAAGAATAGGAAGGGAGAAATAAAGAAACATCAGACGGCGTTAACAAGTTAAGTTAGATTCTTAGATAGTAAAGAAGCAACCCTTGAACCTTTGGTAACCACGAATCTAAAGCCAGCAATGACAATAAGTACATATCTATCAATAATCACACTAAATGTAAATGGACTGAATGCACCAATCAAAAGACACAGAGTAACAGAAAGGATAAAAAACAAGACCCATCTATATGCTGCTTACAAGAGACTCACCTCAAACCCAAAGATATACACAGACTAAAAGGGAAGGGATGGAAAAAGATATTTCATGCAAACAACAAGGAGAAAAAAGCAAGTGTTGCAGTACTTGTATCAGACAAAATAGACTTCAAAATGAAGAAAGTAGCAAGAGATAAAGAAGGGCATTACATAATGATAAAGGGGTCAGTCCAACAAGAAGATATAACAATTATAAATTTATATGCACTGAACACAGGTGCGTCAGCATATGTGAAACAAATACTAACAGAATTGAAGGAGGAAATAGACAGCAATGCATTCATTTTTAGACTTCAACACACCACTCACTCCAAAGGACAGATCAACCAGACAGAGAATAATTAAAGACACAGAGGCACTGAACAACACACTAGAACAGATGGACCTAACAGATATCTGCAGAACTCTGCACCCAAAAGCAGCAGGATACACATTCTTCTCAAGGGCACATGGAAGATTTTCCAGAATAGACCACATACTAGGCCACAAAAAGAACCTCAGTAAATTAAAAAATATTGAAATCCTACCAACCAACCTCTCAGATCACAAAGGTATAAAACTAGAAATAAATTTCAGAAGAAATCAAAAAGGCTCACAAATACATGGAGACTTAACAACATTCTCCTAATGAATCAATGGGTTAACGACCAAATCAAAACAGAAATCAAAGAATATATGGAGACTAATGACAACAACAACACAAAGCCACAACTTCTGTGGGATGCAGCAAACTCAGTTCTAAGACGAAAGTATATTGCAATTCATTTAAAGAAGGAAGAGCATTCCCAAATGAATAGTCTAAAGACACAATTATTGAAATTGGAAAAAGAAGAACAAATGAGGCCCAAAGTCACCAGAAGGAGGGACATAATAAAGATCAGAGAAGAAATAAATAAACTTGAGAAGAATAAAACAATAGAAAAAATCAATGAAACCAAAAGCTAGTTCTTTGAAAAAATAAACAAAATTACCCGGACTCATTAAGAGAAAAAGAGAATCTACACACATTAACAGAATCAGAAATGAGAAAGGAAAAATAACGACGGACCCCACAGAAATACAAAGAATTATAAGAGAATATTATGAGCATCTATATGCTAACAAGCTGCAAAACCTAGAAGAAACGGACAACTTCTTAGAAAAATACAACCTTCCAAGACTGACAAGGCAAGAAAAAAAAAAACTAAACAGACCAATCACCAGCAACGAAATTGAATCGGTAATCAAAAAAATACCCAAGAACAAAACCCACAGACCTGATGGATTCACCTCTGAATTCTACCAGACATGTAGAGAAGAAATAACACCCATTCTCCTTAAAGTTTTCCAAAAAATAGAAGAGGAGGGAATACTTCCAAACTCTTTCTATGAAGCCAGCATCACTCTAATACCAAAACCGGGCAAAGACCTCATTAAAAAAGAAAATTACAGACCAATATCCCTGATGAATGTAGATGCAAAAATACTCAACAAAATATTAGCAAACCGAATTCAAAAATACATCAAGAGGATCATACACCATGATCAAGTGGGATTCATCCCAGGGATGCAAGGATGGTACAACATTCGAAACTCCATCAACATCATCCACCACATCAACAAAACGAAGAACAAAAACCACATGATCATCTCCATAGATGCTGAAAAAGCATTTGACAAAATTCAGCATCCATTCATGATTAAAACTCTCAATAAAATGAGTATAGATGGCAAGTACCTCAACATCATAAAGGCTATATATGCCAAACCCACAGCTAACATTGTACTTAACAGCGAGAAGCTAAAAACTTTTCATCTAAGATCGGGAACAAGACAGGGATGCCCACTCTCTCCACTGTTATTCAACATAGTACTGCAGGTCCTAGCCATGGCAATCAGACAAAACAAAGACATACAAAGCATCCAGATCGGTAAAGAAGAAGTCAAATTGTCACTATTTGCAGATGATATGATACTGTATATAAAAAACCCTAAAGATTCCACTCCAAAACTACTAGAACTAATATCTGAATTCAGCAAAGTTGCAGGATACAAAATTAACACACAGAAATCTGTTGCTTTCCTATACACTAACGATGAACTAAGAGAAAGAGAAATCAGAAAAACAATTCCATTCACAACTGCATCAAAAAGTATAAAATACCTAGGAATAAACCTAACGAAGGAAGTGAAAGACCTGTACTCTGAAAACTACAAGACACTCCTAGGAGAAATTAAAGAGGACACTAACAAATGGAAATGCATCCCATGGTCTTGGCTAGTAAGAATAAATATTGTCAAAATGGCTATACTACCTAAAGCAATTTACAGATTCAATGCAATCCCTATCAAACTACCAACAGCTTTCTTCAATGTACAGGAAAAAATAATTCTAAAATGTATATGGAACCAGAAAATACCCCAAATAGCCAAAGCAATCCTGAGAAGAAGGAATCAAACAGGGGGAATTACGCTCCCTGACTTCAAGTTCTACTACAAAGCCACAGTAATCAAGACAATTTGGTACTGGCACAAAAACAGACCCACAGACCAGTGCAACAGAATAGAAAATCCAAACATTAACCCAAACATTTACAGTCAATTAATATTTGATAAAGGAGCCTTGGATATGCAATGGGAAGATGACAGCCTCTTCAGCAGCTGGTGTTGACAAAACTGGACAGCTACATGGAATGAAACTGGACTACTGTCTAGCCCCATACACAAAGGTAAACTCAAGGTGGATCAAAGACCTGAATGTAAGTCATGAAACCATAAAACTTTTAGAAAAATACATAGGCAAAAATCTCTTGGACATAAACATGAGCGACTTCTTCATGAACATATCCCCCCGGACAAGGGAAACAAAAGCAAAAATGAACAAGTGGGACTATATCAAATTGAAAAGCTTCTGTACAGCAAAGGACACCATCAGTAGAACAAAAAGACATCCTACAGTATGGGAAAATATATTCATAAATGATGTATCTGATAAGGGGTTGACATCCAAAATATATAAAGAACTCACGCACCTTAACAAACAAAAAGCAAATAATCCAATTACGAAATGGGCAGAGGACATGAATAGACACTTCTCTAAAGAAGAAATTCAGATGGCCAACAGGCACATGAATAGATGCTCCACATCGCTGGTCTTCAGAGAAATGCAGATTAAAACCATAATGAGATATCACCTCACACCAGTGAGGATGGCCAACATCCAAAACACAAACAAATGTTGGCGAGGATGTGGAGAAAAGGGAACCCTCCTACACTGCTGGTGGGAATGCAGATTAGTTCAATCATTGTGGAAAACAGTAGGGAGGTTCCTCAAAAAACTCAAAATAGAAATACCATTCGACCCAGTAATCCCACTCCTAGGAATTTACCCTAAGAATGCAGCTGCCCAGTTTCAAAAAGACAGATGCACCCCTATGTTTATTGCAGCACTATTTACAATAGCCAAGAAATGGAAGCAACCTGAATGTCCATCAGTAGATGAATGGATTAAGATGATGTGGTACATATACATAATGGAATATTACTCAGCCATAAGAAAAAAACAAATCCTACCATTTGCAACAACATGGATGGAGCTAGAGGGTATTATGCTCAGTGAAATAAGCCAAGCCAAAAAAAGACAAGTATCAAATGATCTCACTCATATGTGGAGTATAAAAACAAAGAAAAAAACTGAAGGAACAAAACAGCAGCAGACTCACATAACCCAAGAACGGGCTAACAGTTACCAAAGGGAAAGGGACTGGGGAAGATGGGTGGGAAGGGAGGGATAAGAGGGAAAAAGGGGCATTATGATTAGCAGACATAAGGTAGCGGGGGCACAGGGAGGGCTGTACAACTCAGAGAAGACAAGGAGTGACTCTATAGCATCTCACTACGCTGATGGACAGTGACTGTAATGGGGTTGGTGGGGGGGACCTGATGAAGGGGGTAGTTTAATCACCATAATATTGCACATTTAATTGTAGGTTAATGATACCAAAATAAATTGAAAAAAAAAAAAAAAAGAATGTATCTCCAAAAACAGTCACATTCTGAGGTTCAGATATGACTTTTAGGGGGACAGAATTCAGCCCACAACACTGAACTGGTTAAATATAGCCATAATTTTAAAATTATGTAAAAATAATATTAAAGAGAAATGTAATGCTAAAAAAAATAAAAAATAAAAAATAATTAAAATGGCAAAGATCAAGGATAAGGATAGAGTACTAAAAGCGGCCAGAGAGAGAAAAAACATCACATACAAAGGAAAATCCATCAGGCTATTATCAGACTTCTCAAGAGAAACTTTATAGGACAGAAGGGAGAGGCCTGATGTATTCAATGCTATGAAGCAGGAAGATCTCAAACCAAGAATACTCTATCTGGCAAGATTATCATTCAAATTTGAAGGTGGGATTAAAAAATTTCTAGAGAAGCAAAAGCTGAGAGAATGTATCTCCCACAAACCATATCTACAGTGTATTTTGGAGGAACTTCTGTAGATGGAAGTGTTCCTAAGACTAAATAGCTGTCACCAAAGGAAATAAAACCACAGTAAAGAAAGTAGATAACTTAATTACTAAGCAACTGCAAAATCAAATCAACCACCCCCAAGTCAGTCAAGGGATAGACAAAGAGTACAGGATATGATACCTAATATATAAGGAATGGAGGAGGAAGTATAAACAGGAAAAAAAAAGAACCTTTAAATTGTGTTTTTAATAGCCTACTGTGTTAAATTAGACTGTTAGACAGTAAGGAAGTTCCCCTTGAACCTTTGGTAAACATGAATCTAAAGCCTGCAATGGTAATAAGTACATATCTATCGATAATCACCCAAAATGTAAATGGGCTGAATGCACCCATCAAAAGACATAGAGTCACTGAATGGATAAAAAAGCAAGACCCATCTATATGCTGCCTACAAGACACTCACTTCAAACCCAAAGACATACACAGACTGCAAGTAAAGGGATGGAAAAAGATATTTCATGCAACTAATAGTGGGAAAAAAGCAGGAGTTACAGTACTTTATCAGACAAAATAGACTTCAAAACAAAGAAAGTCACAAGAGACAGAGAATGACATTACATAATGATAAAGGGGTCAGTCCAACAAGAGGATATAATCATTATAAATATCTATGCACCCAACACAGGATCACCTACAAATGTGAAACAAATACTAACAGAATTGAAGGGGGAAAAAGAATGCAATGCAATTCATTTTAGGAGACTTTAACACTCCACTCACTCCAAAGAAGAGATCAACCAGATAGAAAATAAGTAATGAAACAGAGGAAGCAGACAACACATTAGAACAGATGGACCTAACAGACATCTACAGAACACTCCACCCAAATGCAGCAGGATACACATTCTTCTCAAGTGCACATGGAACATTTGCAAGAATAGATCATACACTAGGCCACAAAAAGAGCCTCAATAAATTCAAAAAGATTGAAATTGTACCAACCAGCTTCTCAGACCACAAAGGTATGAAACTAGAAATAAGTTACATAAAGAAAACAAAAAAGCTCACAAACACATGGAGGCTTAACAACATACTCTTGAATAATCAATGGATTAATGACAAAATAAAAAAAGAGATCAAGGAATATATGGACACAAATGAAAACAATAACTCAACACCACAAAATCTGTTGAATGCAGTGAAGGCCGTGCTAAGAGGGAAGTATACTGCAATACAGGCCTATCTCAGAAAAGAAGAACAATCCCAGGTGAACAGTCTAAACTCATAATTAATGAAGTTAGAAAAAGAAGAACAAATGAGGCCCAAAGTCAGTAGAAGGAGGGACAAAATAAATCAGAGCAGAAATACATAAAATCAAGAAGAATAAAACAATAGAAAGAATCAATGAAAATAGATGCTGGTTCTTCAAGAAAATTAAAAAAAAATAGATAAACCCCTAGCCAGAATTATCAAGAAAAAAAGAGTCTACACACATAAACAGAATCAGAAATGAGAAAGGAAAAATCACTACAGACACCAGTGAAATACAAAGAATTATTAGAGAATACTATGAAAAATTATGTGCTAACAAACTGGATAATCTAGTAGATGAATGGATAAAGAAGACTGGTACATATACACAGTGGAATACTATTCAGCCATAAGAAGAAAAAAATCCTACCATTTGCAACAACATGGTTGTAACTTGAGGGTACTATGCTCAGTGAGATAAGCCAGGCAGAGAAAAACAAATACCAAATGATTTCCCTCATTTGGGGAGTGTAACAACAAAGCAAAACTGAAGGAACAAAACAGCAGCAGACTCACAGATTCTAAGAAGGGATTAGTGGTTACCAAAGGGAGGGGGTGATGGAGGGCCGGTGGGGAAGGAGGGAGAAGGGGATTGATGGGTATTAAGATTAGTACACTTGGTGTGGAGGGTTATGGGAAAGACAGTGTAGCACAGAGAAGACAAGTAGTGACTCTGTGGCTTCTTACTACACTGGTGGACAGTGACTGGTGGCAATGGGGTATGGGAGGGACTTGATAATATGGGTGAATGTAGTAACCACATTGTTTTTCATGTGGAACCTTCATAAGAGTGTATCAATAACAACTTAATGAAAAAAATCCTGAAAAAAGAAAACTACACCAGTAATTTAAAGAAAAATATTCATATAAGTAACTATTAATTATGTTAAAGGTAGTAAATTATTAAAAGTTTAAAAAGTGGTTGCCACCATAAAACTGAGAAAAAAGTGATTAAGAGACTTGGAAACTTAAAAGGTGGTCTTCCCTTTGCAAGATGAGAATTCTCATGTTTGAAAAGAAACTGGCTGCCGCAGAAATATGCTGCCATGAATCAAGATCAAGAGGATACTGGCTCCAAGCTACTTGCCAGAACCATGGAAGCTGATTGCTACTGTGGTAAGGGTTTCTAGGACCCACTGATCCCCAGTCTGCCTGCTGTAGCACAACAACAAAGAGAGGAAACAGGAAGAAGAAAAGGCCCCTTCTTCCTTCTCACATCTTGCTATCTCCCTCCAGCGCCACCTATTTGGTAGAGCTTAACATCAAGCCAGTTGGTAAAGGAGAAATGTCTGCAAAATTCAAATCTATTACCAAACAGTAAGACACAAAGTGGTGGATTTAGAAATGAAAATAAATAACTGGCAAACTCCCCAAATGGAATGTTTTTATAAAAAACAGGGCAGTCCTAAGACTTCAGATGCTTGGAGCAGACATGCAAACTGCAGCATCTTGTCTCTCCAGCTCCCATCTTGCTTTTCTCTAAGCATCAATACAACCCACCATTCAACCACAGATAAGCATTTTCACAACTCAGAAAGCATGGACGTTGCCTCCATCCAGGACTACATTTTTCAAATCAAGACCCAAGTGGAAGTTAAGGGCTGGAAGCCTACTCTAGCTCCATATAAATAAACTCTGAAGAAGTTTTGAGTCATGGGTCCCTTTCCTTAATGAGTCTCTATGACCAAAAAGGTACACAACCTTGTGCCTTATGTGACACTCACTCATCTGAGGAAATAAGGGGCTATCACTTAGCTTCTGCCACAGCTCACGGGTGAAGTGGAATAAAGAGCTGCCCCAAAAGAAGGGTAGGAGAAGACAAAAAAAAGTGCCTTACAAATACTTAAAACACATACTTTATGCTTCATTTTTCTCTCCTTCATGCCATTTTCTAAGACCTTGTGAACAAACTCAAGAAGATAAGTCTGCTCCTACACAACCAGCTTGTTAGCTGTGCTTCAGTCTCCTTTGCTTCCATTCCAGCAATGACCGAAATCGATGACCAAGGGACAGTGTTGGCACAATGATGCGTCACCACGTGGTGAGTGATGATGCTGGATGGGTTTTACCGCTGCAGCTTTAAATTCAGGGCAAAAAGAATTTTAGAGACAAAGTTTTATATATGAAAGAAGATAGGTTTTAAATGAAAAACCTCCTTTACGGAGAACCCATAATGATTTTGACCAAGGGGTTTTTATTTAAGAAGAGGAATATACATTACTATGGTACTTTGTTTAATGCTCAGTTTATTAAACTCATTTTATAAAAACTTTGAAAATCAATTTTATTGAGAATTTAGACATCAATTATAAATTTGATTAAATTTCCTTAATAATTTAAGCTGTAATTAACAAATTTAGTATGGTTGATTCTTTTGAATATATTAAGCATCTAAAACACACAAATCATACACAAGTACAATGATTACAAAACTTTGAATACCTTCACGTTAAAGCTACTTATCAAAATGCTAAAACAACATGCTTAACTGAGTCTTCTTTTTACCTTTATTCTGACACATTTCTAGTGCTCTTAGATGCTCTGAAGAAAGCATCAGTCTCACACAAGTCAAGGCTGCAGATTATGAGTCGTTGGCTATATGACCGTGGGCTGGGGCCTTGGGTGTGACTGTAATGGTCACAGTATTTTAAACAAGTGACACTGAGCATCATAAGCTAAGACCTTTCTTATAATAAATGGTTTAACTTTCAGTTTTTTGAAATTAGATGCCTTTTCTGAAAATGATGTATTCTTAAACTTTTGGGTATCTTGGTCCCTAATCTATTGTCCTGTCACTATGATATATGAACCTAGTAGCTTGACATTATCAAAAAGTATATATTTTTACTAGATTATTGGAGGCATAGGCATTGGAATTTATTCTCTAGGAATGGCTCACATCTTGGCTATTAGACTCAGAATTACAGATTAGGCTAATTTATGTTACAGGAAACAAATTCTCTGAAATAGCCAACTTCTTGACCAACAGGTCTAATTAACATTTATACCTAATTTATTAGTATTTTATATGACCACCAGTGTTGTCACTCATTCCTGTTCTTGGTAAAGCTCCTACTTTACACAGGATTTCTTGCCTGCTTATACAAATAGAAGTAAATGTAGGTGTATGTATATACATATTATATGCATGTAATATGTATATAATATATAATATTATATATATATACTATACAATGTTATATTATATATTTTTTATATATTATGTATAGTATATATATGTCATATATATGTAATAGAAGCAAAATACCACATACAATACTCCATACTATAAAAAATCAGAATTAAAAAAAGAACCTAAGTACACAATAGGCTTATTTTATATAATAACTACTCTTTACACACTTAATATTAACCTTTTTTACTTGGGGCATTGTTGTGAATTCATGGCTTATTACAAATGCAAACTTCTAAGTATTATGATTTTTTTTATCATTATTTGATGCTCATAGGAAGTCCCCTTAAGCAGGTCTACTTATTCTTTTATACTGTTCTTATATCTTCAAAGCATTCTTGCTTTCTGATAAGATATTCCAGACATATCCTGATTTTTATCCTGCCTTAAAGCAGGAAATCAAAGATGCTCAATGAGACGTGGTCATTTTATATAGAGAACAGAATTGGAGAGCAAAAATATCTGGACCCTAAGGGTACACTGCAGAACTGATGGGAAAAATACATGAAATGCTGTTGGAGTTATTTTTTTTTTTAATGTCTGAGCTAGAAAAATGTGTTTAAAAGTATGACTTCAAGCAAATGTTTCCAATTTACTACATTATGTTCTTGTTCCCTTCTTTTTTACACTATGGTATTTCATCAACCACTAGGATTTTCTCCTATACTGATGCTCATATCTCAGTAGTTCAAAGGAAACTTTAGGAATAAATGTTTAAGATTCTACATGTTATATATCCAAAAATTATCTCTATATAGAAAACTAAAAGTAGAGTTAGAGTTTTTTTTAAAGCAAAAATATATCCCAGAAGTGAATAAGAAAAAAAAGTATGATCCATGATTTTGAAAAGGAGAATTACTGTAATAGCAGGAAAGGTCTGAGGACTCTTATGCTTTCTTCTTTGAAAGAAATGTAAGGTATTAGAGGTTGGAGGATTGATGAGATAAAGAAGTATTTCATGTAACTACTTGGCCAATTTCATAAGAGTCCATGGATAATGCTACTAGAAAAATTAGTCCTACTTAAAGGAAATTTCTCTACACTCATATATCACAAAAATATTACAAAATCATGTTTGTTGAAACTAATTCCATGAATGGCTCAATTATGTACTATTTTCATTACATATTCTTAAACATAACGAAATTTGACTCAGGGAAGATGGTGGCAATGGCAGCTTTTTTTGAATCTCCTTAAATCCTACTTTACAAAGCAGACAGGCAGATGGAAAAGCAAACAGATGATCGATGTCTCCAACAAAATTAGGTGATAAAGTATGAACCCCATAATATGAGCCAGATGTGGACAGACTTGCAATAGTTATAAGACATGCACAGCATCTGTGCCAGTGGAAGCATAAGGAAGAAACTAGGTTTCCTACAGTCCTAAGAATCCTGAAATAGCCAACAGGAACTTCTGGACATTTCAGAGGGCTGTTTAGATGCCTGAACAGAGTGGGTTTTGCAAACTCTAGAAGTGAGTGAGTGAGTGAAAGGGTCTTGAAGAAGTTCCAAATAAGCCAAAGCAGTCTGTGCCCTAGGAACTCTCAAAACCACTGACAAAGCCCAACATTGGGAATAAAATACTAGGAATAAAATCCAAATTGGGAAACACACATTAAATAGAGAAAAAGAAAATAGGAGACTCACATTAAAATTAGACATGCAAAATGGAGACAGGAGATCTCAGAAAGTAAAAAACCATATTTTTTAACACTACGTGAAACAGTAGGAGAGTTGGATATAGACTGTAAAGTTAGATGAGTTATCTTAAATTCCCCCTTTTAAAAGTTTAAGAAAACTAATTTCATAGAAACATAAGCAAAGAAAAGGAGTGAAGTTGATCTCATCACAATAAGTGTTAATATAAGAAAATGGGGAGAGATCGAGAGATTCAAGATGGTGGCATGAGAGGTGACACGGAGAACTCCTCCCAAAACCACAAATAGTACAAAAATGCAGTTAATTAATACAACTAACCCTAAAACAGCAACAAGAAAAATGGCTGAACCAGACTGCATACAGACCTCACGAACAGAGCAGACCTCACCATACAGGGTAACGTACAAAAGCCCTAATCTGGCGGGACCCATGTCCTTCCCCCATCCCAGCTCACTGGTGGAAGGAAGAGAACCGGAGTAGGGAGGGGGTGGAAGCTTTGGACTGCTGAGCGCCTAGCCCTAGAGATCTGCTTTGTGAGCGGAAGCCTATATTATGTGGTGCCCTGGACGTTGGGGAGCACGGATGGGTGGAGTGCTTGGGAGACTGACATTCCAACCGTTTGGGGAGGTGGGGTATCCACATCCAGCTGCTCCATGTCAGAGGAGGGGCAGGTGGTCTGAGAGGCTTCCAAACAGCGAGAGGGCTGCTGAAGGGGCAGGGTTTGCATGGAGCTTGCTGCATGGGAGAAGGGAGAGCTGGACAAGGTTGTCTGCCCAGCTGGTTGGGAACTTTGAGGAGCTTCAGGTGATGCATCCCCGTTTACCTACTCAGCTCCAAGGCCCCCACTGTGACATGCAGCCTGCTGCTCCTTCCTCCTGGCCTGCCAGAACCTGCTCACAAACAGGCAGTCACTGTGCTGGTGACAGGCCTGTCAGAGGGAGGCCCCGCCTACAACAGCTAGAGACACAAAGCACAGAGGCTTACCTGTGTGTGCTCGGCCCACTGACTCTGACACTGGAGACAGGCACCGCAGACAGGAAGCAGGAAACAGATCTGTCCTCCCCCCAGGCACCAGCTCTGCTCCCCTACGACCCCCAACCTCACTCTAGGGACTGAGCAGTGCCAGAGACTGGAGTTTCTGTGCACTAGTGGGAACCACACAGAAATATGAAATGTCAGAAGAACATGGTTCAGACCAAAATCTCACAAACCCCAGAAAAAGGGCCAAATGAAACTGAACTCACAAATCTTCGAGAAAGAGAGTTCAAAACAAAAATTATAAACATGCTTATGAAGGTACAGAAAAATATTCAAGATCTCAGGAATGAATTTAAGTCAGAGATTCAGTCATGGAGGGATTTAAAGAAGATTAGATGTAGTAGAAGAGACAGTAAAAGGAATAGAAATTAGAGGAGAGGAGTACAAAGCAGCTGAGGCACAGAGAAAAAAAGAATCTCTAAGAATGAAAGAATATTGAGAGAAACGTGTGACCAATCCAAATGGAACAATATTCGCATTATAGGGGTACCAGAAGAAGAAGAGAGAGAAAAGGGGATAGAAAGTGTCATTGAGGAGGTAATTGCTGAAAAGTTCCCCAATCTGGGGAAGGAAATAGTCTCTCAAGACATGGAGGTGCACAGATCTCCCAACACAAGGGACCCAAGGAAGACAACATCATGACATATAATAATTAAAATGGCAAAGATCAAGGATAAAGATGAACTTTTAAAAGCAGCTAGAGAGAGAAAAAAGATCACATACAAAGGAAAACCCATCAGGCTATCATCAGACTTCTCAACAGAAACCTTACAGGCCAGAAGGGAGTGGCATGATGTATTTAATGCAATGCAGCAGGAGGGCCTGGAAACAAGAATACTATACACAGCAAGGTTATCATTTAAATTTGAAGGAAGGATTAAGCAATTTTCAGATAACCAAAAGCTGAGAGAATTTACCTCCCACAAACCACCTCTACAGTGAATTTTGGAGGGATGCCTATAGATGGAAGTATTCCTAAGGCTAAATAGATGTCACCCAAGGGATAGACAAAGAGTACAGAATATGATTCATAATATACAAAGAATGGAGGAGGAAGAAAAAGAAAAAGGAGGAAAAAAAAGAACCTTTAGGTTAATAGCAAATCAAGTGAATTAAATTAGACTGTTAGATTGTAAGGGAATTACCCTTGAACCTTTGGTAACAATGAATCTAAAGCCTGCAATGGCAATAAGTACATACCTATCGCTAATCACCCTAAATGTAAATAGTGTGAATACACCAATCAAAGGACATAGAGTCGCTGAATTAATAAAAAAAAAAAAACAGACCCATCTATATCCTGCCAACAAGACATTCACTTCAAACCCAAAGACATACACAGACTGAAAGTAAAGGGATGGAAAAAGATATTTCATGCAACTAATAGGGAGAAAAAAGCAGGAGTTGCAGTACTTGTATCAAATAAAATAGACTTCAAAGTAAAAGAATGTCACAAGAGACAAAGAAGGACATTACATAATGATAAAACGGTCAATCCAACAGGAGGATATAACTATTAAAATATCTATGCACCCAACACAGGATCACTTACATATGTGAAACAAATACTAACAGAATTAAAGGGGCAAATAGAAGGCAGTGCATTCATTTTAGGAGACTTCAACACACCACTCACTCCAAAGGACATATCAACCAGACAGTAAATAAGTAGAGACAGAGGCACTGAACAACATATTAGAACAGATGGACTTAACAGACATCTATAGAACACTCCATCCAAAACCAACAGGATACACATTATTCTCAAGTGCACATGGAACATTTTCAAGAATAGATCATATATTAGGCCACAAAAAGAACCTCAGTAAATTCAAAAAGATTGAAATTGTACCAACCAGCTTCTCAGATCACAAAGGTATGAAACTAAAAATAAATTACACAAAGAAATCGAAAAAGCCCACAAACACATGGAGGCTTAATAACATGCTCCTAAATAATCAGTGGATCAGTGACTAAATAAAAACAGAGACCAAGCAGTATATGGAGACAGATGACAACAATAATTCAACACCACAAAATCTCTGGGTTGCCACGAAGGCCGTGCTAAGAGGGAAATACACTGCAATACAGGCCTACATCAGGAAAGAAGAACAATCCCAAATGAACAGTCTAAACTCACAATTAATGAAACTAGAAAAGGAAGAAAAATGAGGCCCAAAGTCAGTAGAAGAAGGGACATAATAAAGATTAGAGCATAAATAAATAAAATTGAAAAGAATAAAATAATAGAAAGAATCAATGAAAGCAGGAGCTGGTTCTCTGAGAAAACAAACAAAATAGATAAACCCCTGGCCAGACTTATCAAGAAAAGAAGAGAGTCTACACACATAAACAGAATCAGAAATGAGAAAGGAAAAAATCACAAGAGACACCACAGAAATACAAAGGAGTATACTATGAAAAATTATATGATAAACTGGATAACCTAAAAAAAATGGACAACTTTCTAGAAAAATACAACTTTCCAAGGCTGACCCAGGAAGAAACAGAAAATCTGAATAGACCAATTACCAGAAAATAAATTGAATTGGTAATCAAAAACCTACCCTACCTAAGAACAAAACTCCTAAATCAGATGGTTTCGCTGCTGAATTTTATCAAACGTTTAGTGAAGACCTAATACCCATCCTCCTTAAAGTTTTCCAAAAATTAGAAGAGGAGGGAGTACTCCTGAACTCATTCTAAAAACCCAAAATCATCTAATACCAAAACCAGGCAAAGACACCACAAAAAAAAGGAAATTACAGACCAATATCTCTGATGAACATAGATGCAAAAATACTCAATAAAATATTAGCAAACTGAATTCAAAAATACATCAAAAAGGTCATCCATCATGATCAAGTGGGATTCATCCCAGGGATGCAAGAATGGTACAAGGTTCAAAAATCCATCAATATCATCCACTACATCAACAAAAAAAAGGACAAAAACCACATGATCATCTCCATAGATACTGAAAAAGCATTCAGCAAAATTCAACAACCATTCATGATAAAAACTCTCAACAAAATGGGTATATGACAAACCCACAGCCAACATTATACTTAACAGCGAGAAGCTGAAAGCTTTTCCTTTAAGATCGAGAACAAGACAAGGATGCCCACTCTCCCCACTTTTATTCAACATAGTTCTGGAGGTCCTAGCCATGGCAATCAGACAACACAAAGAAATAAAAGGCATCCAGATTGTCAAGGAAGAAATCAAACTGTCCCTGTTTGCAGATGACATGATATTGTACATAAAAGACCCTAAAGAATCCACTCCAAAACTACTAGATCTAATATCTGAATTCAGAAAAGTTGCAGGATACAAAATTAATACACAGAAATCTGTTGCATTGCTATACACTAACGATAAACTAGCAGAAAGAGAAATAAGGAAAGCAATTCCATTCACAATTGTATCAAAAAGAATAAAATACCTAGGAATAAACCTAACCAAGGAAGTGAAAGACTTATTCTCTGAAAACTACAAGACACTCATGAGAGATTTTAAAGAAGAAAACAATAAATGGAAACACATCCTGTGCTCATGGGTAGGAAGAATATTGTCAAAATGGCGATCCTACCTAAAGCAATCTACAGATTCAATGCAATCCTTATCAAAATACCAACAGCATTCTTCAATGAACTAGAGCAAATAGTTCAAAAATCCATATGGAACCACAAAAGACCATGAATAGCCAAAGCAATCCTGAGAAGGAAGAATAAAGCAGGGGAATTACTCTCCCTGACTTCAAGCTCCACTACAAAGCCACAGTAATCAAGACAATTTGTTACTGGCACTAGAACAGACCCATAGGCCAATGGAACAGAATAGAAATCCCAGGTATAAACTGAAGCATATATGGTCAATTAATATATGATAAAGAAGCCATGGATATACAATGGGGAAATGACAGCCTCTTCAACAGCTGGTCTTGGCAAAACTGGACAACTACATGTAAAAGAATGAAACTGGATTATTGTCTAACCACATACACAAAAGTAAACTCAAAATGGATCAAAGACGTGAATGTAAGTCATGAAACCATAAATCTCTTAGAAAAAAACATAGGTGAAAATCTCTTGGACACAAACATGAGCACGTTCTTCATCAACATATCTCGCTGGGCAAGGGAAACAAAAGCAAAAATGAACAAGTGGGACTATATCAAACTAAAAAGCTTCTGTACGGCAAAGGTCACCATCAGTACAACAAAAAGACATCCTATGTTATGGGAGAATATATTCATAAATGACATATCAGATAAGGGGTTGACATACAAATTATATAAAGAGCTCATGCACCTCAACAAATAAAAAGTAAATAAGTCAATTAAAAAATAGGCAGAGGAGCTGAACAGACACTTCTCCATCCAAAGAAGAAATTCAGGTGGCCAACAGGCACATGAAAAGATGCTCTACATCCCTAATCATCAGAGAAATGCAGATTAAAACCACAATAAGATATCACCTCACACCAGTTAGGATGGCTGACATCCAAAGACAAACAACAATAAATGCTGGAGAGGATGTGGAGAAAGGGGAACCCTCCTACACTGCTGGTGGGAATGTAAACTACAACCATTGTGGAAAGCAGTATTGAGGTTCCTCAAAAAGCTAAAAATAGAAATACCATTTGACCCAGGAATTCCACTCCTAGGAACTTACCCTAAGAAAGCAGTTTCCCAGTCTCAAAAAGACATATGCACCCCTATATTTATCGCAGCACTATTTACAATAGCCAAGAAGTGGAAGCAACCTAAGTGTCCATCAGTAGATGAATGGATAAAGAAGATGTGGTACATATACACAATAGAGTATTATTCAGCCATAAGAAGAAAACAAATCCTACCATTTGCAACAACATGGATGGAGCTAGAGGGTATTATGTTCAGTGAAATAAGCGAGGCGGAGAAAGGCAAGTATGAAATGATTTCATTCATCTATGGAGTATAAGAACAAAGGAAAAACTGAAGGAACAAAACAGCAACTGACTCACAGAACCCATGAATGGACTAATAGTTACAAAGGGAAAGGGATTGCGGAAGATGGGTGGGAAGGGAGGGATAAGGGAGAAAATGGTCATTATGATTAGCATGTGTAATGTAGGAGGGGGACATGGGGAAGGCAGTATAGCACAGAGAAGACAAGTAGTGATTCTTTAGCATCTTACCATGCCAATGGACAGTGACTGTAATGGGGTATGTGGTGGGGACTTGATAATAGGGGGAGTCTAGTAACCATAATGTTGCTCATGTAATTGTACATTAATGATTGCAAAATTAAAAAAAAATAGCCAGGAGATACCACTATACAACATTAGAATCATGAATATCCCCAACACTGACAACATCAAGTGCTGGTGTGGATGTGGAGCAACAGGAACTCCCACTCATTGCTAATAGGAATACAAAATCAAATAGCCACTTTAGATCACAGTTTATTACAGAACTAATTATACTCTTACCATATGATCCAGCAGTTATATACCTTAGTATTTAGCTAAATGAGTTAAAAACTTATGTCCACACAAAACCCTGCATATGGATGTTTCATCGATTTTATTCATTATGGCTAAAACTTGGGTGCAACCTACAAATCAGTAGGCAAGTGGATAAATAACATGGTACATCCAGACAATGCAATATTATTTAGCACTAAAAAGAAATGAGTGATCTAGCCAAGAAAAGGCATGGAGGGATCTTAAATGCATATTACTAAGTACCATAAACCAATCTGAAAGGCTACATACAGCACGATTCCAACTATATAACATTCTGGGAAAGGCAAAACCATGCAACCAATAAAAAGATCAGTGTTTTCCAGGGGCTTCAGGGAGGAACGGGTAAATAGGCAGAGCACAATGGACTTTCAGGGCAGTGAAACTATTTTATATAATACAATGGTAGATTCATGTCCTTATACATTTGTCAATACCTGTACAATGTACAATACTGGACTGTCCCCTAGCATTAATTAAGGACTTTGGGTGATAATGATGTGCCAAAGTAGGTTCATTGATTGTTACAATTGTACCACTCTGGTGTGGGATATGGATGACGAGGGAGGTTGTGTGGGGGAGGGAGTGGGGGTTATATGGAAACTCTCTGTAGTTTTGGCTCAGTTTTGCTCTGAACCTAAAACTTAAAAAAAAAATAAAGTCTATTTAAAAAGATATGAAATAGGGAGAGAAGACCCAACATACAAAAATATGAGTGCCCAAAGAGGAAAATCAAATTGAGAGAACAGATACAAAAATAAAAAATGTGATTTGACACCTAAGTAAAAATTTGAAACTGTATATCAAAACCAAATATTGAAACAAGTAGTGTACCTAAAAAATATATAGAAATTACCAGAAACAGGAAAAATTCTACTAAAATTCATGGAATTTAAGCGAAAACTTTATGTACCCAGGCAAAATGACCACATTACTTCTAAAGAAATCATATTTTTAAAAGACTTTTCAACAGCAATGCCTAATGCCAATGGAAAATAAATATATTTAATCTATCAAGAAAAGCAACTACAAGCTAAGGTTTTATATCCAATCAAACTGATGTGCAAATACGACCACATCTAATTAATATTTAACACACAAAAACTCAGGTAATATTTTTCTCAGGATTTTTCTAAAGAATCTACCAGAGAACAAGTTTCAGATATCCAAAATAAGCAGAGAAACACTGACATAAAGACAAATAATGAGCATTAAAATATATCCTTATTTGTAGAGCTAGGATTCAATGGTGGTTAAAAGTGTGTGATATAGAGTTTTAACGGCAATGTTCTCACAAAGATCGTGCAAATATTTTCTTTAATGGAGATACTGAAGAATATGTAAATAAAGATATTTTAACTTTTATATTGGAGATAGTACTTTTAGTATGTAATACTCAGCCTGCTGTGTAAGTAATGTGGAATAAAGTAATTAGTAATTACATGATATTCTAATCCAATCATCCCTTCTCCTTGAGAATCACAAGTCCTGGTATGGAACAAAGAAGATTCAGATGTAAGATAGAAGCTATTAAATAGAAATGCTATAGTCATAAATTTGATTTAAAAGTATCGTTTCTCAATATAAATTACTTGTATATGTTTTCCCTAACTCTGTCCCCTGAAAAGGCCTACAAACAATGACCAAACCAGTAACAATGAGTAATCAGCACTGAGGTTATGGACTTGAAAACACATTTCATGCTAAAAGATACCAAGAACTCATTACTTTGAAAACTATCTATTGGGAAAGTACATTTATTCTGTCTTTCCAATTCTAGCTACGCCTAAGAATAAACAAGTAGTAGATAAGGGTAAATTTCTTCTTATAGGTTTCAGTTCATAGAAGAAGAAAGAATGATAGAATTAGAATATCACTTTGTAATTTTAATCTTAATGAATGACCAGATCTCAGCAATGTGCAACAATGGCTGCTAATATCAACAGTGAAGAACACACACCACCTATCATATAATCTGGCAAAAAAAATCTTATATCTGATTAAGCTTCTACTTCCAGATACCAATATACAGGAAACAAAAAGAAGATAGGAACATGCTAAACCACATGTTGGGGATGCAGTTAGCATAATCCAGACTGGGGGAAACTCTACAGATCAAGAGATGTCCATTTCTTCAAAAAATAAATTGCAAGGATGAAAGGAAAACCTGTACAATAAAGAAACCATAAAGGTACTATACTATACTGTACTATATTATACTATAATATATAAACACTATATATGAAGGAATATAGGGAGGGAGGTCCCCAAAGTATTCAAGGTTGTATACTTTGATGATAAAACAGTAAGGAAAAGCAAAGAAGTGATCATTTTAAAAGTCAGTATAGTAGTTACTTTTAGAAGAAAAAGCAGGGGATTTGAATGGATAAGGAAATTGTAAATTTAAAGGTGCAGGAGTCTTCTAAAATGACCGACAAAATTCTATGTCTTGACATGGGTGATTTACAAAGGAATTCACTAAATTATACATGGCTTTTATGCAATTCATTTTATTTCACAACAAAGATATTTTTTAAATAAAGCAAAAACTTTAAAAAAATACTTTATCTTTTAGACCTATCTTTTATTTATTAATCTGAATTTATGAGAATGCTTTCTAAATGAGAACTCACCTTTCTGGAGTTACCACTCTATTGGAAAACTATATTTCAGTCTTATCCATGGTTACAACAGAGCAGTGCATAAAGCAGGGACTTAGGAAGGAGTTACAAGACAAAGTAAAATGTGTCCCCAATAGAATAAAAAATCCAGGAGTTTGAGAGCAAACAAGATATCCATTGAAAGATAACCAAATCAAAACAATTTTGATTTTAGGACTAAAGAGAACATGGTGTTTTTCTCCATAGAACTGGAAATGTTCATAGAGCAGAGGTCGGAGGTGGGGCAGCCATATCATCAATAGAGCCCAAGAATGCAGTGTCTTGCAAAGGAGCTGCAAAAGGTGTAATTTTTATTTTTGAAATGAACAGTAGCTGTACTAGACACAGAGACTTATCAGACTAGCTTTGATTACAAGGAAGCTACCCTCTAAAGATTAGAGACCTCTTTCCCAGGCAGACAGACACATAAGAGAGCAGAGCATGAGGAGGTTTACCCTTCTTTCAGGAGGTCTGTGGATCTACATGTCAGTAATCAATTCTTGGAGACTGTAAATGTTCTATATTCAAATCTAAGTAGTTGTTTTTATATTTAATAAAATTCAAATAAATGTTAAAACATTGAACTCGGTTGTTCCTCACATTTAGATTTTTATGTATGTTTTGCATTCAATAAGTGGATTTTCCCCAACTTTTAACATTATGACAATAGATTATTATTCTTGCTCACTCTCTTGTGTGCTCAGCTGTGGTGCTGTTTTACTTTCATGATCCATTTATAAGTCAATTGCAGACTTCACCTCTTCACTCCTAAATGCTTTAGCCTTATCTCTTAAGATTCAAATTCTGGACATTCTCCTATACAACCATAACAAGACTCATATCTATTGAAATTAACACTAATTTAATAATAATAAAAAGAAGGAGAAGGAGAAGGAAGAGAAAATATACAAATTTCAACAATTCCTAAACATATTTTTAAAATTGGAGATATTTTCTCACCCGGAATCTAAGAAAGATTCAGGTTATAAATTTGGTTGTTTTTATCTTTAGTCCCTTTCAATATAGAATTATCTCCTTGCCCGTTTTTTGGTTTTTGCGACATTGACTTTTTATTTGCCAGAGGCCAGGCCAATGGTCTTATAGAATAGTCTATATAATTGTCTGATTGATGCTTCATTAATAGATTCAGCTTTTATATATACATATATGGGGGGATAATATTTTTTGCAAAAATGTTACAGAGGTGCAATTATATACTTATTTCACTAAGAAGCATATTATGCCCATTGTCCCACTACTGGAGATGCTAAGTTTGGTCACTTGGTTAAGATGATCACAGGCAGATATCTCTATTGCAAAGATTCGTGTTTACTTTGTAAATAGTAAGTTTTCTAATCCTCCACAAAATATTAACAAACCTAATTCAACAGCACATTAAAAGAATCATTCATCATGATCAAGTGGTATTTATCCAAGAGATACAAGGATAGCTCAACATACACAAATCAATAAATGTGAAACACCACATTAATAGAATAAAAGATAAAAATCATATGATTATCTCAATAGATGAAGAAAAAGCATTTTTCATAATAAGAAGGATGAAAAAGTGGGTTTTGAAGGAAAGTTCCTCAGCATAATAAAGATCATATGCCACAAGCCTACTGCTAACATTATGCTCAGTGGTGAAAAGTTAAAATTCTTTCTTCAAAGACCAGGAACAAGACAGGGATGCCTACTTTTACCACTTCTATTCAACATAGTACTGGACGTCCTAGCCGGATTGAAAAATAAAAGGTATTCATACACAAAAGGAAGTAGTAAAACTAACTGTTTGCAATTAATCTTATATACATGAATTTATATAGAGAGAACCCTAAAGATTGTTAGAACTAATCTTTGTTAGCGCCTTTAGAACTAATAAATGAATTTGGTAAAATTTCACTATGCAAAAACAACATACAGAAACTACTTGCATTTCTATACACTAACACAGAACTATCTGAAAGAAATCAAGAAATTAATCACATTTATAATAGCATCAAAATCAATAAAATATTTAGGAATAAATTTAAGGAAAGAGGTATATGATCTGTACAAAGAAAACTATAAGACATTGATGAAAGAGATTTTAGACAAGACAAATAAATGATCTGATATCCTGTATTCTTGGATTAGAAGAATTAATATTGTAAAAGTGCATACCACCAAAAGTGAACTACAGATTCAGTCCAATCTCAATTGAAATCCCAATGGCATTCTCCATAGGAATAGAGTTTGGAACCTAAAATTTGTTTGGAACCACAAAAATTCCTGAAAATTCAAAGCAATCCTGAGAAAGAAAAACTAAGCTGCAGGCACCACATATACCTGACTTCAAGCCATATTACATTTTTGTCTACAGTGACAAAAAACAATATAGTACTGTCATAAAAATAGGCACAGAGGCCTGTGGATTATAATAGAGCCCCCAGTCATAAAGCAACACATAGGGCCAACTGATTTTTGATTAGGGTG
Organism: Phataginus tricuspis; assembly: GCA_029783875.1. Classification (NCBI taxonomy): domain Eukaryota; kingdom Metazoa; phylum Chordata; class Mammalia; order Pholidota; family Manidae; genus Phataginus; species Phataginus tricuspis. The sequence goes on along the minus strand of JAQQAC010019963.1, from coordinate 57,224,580 downwards.
CCAAGAACACACAACAAGGGAAAGGACAGTCTCTTCAATAAATGGTGTTGGGAAAACTAGATATCCATGTGTAAGGAATTAATCTAGAACCTTATGCAACCCATAAAAATTAACAGAAAACAGATCTGACACTTAAATATAAGACCTTAAACTGTAAAACTGCTAGAAAACATAGGGGAAAAGATCTTTGACATTGACCTTTGCAAGGATTTCTTGGACAACACAACAAAACTAAAGAGTGTCTGTACCGCAAAAGAAACAATGTTGAAAAGGCAACCTACAGAATGGGAGAAAGTATTCACAAATCATGTCTGATAAGGGGTTAATATCCAAAATATATAAAGAACTCACACAAATCAATAACAAAAAAAACTCCACAAATAATCCAATTTTAAGAGTGGGCAAAGGACCTGAATAAACAATTTCCCAAAGACATTAAAAGCCCAATAGGTGTATGAAAAGATGCTCAACATCATTAATCAAGGAAATGTAAATCAAAATCAGACTGAGACATCACCTCACACCTGTTAAGATGGTTATTATCAAAAACACAGAAAAAATGCTTGCAAGGGTATAGAGAAAAGGGAACCTTGTCATTTGTGACATGGGTGGCCCTTGAGGGAATTATGCTAAGTGAAAGAAGTCAAACAAGAGAAAACAGATATTATCTCACATATGGAATACGAAAAATGCTGAATTCATGAAAACAGTGAAATAGTGGTTACCAGGGGCTGGAGGTTGAAGGAATAAGGGAGATGCTTAAGAGGACAAATTTAAAACTAGTAAGTAATATTCCATTGTGTATATGTACCACATCTTCTTTATCCATTCATCTAGAAGCTCTGAATATCTAATACACAGCATAGTGAATACAGTGAACACAATATTATAGTGAATACAATATTATATACATAGTGAATATATGTATATATATGAATATATGTATATATACATATAATATGTGTATATATATACTATATGAATATAATACATAGTGAATACAATATTATATACCTCATAGTTTCTAAGAGACTAGATCTTAACTGTTCTCACCACAGAAAAGAAATAATAATAGGTGACCTGAGAGAGGTATTAGTTAATGCTATTACGGTAACATTGCAATATGTAAATGTATCAAACCAACAAGTTGTACACCTTAAACTCAAACAATGTTATACATATCTCAACTTTTTTAATAATTCAAAACAAAAACAATTGAGTTATTTAAGGGACAGTAATTAAAAAACAGTAAGAATTTCCTACTGACAACCTTTGCTCATCAATTTTAACATCTATTGATGTTATTCTGCTGGAGATGCCAAGATAGTGATTTTCTAACTTTATTATTCTTTCTGTATCATTAATTGACACAGAGTAAATTTTTTGTATTTTCTCAGTCAATAGACACAATAACTACTGTCATGTAAGAGTGCAAATCTTCAATGAGGTTAGAAGCCACTATCTGGCAGACACTAGACATTTGGCTAGAGATTGTGTAAATGTCCCTGTTCCCCTACACTGCTTGCTGCACCAGCACACAGAACAACTGTTTCTCCTCTTAGAGCTCTGTTGATTGACAGAAATGCTGTCTAAATTATTTACAAAGATTTTGTTATTAGATTTAATAAGGATAAACATAATTAAAAAAAACTAGAACCTCGTTATTCCTAATACCTAGTATTAGGATTCTAGAGAGCTGCAAGAAATAACTGAAAGCAGGCTTTATCCAGACCATGAAAACACTAAGACTGTACAACTCTAGCTTCATACATGCTGAGAGCAATGGAATTTTAATATTTTCTGCTTAATTTATCTTCATTTTCCTTAATTTCTGATGTGTTTAATGCAATGACAACATGGGGCCATGTTGTTAAACTTTTGTGCGAGACATGTTACTCTATAATTTGTGATTCCCTGGGCTTTTCTTGAAAACTAGCCAGAAATTGCTACAGGTGCAGAATATGGTAACTTGGAAACTGCATTCAAATAGAAAAGAGACCAATTTCATTAAGTGAGAACATAATATGTAGATCCTTCAATCGCCTCAAATGTAAGGGTCTGACCGACTTATATTCTGTGCCAAACCAAGGTTTGGCTGAGTTACATTCCTGACCCTTTGATGTTGATGTTAACAAAGCATCAGTTCAAATTGGGATTCCATTTCTTAGAAATGTCTCCACAGAGGTGTTTAACAACTTTTCTGTTGTAACTGTTCTTAAGATTTCAAGATTTACTAAATTATTGAATACACCTGCATAAACAGTGAAAGCCTCTCTTTTCTGATGGGCTTTTTTCTTCAAGGGAGGGAGATGGTAGGCATTTAAAATACAGCAGTTAGCAGAGATGTTTTTAATCTACCCTTTATTTTTATTATTTTTATTGAAATATAACTGATATATAATATTATGTTGGTTTCAGATGAAAATGTAACTAAACAAACATATACATTACTAACTGCTCACCATGGTAGGTATAATTACCACCTGTCACCAAAGATATCACAATATATTAGCTATATTCCCTACACTGTACTTCCATTCCTGTGACTAATTTTATTTCAAACTTTGAAGTTTGTATCTCTTTATCCCTTTCACCTATTTCACCCATCCCCACCCCCATGGTAACCAACACTCTGTTCTCTGTGTTTGAGTCTACTTCTGTTGTATTTGCTCGTTTGTTTTTTTCAGATTCCACCAATAAGTGAAACCATATGGTACTTATCCTTTCCTGACTGATTTACTAGCATAATACCCTCTAGGTCCATCCTTAATGTCACAAATGGTAAGATTCTATTCTTTTTAATGGATGAGTAATATTCCATTTTGTATATGTACCACATCTTCTTTCCATCCATCTGTTGATGGATATTTTGGTTGCTTCCATATGTTGGCTACTGTAAATAATGCTGCAATAAAATAGGGATGCTTATATTTTCTGATTTAGTGATTTTGTTTTCTTTGTGTAGATTCCCAGAAGTGGAATTATTGGGCATATAGTATTTCTACTTTTAATTTGAGAAATCTCCATACTTCCTTCTGTTGTGGCTGCACCAATTTATAGTTCCACCAACAGTGAAGGAAGGTTCCATTTTCTCAACTCTCACCAACACTTGTTATGACTAATATCAACAATATAAGAAATTCTGGCTGATGTGAGGTGATATTTCATTGTAGTTTTGATTTGCATTTCCCTGATTATTAGTGATGTGGAGCATTTTTTCACATGTCTGTTGGCCATGTGTACGTCTTCTTTGGATGAATATCTATTAGGGTCCTCTGCCCACTTTTCAGTCAGATTATTTGGAGTTTTTTGGGTGTGAGTTTTTTTTTATATATTTTAGATATTAACCCTTTATCAGATGTATCGTTTGCAAATATATTATTTTATTCAGTAGATTTACTTTTTGTTTTGTTGATGAGTTCTGTTGCTGTGTAGAAACTTTTAAATTAAAACAGTATGGCACTGGCACAAAAACAGACACACAGATGAATGGAACAGAACAGAGAACGCGGAAACAAACCCACACCCACATTGTCACTTAATACATGACAAAGGAGACAAGAACATGTAATGGGCAAAAGTCTCCTCAATAAGAGGCATGGGGAAAACCGGACAGTCACATGGAAAACCATGAAACCAGATCACTGTCTCACACTACACACAGAAATAAACCCAAAATGAACATAGACCCAAATACCAGACCTGAAACCACAAAACTTCCAGAAGAAACCACAGGCTGTAAAGTTCACTTTCTATTTTCATCTGAATCATGTCTCTGTCAAATAGGATAAGTTAAGATCTGTTTAGCAATATTTGTAGAGGACACTATTAATATTTTCTTTTGCCCTGACATGTAATCTTATGGAGACTGTGGCAGCTGCCTTTTAGATTTCACAGAGCCCTCCACGGCAGGTAGAGGGCTTAAAATTCAAGTGACCACAGGGAACCGAGCTGCTGCAGTGGAAGGGGAAAGTCAGGCGGGGAGGACATATGGACAGAAGAGGGAAGGGCTTAAAGCGGGCATATCAAAGGACGGAAGGAACTAGAGGGAAGAATCAAAGCAGTAAATGCACGAAGAAAGAGAAGTGATGTGAATGAAGGGAGAGCTTTTAGAGGAGCCCGTTGAGAAACGCGGTTCCCGAAGAGGTCTTTTGTCCTTAGGTAAATGATGCCAACAAGCAAGGAAGCAGACATCGCCGGCAGAGCATGTAATCAGCAAGGTTCAAGAAGCTGGTTTTCAGTCCACTGAGTAGAGCTCCAGAATTGTTCTTTGTATTGTTTTGTAATGCTTTTTATTGATATATAGTTGATATTTTATTAGTTTCAAGTGTACAACATCGTGATTTGACAGTTATATACATTATTAAATGCTCTCCCCAATTAGTGTAGTTACTATCTGTCAACACAGCAAGATGTTACAGAACCAGTGACTATATTCTCTATACTGTATTTTCAATCCTGAGACTAATTTATATTTTGATTGAGATTTTGTGCGTCTTCATCCCCTTCACCTGTTTCACCCACCCACTCCAATCCCTCCCTCATGGCAACCACCAGTCATTTTTCAGTGTCTGTTGCTGTTTTGTTTTGTTTTGTTTTTAGATTCCACATATAAGTGAACCCATATGGTATTTGTCTTTCCTGCCTGGTTTAACAATCAGAGATTATAGCCAATAGGCCATACCAGCTTTCTGGAGTATTCTGTGACTACTTATTTTCATTATTGTTTCAATCAAATTTGAAGAGTAGTAATGAGTAAAATACTTGCTTATTAGGAAACACTAGTTTATAGGAATTATGAAAAGAAGGTAATAATTAAAAAGAACCAATAATCATTGGATGAAATTTAGGAATGGTTAAAATCTGGACATAGACCTTGAAGAAAGTCCAACTCCTAAAACAGAAAATACTTTGGACTTTTTTCAGATAATCAAATAAATACTCTGTCCTAATAATATACTATACATTTTAAAGTAGATTACCAAATATGTTTCAAACAATTCTTCTACATAAGTTTAACTGTTGACTAATAAGTTCACAAAATACATGCTTGAGCACACCCCAGAAACTCAGCTTTACTGGATATTTACTGGAGTCAGACATGTTCATATTTTAAAAGCTACCCCAAGTGAATCTGATGTGTACTTCAATTGAGAACCTTTCAGTAGAAAGAGCAGATAGAGATGGGTTCAAGTAAGTTTGGATTTACTAGTTATGCAATATTGAGAAAGATAGTTTAAAAATTGCCGAACTTTCCTTAATTTGTATGTAACCAGGCCACATAGGCATGAAAATATAATCAAGTGTCATCTTATTTCACATTTTACTATTCTTATAATTGTTTCAATTCTACAAATCTATGCACATATTTAATGTTTTCTCTTCAAAAAAGCTGTTACTAAAGTCACAGTAAGTCTTATGATGAATAATATCCTAGGCTGAGGAAATGTGTTTGGATGCAAAGGCACTGCCCCAAAAGCTGGTGCCGCCCCGGGAATACTCTGCCAGCCACATACTTCTCCCAACAGCACCAGCTGGGAAGGGCCTTAAAGCCTTAAGAAAACTGAGTCTGAAAAGTCAAGTCAGGTCATCTGAGTCCCCAGAAGTATAAATTTCTGTAGGAGTGATATCTAAATTTGGATAATCAAAATCAATTTATTTTGTGCCAACTTAGAATGTAAATACAACCCAAAAAAAGAGACGTAACCCAGAATTGGTCCTAACACAAACTTTAAGTCTCAAATTTACGTTCTTATACAAGCCTGCCTCTCTTCACACCACTTTCAAAAGACATACATCCTGCCTCCTTAACTGTCTCTTCCAAGACACCCTCAGAGTAGGGAACTTTCCTTCATGTGTTTGGGACCATCACACATCATTGCTGTTCATCTCATTTTCTTGAGGAAGAAGACCTTTCTAACAGTAAAACTGGAACATCTTGAGTAGGGGGCTCTCTACCACAATATACTCACTAGAGTTTGTTGAGTTGTGTGCCCTGTCATAGAATGCTTGGTATCACTAACAAGAATTTTAAACTCTCCTACCTCTTTCCTCTTCTGTTTACTTTGCATAAGTTATATTAGTGAATGAAGGACAGAATATCACAAAGTACAGGGTAGGTAGATGATTCCACAGCAGATATTTCTTTTATTCTAAAATGTAATATCCTTCTTATATACATGAGAGCTTCTGGTATTGCAAATAAAAACCAGTAGTCCTAGGCTCTAGCTCTCACCAGCTATTTAATTATTGATTGAATGCCCTTTTGCAAGATAGTAAGCTACCTAAACGCTAGGATTTTGTCTTGTCATTGTTATATGCCAAGTGCTTATCACAATGTTAGACACATAATAGGAAATCAATAATTTCTATTGAATGAATGAAAAAATGAATAAGCAATCCCAACTCTCTGTGAGGCTCCCAGTGGCCCATGTCCTGGCCAAAGACAGGGGCTCTATCTGTGATCATGAGAGTGATTGTCACCAGGGTGGACATTTCTCATTTGGCCATGTGAGGTGTCATTTATGGTATGGCTTTTGACAGCAAATATAAGGGATTTTTCCATCATACCAACCAATCCCAATTCTCCTATACCAACTGTGTGTGCCTAACAATTCAATTCTGACACAAACCCCTGGAATTAGCTAAGACACTATAGTTAAGGGCTCAGTCCCACAAGACTGCTCCCACTTCAGATACCAGTTGCAAATGGGTTGCCCAAGATGATCACATTTGTGCCCAGCTATTTAAAAATTCATGGGTTCTTCAGCTATAATAAGTCACATAACAACTCACAGGACTCAGGAAGGCTTTACTGTTCTTACTCTCGCCAGTTTGTTGTAAAGGATGCGCCATAAGAACAGGCAAACTGAAGAAATTTCATGCCCTCTCCAGGTGTGCCACCCTCCCAGCACTTCGATGTGTTCACTAATCTGGAAGCCTCCCAAATTGTCTTTATGGTTTTGTTCATTGATATTCTATAATGTAGGCATGGCAGATTACATCATTGACCATTGGTCGTTGAAATCTATCTCCAGTCTCTCTCCCTTCTCCAGAGGTCGAGAGATGGGATTAAAGGTACCAAACTTCTAATCAACGTGGGGTCTTTCGGACAACCAGTCTCCATCCGAAGCTATCTAGGGGGCCCACCAAGAGTAGCCTTCTTAGCATAAATTCAGGTATGACTGACAGGAGCTCCTAACACTCCCATCACTCCATAATTCCCAAGGGTTTTAGGAACTCTATGCCAGGAACCAGAAAAAAGACCAAATTTTTTTCATTATGCATTGTTGTTGCTTCTTATCTTCATTTTGCCTGTGGTTATACTGAGGGGGAAATACAACCCCCATCCGGGTTTAAATTCACTGTTAAGCTACAACATAAAACAGCCTTAGACTCCAGGGTGCCAACATGGTCCCAGACTATACACAGTTCTTTAGTGTAGCTCATTAAGACCCTAATAGAAGGCCACCCCAGGACCTAGTACCCACTGCCTAAGGGAAATTTGTCAGAAAGATAATCAAAGACATCTTACATCATGTTCCATATTTCTTCCTTCAAATTCTCATTGGGTATCCCCAAACCAAATTTATGAATTCTGAACTCCATCTGCCTTACAACAAGCTCTTTGTATCCAGGCCTATCCTTCCCCTTAAGCAGCCTAGGAGTGAGTCCTACAAGACAACATTTTTAAGTGGCTAAAACTTATAATGTGTCTACTATGCACACTATGTACTATACCTAGAGTTTTACTATACTAACTCAACCCTTACTACAATCTTTTGAGATACACACTATTTTTTCCCCCATTTTCCTGATAAGGAAACTGAAGCACACGGGAGTTAGGTAACTTAGTGACTCCAAAGTAATATAGGCAATAAGTAGGGAAGCCAAGATTCTAGCCCTGGAAATTTGGCTCCAGATTCTAAGTTTCTAACCGCTATGCTAGTAGTGAGCTTTAATGCAAATAAAACCCACATATGTACAACCATGTAAGTGTTTGCAAAGATTAAGTGATATATACAAAAATATTAAGCTATTCAGTTCACAAGAAATGTTGGTTTCCTAATTTCCTCTCTCCTAATATTCCTTTCTTCCTCCATTTCTTCTCTTCACTTTTCTTCTCATTATCAGCTCCTCAAAGAGGAGATTATGGCAAAACCCACTGCTTTTCACTAAGACTTGCTGAAAGCAGTCTTAAAGGAGGATCATCAGACCTATCGGTGAGAACTCCAGGATACAGAGATACTCCTCAGATCAGCTTCCACTAAAGGTGAAATCTTGGGCAGATGGAAGTCACAGACCCTCTAGAGATGTCTGCTTTGAACAAAAGCAACCAGACTTCATTCTGGAATATAAGGTTGAAACTTGCAGCCGTTCTGACAGATCTTTTTCTTGAAGTCAAGACAAAATATCTCTGCCAATTCTCCTTGGTTTGTGGAGTCCTAGAAAACTGTTTCCATGGGAGGAAAAATGGAGTCATTGGGATAACAGCCAGGTGTAAGAGGCAATCACTCAAACTCTCATACACGTTTGTTTCCACACTTGCAGATTGGCTGAGTGTCTTTGGTCAAGATGTATTTCTGATTGGAGCCTGGGAACAAATGTGAAAGATAATGATTTTGTTTAACCAGGACTCATATTAGGACATTTTTTAAGGTAAACAGTAAATACTGTGCTGATATGCCCACATAAATTAGTTAGAAAAGTCAACCTTGTAGTATTAAGGCGTTATCTCTTCTTGTCATCCTCTTGGCTGACACCTGCAGAGATGGTGCCACCTTCAAGTATGCTTATAACATTCAGTTCAGATAATGAGCTGCCCCATCATTACTCTATCAAAAATCAGCATTGAAAAAAGATGTCAGTAACTAAATCTCAGCCAAGAACCAAGTAGTTCTAAAGAACAACAGCAAAGTAATGATTGACAGGAAGAATGTGAGTACAACTTAGCCTGTAATTCGGAAAGCAGACCCTTAGCACTTTAATGCCTCATACAGTGTGTGCAGCAGCCTGGGACATCAGTGTTTGAATGAATCATAATGAAATAACTGATAACCTCTAGTTCCACGATGCGATGATCAAGGAAACTTTACATTTCCTGTTGTCATTCCACATCCCTACTAAACATCTTTCACTCGTATTGCACTCATTATCCAAAACAGAGGTTAGCAAACTCTGGTCTGCACACCAGACATCTGCTTTATAAATAAAGTATTATTGGAACATAGACATAACCATTTTGGTGCTAAAACAGCAGAATTGAGTAGTTGCAAGAGAAATCATATGACCGACTAGCTGAAAATACTTACTGTCCGACACTGCAGGGAAAACAATCTGCCAACCTTTAAATTCTAGGCAGAAGTTTCTGGCTCTGGGAAAGATGAAGTAGACATATCCTGTCTCTTCCATTTGATTCAGTTATAAGATCTGGACACAATGCGCAGGGAAACTATTGGATGACTCTGTAAGGTAGTGGCAGGTAGACTGGGGATAAAGACTGCTGTTCCAAGTACCATGAAACCAGTGGTGCGATTGTCATTTTCCGCCCCCCTCCAGTTGTAATTTGTCCCCACATGTGGTTACAACTGCGGAAGTCCATGGTAGAACAGGACCACTACAGCCCATATTTCTGGCTGAAGCCCGGAAAAGGAGCTCCCCAAGAAGCTGGAAGGTATTGAGGAGACTATAGTGTTAGGGAAGCCTGAAAGTGACCTTGCAAAGTTGTTTATTAACTCCTTGGCTAACCCCTAAGCTGTGCATGTGTGGATAAGATCTTAATCAGAATATAAAAGACTAAGAGGTGAACTAAAAGAGACAAACACCCAAGAGTGGCCACTGCTGTACGCACATTTGTGCGAGATCCAAACAATACTGCAAATATCTTGAAAACTAAGCTGAAGTTGGAAGCACAGCATACTGAGGGCAGTTTTGAATTTGCAGCCAGGCTGCCAAAACAAAAATGTTAACACTCACCATTAGGTTTAGCAAGGCCCAGAATCTCAGAACTTAATACTCAATATACATCACATTTACTCCAGAATTACTGAACATACAAAAAACCAGGAAGTTCTGCCTTCCTATGTGTCTTGCCAATGGGTTTCAGCCCGGAAAAGTTCACTATGGATTCAATGTGACCAAAGAAATGACAGTAGAACGTTCTTGGGGTGAAAGGGTTATACCCGACTTTATTTCCATGGTGACAGGTCAATCACTAGAATCCCATCCACTCAGATTAAGTCTGCATGCAGCAAGCCGGTCTCTGCCTCTGGGCCTCTCTGCCTGCACAGCCGTCCTCTGGGCCTCTCTCCTCGGCTCTGCCACCACTCCAGCCTCTGCTCTGCTCTCCTGCAGCTGTGCCACCGTGTCACCCAGAGCACTGGGTGGAGCTCTTTATATAGAGTCAATAGCAGCGTATTGCCCACATGTGTGTAGTGAGCTAGTCAACCAGGGCCAGGTGAGAATCCTGGACACAGGAACTTTCATTTTATCCACACTCCACCCCTCCAGGATTCTCTCCTCTCAATCTATGTGCCCTCAATCCTCTGCAATGGTCCCTGTGTGAGAAAGCTGGAGCATTGTAACCAAATTCCATAATAACAGAGGCTATGACAATATACAAATAACAAAAACTACAACAAATTATAATAACCCTCAAGCCTGAAGAGATCCATTGCCACCAAGTGGTCATCCTGGCTGTACTCAAATCCGTTCTACTTAAAGGAGTTAACCAAAAGCACTGTGGGTGGGCCTTACAATACCCACCTTCTCCAGCCTCTCCAGCAAAAAGTCTTGCAGGCAAACAGACCAATCTCATTGCTTTATCTCTGCCTTCTGCTTCATCTTCAGCAGCTGGAACTGCCGCTCCGGTCTCAATTGCCACAGCTCCAGTCCAATTTCTGTCTACTCCTGTCTTTTCAAACTAACCCACACCTGAGTCCTTGTGACCTTCACAGGATCCTTTAAATTCTTCTTTGAGAAGCAGACCATATTTCCTTTTGTGTTTGAGCCTGAGGATAGATGCAGAGCATGAGGAGGGGGCTGCACCTCTGCTGAAAGAACCCACAGTTGCCAAGTCCTTCTGGCTTTCCACCAGCTTTCAACCAGGCAGGGTTTTAATCAAGGAGGGGTGATGCCTCCAGCACCAGCAGGGCCTCCACCCCCACCTGTTCGTCAAACCTCCGCTCCTCCATTTCTGGGGCTGACGGCTCCACTACATTCTTCTCTTGTCCCGTGGCACCTGGCAGCCTGCGCTCTTGCGCTGCTGCTTCTCGTGCTGCTTCCTCTCGGGCCACTGCTCCTTCTCAGGCCACAGCACTTTGTAGTGATGCCATTTCAGTCAGCTTTCTCTTGGAGTGAACCCCAGGCCTCCAACCCTTCCCAGCACCACATGTCCACAGGGGACACTCACATGTCTGCCCATCCATAGGTGCAGCCCGTTGAAACACTCTCTCCATGAGGGCAGCCTGATCTTTTTCCTTGGTCAACAGTGAAACCTGCCGACTATGCCAATTGTCTTGTGAATGGATTTCAGCCCCAGGCAAATTCATTATGGATTCAGTGTGACCAAAGAAATGACAGTAGAATGTTCTTGGGGTGAAAGGGTTATACCCAAACTTCATTTCCATGGTGGCAGGTCAATCACTAGAATCCCATCCACTCAGAGCAAGTCTGCACACAGCAAGTCAATCTCTGCCACGGGCCTCTCTGTCCACACAGCTGTCCTCTGGGCCTCTCTGCCTGCACAGTAGTCTGCACAGCCATCCTCTGGGCCTCTGTCCTCGGCGCTGCCACCACTCCAGCCTCTGCTCTGCTCTCCTGCAGCCTTACAGCCATACCACCGTGTCACGCAGAGCACTGGGTAGAGTTCTTTATATAGAGTCAATAGCAATATATTGCCCACACATGTGTAGTGAGCTAGCCAACCAAGATCAGGTGAGAATCCTGGCTACGGGAACCTTCACTTTATCTGCACTAGGTTGATAAGGAGTTTTATAATGGAGGGATCAGGCCTTCAGCAATTGAACCTTAATATCTCAAAAATTAAAACAATTAGACATTATTGTCTTTTAATGTGATGCAATAGGAAGCACATAGCATTTATCCTATGTAGAATTCTTATCAAATATGTTAAGCCAAAATCAAATCAAGTATCTAAAGATAAGATTAACTTATAGGAAGTACATGTACTAGAAGAACAAATTAAATGACACAAGGAAGCAACAAACTATTCTAAAATTGAAACCTTCTACAGGTTTCTGTTGACAAATCACTGTCCTGGTGCTGCCGCTAGTCAAAATTTAATGAAAAAAAATAATTGTGATGGAGCCAATATACATGAAAAGAGTCAAGAAACAGAATCCAATGCAAAGGTCTTGTCTCGATGCCAGCTTGAAAGAAATAAGACATCTTTGCATCTTTGAAAAAATGGTATTAGGTGATACTAATTTATATGTATGAAAATGGCACCATAGTTACATTTAAAATGTCCACTTTTTTAGAGATGCACATTGAAGCATGAAGGCATAAAATGATGTGTCTGATATTTGCATTCTCACAACTGAGAAAATACAGGTTAAGCAAATATGGAAAAATCCTGATAACTTATGTCTTGCCAATGGGTTTCAACCCCAGGCAAGTTCACTATGGATTCAGTGAGACCAAGAAATGACAATGGAACATTCTTGGGTGAACAGGTTTATTACCCTGCTTGTCCTCCCATCAATAGGTCAAGCACTAGAATCATGTCTGCATCCAACAGTCTGCAGATCTTTAATCCTCCTTTGTCTCTACCTCTGCCCAGAGCACTGGGCAGAGCTCTTTGTAGAGTAACTCAGTCAATAATAGCTTATTGCCTATGGGTGTGGAAGCAGCAGCCTAGCAGTAGACCAGTCACGTCATCAACTAGTGTAGGGTCAGGTGAGGATCCTGGCCATAGGAACTTCAATTTTACCCACACTTAAATCTTGATGTTGAACATATAGAAATACTAGTTTCTACTTTTGTGCGTTCTTAAAGTTTCTATATATTAAAAATTTATTGAGACTTGCCACACTGAAAGCAAAACAAAATGAACAAACAATAGACTCATAGACACTGAGAATGTCTGGTGGTTACCATGGGGAAGGGGTTGTAGTGGGTGGGTGAAATACATGAAGTGGATAGAGGTATAAAATCTCAATCATGATATAAATTAATCACAGGGATGAAAATACAGCACAGGGAATATAGTCAATAGTTCAGTAACATCTTGTTGACAATAACTACACTAGTTGCACTGCACACTAAATGTATGTAACTGTTAAAAAGAAGAAAAAAATTGCCACTGATGATAAGGATATTTCAAATTTTGTCAGCTAAGTTACAAATGTATCTCTGGAAAACAAACTAACAAAAGAGTTAAATGCATTTGCACCCTCAAATATGTGACTGTCTTTCCAAGGTGAATATTTTGAAGGGACAAAACTCTTTTGAGTTATGTTCTAATGCATTTACTTCAAAATGCAGTCAGTTTTATTTGCAATGTTATGTGTCTTTGTGGATAAAATGAGAGTTCCTGTGGCCAGGATTCTCACCTGGCCCTGGTTGGTTAGCTCACTGCACACCTGTGGGCAATATATGGCTGTTGACTCTATATAAAGAGCTCCTCCCAGTGCTCTGGGTGTGATATGGCAGTATGGCTGCAGGGCTGCAGGAGAGCATAGCGGAGGCTGGAGTGGTGGTGGCAACGAGGACAGAGGCCCAGAGGACAGCTGTGTGGGACAACTGTGCAGACAGAGGATCCCAGAGGCAGAGACTGGCTTGCTGCATGCAGACTTGCTCTGAGTGAACGGGATTTTAGTAACTGACCTGCCACCTGGAAATTAAGTTGGGTATAACCCTTTCACCCCAAGAACAGTTTTGCCGTCCATTTCTTTGGTCACATTGAATCCATAGCGAACTTCCCCGGGGCTGAAACCCATTGGCAAGACAGTCTTATTGTTTACTATAAGATAAAAATCAACATTTCTCTTTAAATGAAACATTATATCCTCCACTGATAATGGAAGTGAATGGCAGTGGAAGAGAAAGGATCACTGGACCACATAACCATCCCTCTCATCCAGAAATTTGCCTTTTTTATGACAGCTACCTTATGAGGGAGCACCATTCCTCATAATATTCTAGTCTGAGTCAGAACATAAGGCCATTCCCTTATATCCTCAAGCAAAATGAGGCAACAAACATTTTCACAATATTTTAGTTAAAATTTGGGAATAAAAAAGTAAGCTGTAAGAGTAGCATGTAACTAGATCAAGGATGCTCAAAGAGTGGCCATTCAACCAGCAGCATCGGTTTCACTAGGGAGTCTGATAGCAATGCAAATTTATGGGCTGCACCCAAGATTTACTGAGTTAGAGTATCTGGGAATAGGGCCCAGGAAACAATGCTTTAAAAAGCTTTCAGGTGACTCTTTTGGGCAAAAGTTTAAGAACCACTGAACTTGCTAACCTCCAGATTTTTATTCTATTGGTTTATGGTAATCATTCTCAAATTTGGCAGCACATTTGAATTAGCTGGGGAATTTTTAAAAGTCCTAACACCCAGGCCTTACAAACCAATTAAATCAGAAACTCTGGGAGTAGATGCCAAGCATCAGTAGCTTTTAAAATTCCCCCGAGGATTCCAACATGCAGTCAAACTTGGGAACCACTAGTTCCACATTTTCTGAGGGCTTTATACTAAAGAACAGATCCATCTCTGATGCCATTCCAAACTCTTAGCACAAGGATGCTACCACCTTATGAACTTGTTGTGGGGAAAATTAAAGTTTCCATGGCCAGGATCCTCAGCTGACCCTAAACTACTTGATGATGTAATTGGCCTACTGCTAGGCTAATGCTCCCACACCCATGAGTAATAAGCTATTATTGACTGAGTCACTTTAATGAGCTCTGGCCAGTGCTCTGGGCAGAGGTAGAGATGAAGGAGGATAATACACCTGCAGACTGTTGGATGCAGACATGATTCTAGTGCTCGACCTATCGCCGGGAGAACAAGCAGGGTAATAAACCCTTTTACCCCAAGAACGTGCCATTGTCACTCCTCAGTCTCACTGAGACCATAGTGCACTTGCTCAGGGCTGAAACCCACTGGCAAGACAGTTGCACTTATGATTTAGAAAAATTTATGCATTTGAACTCAGATCCACAATGTATGATGTATGATCCAGCTGTATGATGTTGAACATGTTATTTCATCTATTTAAACCTTGAATTCCTTGCCTATAAAATAGGAATTACAGTACTATGGATAAAGTGAAGGTTCCTGTGGCCAGGATTCTCACCTGGCCCTGGTTGGCTAGCTCACTACACACATGTGAGCAATACATCGCTATTGACTCCATATAACGAGCCCTGCCCAGTGCTTTGAGTGACACAGTGGCATGGCTGCCAGGTGGCAGGAGGGCAGAAACAAGACTGGAGTGGCAGCAGCGCTGAGAACAAAGACTGAGATGGTTGCAGGGGTAGAGAGACCCAGAGGCAGAGACCGGCTTGCTGCATGTAGACTCGCTCTGAGTGGATGGGATTCTAGTGATTGACTTGCCCCGGTGGGAATAAAATTGGGTGCAAATGCTTTCACCCCAAGAATGTTCTACTGACATTTCCTTGGTCTCATTGAATCCATGGTGAACTTGCCCAGGGCTGAAACCCATTGGCAAGACACTTCCCCTGAGGACTGTCTTGCCTGAAGGTTTCAGCCCCGGGCAAGTTCACTATGGATTCAGTGAGACTGAGAAATGACACAGAATGCTCTTGGGGTACGTGGATAAAGTGAAAGTTGCTATGGCCAGGATCCTCACCTGAACCTAGACTGCTTGATGATGTAACTGGATGCTGCTAGGCTACTGCTTCCACACCTGTAATTGGCTATTATTGACTGAGTCACTATGTAAAGAGCTCTGCCCAGTGCTCTGGGTGGAGGCAGAGATGAAGGAAGATTATAGACCTGCAGACTGTTGGATGCAGACCTAATTCTAGTGCTTGACCTACCACTGGGAGAACAAGCTGAGTAATAAACCCTTTCACCCTGAGAACATTCCATTCTCATTCCTCACTCTCACTGAATCCATAGTGAACTTACCCGGGGCTGAAAACCACTGGCAAGACAGGATAAAAGGGTTTATACCAGGCTTTATTCTCCTGGTGATAGGTCAAGCACTAGAATCACGTCTGAATCCAGCAGTCTGCAGGTCTCTAATCCACCTATATTTCTGTCTCCACCTAGAGCACTGGTCTGAGCTCTTTACATAGTGACTCAGTTGTTAATAGCTTATTGCCCATGGGTGTGGAACATTAGCCTAGCAATAGGCCAATTACATCATCAAGAAGTTTAGGGTCCGGTAAGGATCCTGGCCATAGGAACTTCCATTTTCTCTGCATGGGTTTTTGTGAGAGTTAATGTGTGTATATGTATTTTATATATAATGTACATCATGTATTGTATGCTGACAAGTTGCTTAGCATATGATTTGTGGTCAAAAATGGGTAGCTATAATTTCTAGAATGTCTTGTGCCATTTCACACCTCCATGATTTTTTCACAACATTTACTCTGCCAGGGAATGTCTTTCCCTTTTGTCAACCTGGTTCATTCATTCATCAGGTATTTATTAAATACCTACCATGTGCTGGACCTTTATTAGACACTGAGGACAAAGTAAGCAAAACAACAAGTCTGTTCTTCATGTGAAGACAGCCCAAATTGACAACCACAGTGAAGGATAAGTGAAGAGTGAAATGTAAGTGTATTAATGGGGCCTTTATTCTGAGATGTCATCATCAAAAGGCAGTACAGAGTAGGGGTTAAAAATATGGACTCTGAAGTCACTCTCAACTCTTCCATTCACTAGTTGTGTGACCCTGGACAAGTTTTCAGCCTCTGTGCTTCTGTTTCCTTAGTACCCACAACATATTGTTGTTGGGACAGTTAAATGCTGTGCAATCAAAATGATACTTAGCACACAGAAAGTACTTTATAAAGCCTTAATATAGTGAAAGCCATTTTGACTTAAGTGTTACCTTTTCAATTAAACTTTTCCTACTATCAGTGTTAGGCACAGAGTAGCAACAATATAAGTGTTGGTTGAATGAATAAAATGCACATAGATGCAAATTATTCAGATGCTTGCATCAAGTTCTACTAAATCGTACTTCAGTTTAGCACGGCAGCATTTATTTTGCCGTCTAGTTTAAGGTTGTCATTTAACCTCCATATAATAACTGTTGATATATTCTACTAGCATTCTCTTTATAAGACCTTCAAAGAGAAGCTGTTTTCGCATAGAAAATGGATTATCTTTGTTCAAGGATAGCCTAAATATGTCTATATTGCTAATTCGTTTTGTACTTGTCCATAATAATAAATAATATTTTTTATGTAAAACTATTTTTCAGTGCTTATTTAATTTTCTGTATATGGATGTTACAGTAATGTTTTTATAGAGGAATAAATTACCAGCTTAGATTCTAGTATGTCCATATTTGAGGGAATTAAATGGAACAACCACAAACATAGGTTTCTGAGCTATATGATGTTTTACCATCTTCCACTGCAGCTAGAAACCAAAAGATTCTCATGATATTCAAACCCATCTTTGCTTAGGAAATTATTAGCAATATCCCCTAAAAACACCAACCGAACTCAGAATCTGTATCTACATGTACCCAAATGGAAACGTTCCTTCATAACTAAGTTCTACACATTAAGATTATTTCTAACAAATCATCCTTGAGGGATTTGGAAAAAGATTACAGAGTGAGAAGTGAGGCATAAACCTCCTCCCAAAACCACATGCAACACAAAAATATAGTAAATAGAACTAATCCAGAAGGAGCTACCTGAAGACTACAGAACAGACTCCCTACATCTGGGGGAAAAGAGAAGACTTCACAAAAATGGGTAAAGTAGCAAAGCTGTGATTCAGGGGACCCAAGCTATCCCTGAACCCCAGCCCAAAGGCAGGAGGAAGAGAAATGGAGCAGGGAGGGAGCAGAAGCACAGGACTGCTAAACACCCAGCCCTGGAGATCTGCTCCAGGAGCACAAACCCATATTGCATGGTGCTCTTGAGATTAGTGGTGCTGGAAAGCAAAGATGGGCAAAATACTGGGAAAGACTGAGATTCCAGCCACTTGTGGAGAACAGGTATGCATAACAGGCTCCTCCAGGGACAAAGAAAGGCAGGCACTTTGAAAGAGTTCCAAGAAGTGAGAGAGGTGCTAAAGGGGAAAAGATTGCACAGAGCTTGCTGCTCAGGAGAAAGGGAAGGTGGGCAAAATCATCCTGGCACAATCAGCGCAGCAGGTTGGGAACTCTCGGGAACTTCATATGCTCCATCGCCCTGGATAGTAGTGCCACCCTGAATCCCCACATTGCAGTAGTCAGCCTGCATCTCCTTCCTCCTGGCACACCCCAGTCCAGCTCACCTGCTGCTCCCACCCCCATTGCACAGGCCAGCCAGAGAATGGCTGTGCCTACGGAAGTTACAGGAGTGTAGCATAGAAGCTCCTCCCTACATGCTTGGCCCCCTGGAGGCAGGCACTACAGCCAGGAAGGCAGGAAAGAGTTCTTTTCTCCCAGCAGGTACCCGTTCCACTCACTTGCATCCCCCACGATTAGTTACCAGTGCTCAGCAGCTCCAGAGAGCAGAACTTCTGGGCACTAGAGATTGCCACCTACACCAAGTTATTAATCCATAGGAATCACTAAAAAAATGAAATGGCAAAAGAATTTTGTCCAAACGAAACTAGAGGAAACGATGCCTGAAGAGGGCTAAGTAAAACAGAAATCACCAATCTTCTTGATAAATATTTCAAAATAAAATTCATAAACATGCTCATGGAGCTACAGAAAAATATTTAAGATCTCAGAGAGGACTTCAAGAAAGAAATAGAAACTTTGAAAAATACAGTATCTGAAATGAAACATACGATGGAGGGATTTAAAAGCAGATTAGATGAGGTAGTGGAGACAGTAAATAAAATAGAAATTCAAGAACAGGATAACAAAGAAGCTGAATAACAGAGAGAAAAAATGATCTCTGGATGAAAGAATAATAAAAGAACCATATTACCAATCAAATGGAACAATATTTGCATTATAGGGGTATCAGAAGAAGAAGAGATAAAAAAAGGGACAGCAAGTCTCTTTGAGGAAATAATTGCTGAGAACTTCCTCAATCTGAGGAAGGAAATAGTCTCTCAGGTCATGGAAGTGCAGAGGTCTCTCAACACAAGGAACCCTAGGAAGACAAAAACAAGACATATAATAATTAAAATGGCAAAGAACAAGGACAAGGAGAGAGTATTGAAAACAGCCAGAGAGAGAAAAAAGATAACTTATAAGCTAACCACATGAGGCTATCATCACACTTCTCAGCAGAAACCTTACAAGCCATAAAGGAATAGCATGATATATTTAATGCAATGAAACAGAAGGGCCTCAAAGCAAAAATACTCTACCTAGCAAGATTATCATTTAAATTTGAAGCAAGGATTAAACAATTTCCAGAGAAGCAAAGGTTGAGGTAATTTACCTCCCACAAACCATCTCTACAGTGTATCTTAAAGGGACTACTCTAGATGGAAGTGCTCCTAAGGTTAAATAGTGGTCACCAGGGGTAATAAAACCATGGTAAAGGAGATATACCAAATAATTACTAAGCAAAAGCAAAATTAAATCGACTACTCACAAAGTTGGTCAAGAAATACACAGAGAGTACAGAATATGAGACCTAATATATAAAGAGCAGAGGATGAAGAAGATTTATTCCAGGGAGGCAAGGATGGTACAATATTTGAAAATCCATCAACTTTATCCACCACATCAACAAAAAGAAGGACAAAAATCACATGATCATTTCCATAGATGCTGAAAAAGCATTTGACTCATGATAAAAAGTATCAACAAAATAGGTATAGAGGGCAAGTACCTTAACACAATAAAGGTTCTATACAACAAACCGAGAGCCAACATCATATTTAATGGCAAAAAACTAAAAGCTTTTCTGCTAAGATCAGGAACAAGGGTGGCCACTCTCACCACATTTATTCAACATACTACTGGAGACCATAGCCATGGCAATCAGACAACACAAAGAAATAAAAGGCATCCAGATTGGCAAGGAAGAAGTTAAACTGTCCCTGTTTGCAGATTAAATGATATTATACCTAGAAAACCCTAAAGAATCCACGCCAAAATTACTAGAACTCATTACTCAATTCAGTAAAGTTGCAGGATACAAAACCAATACACAGAAATCTGTTGCATTCTTATACACTAACAATGAACTAATGGAAAGAGAAAGCAGGAAAACAATTCCATTCACAATTACATCAAAAAGAATAAAATACCTAGGGATAAACCTAACCAAGGAGGTGAAAGACCTATACCCTAAAAACTACAAGACACTCAGGAGAGAAATTAAAGAAGACTACAGTAAATGGAAATACATCCCATGCTCATGGATAGGAAGAATTAATTGTCAAAATGGCCATCCTGCCTAAAGCAATCTACATATTGAATGCAATCCCTATCAAAATACCAACAGCATTCATCAGTGAACCAGAACAAACAATTCTAAAATTCATATGGTCCCCGAATAGCCAAAGCAATCCTGAGAAGGAAGAACAAAGCAGGGGGGATAATGCTTCCCAACTTCAAGCTCTACTACAAAGCCACAGCAATCAAAACAATTTGGTACTGGCACAAGAACAGACCCATATATCAATAGAACAGAGTAGTCCAGTTATAAAGCCGCACATACATGGCCAATTAATATATGATAAAGCAGCTATGGATATACAATGGGGAAATGACAGCCTCTTCAACAACGGTGTTGGCAAAACTGGACAACTACATGCAAGTGAATGAAACTGGATTATTGTCTAACTCCAAATGCAAAGGTAAACTTGAAATGGATCAAAGACCTGGATATAAGTCATAGAACCATAAAACTCATAGAGGAAAACATAGGTAAAAATCTCTTGAATATAAACATGAGCAACTTTTTCCTGAACACATCTCCTCGGGCAAGGGAAACAAAAGCAAAATGAACAAATGGGACTACGTAAAACTAAAAACCCTCTGTGCAGCAAAGGACACCATCAGCAGAACAAAAAGGCATCCTACAATATGGGAGAATATATTCATAAATGACTTATCTGATAAGGGGTTAATATGAAAAATGTATAAAGAACTCATACACCTCAACACCCAAAAAATTAATAACCCAATTAAAAAATGGGCAGAGGATATGAACAAACACTTCTCCAAAGAAATTTGAATGAACAGGCATATGAAAAGATGCTCCACATCACTAATCATCAGAGAAATGCAAATTAAAAGCACAATGAGGTATCACCTCACACCAGTTAGGATGGTCTACATACAAAAGTCAAACAACAACAAATGCTGGCAAGCATGTGGATAAAGGGGAACCCTATTACACTTTTGTGGGAATATAAATTAGTTCAACCATTGTGGAAAGCAGCGTGGAGGTTCTTCAGAAAACTAAAAATAGAAATACCATTTGACCCAGGAATTCCACTCCTAAGAATTTACCCAAAGAAAACAAGATCCCTGATTCAAAAAAACATATGCACCCCTATGTTTATTGCAGCATTATTTGAAATAGCCAAGATATGGAAGTAACCTAAGTGTCCTTCAGTAGATGAATGGATAAAAAAGGTGGTACATATACACAATGGAATATTATTCAGCCATAAAAAGAAAACAAGTCCTACCATTTGCCACACCATGGATGGAGTTAGAGGGTATTATGCTCAGTGAAATAAGCCAGGTGGAGAAAGACAACTGCCAAATGATTTCCCTCGTTTGTGGAGTATAACAACAAAGCAAAACTGAAGGAACAAAACAGTCACAGACTCACAGACTCCAAGAAGGGATTAGCTGTTAACAAAGGGAAGGGGTTGTGGAGTGTGGGTGGAAAGGGAGGGAGAAGGGGATTAAGGGGTGTTATAATTAGCACTCACAATATAGGTGGGTTACAGGGAAGGCAGTACAGCATGGAGAAGACAAGTAGTGACTCTGTAGCATCTTACTCTGCTGATGGACAGTGACTGTAATGGGGTTGATGGGGGACTTGATGATGTGAGTGAAGGTTGAAACCACATTGTTGCTCATGTGTAAACTTCATAAGATTGTATATCAATGATACCTTAATTTTAAAAAATCACCCTTGATATCACTCTTCTAACAATCAAAACAAGAATAAATATCTAACATTTATATTTACTATATACCAGGCACCGTACAAAGCTCTTTATAGGCATTTGGTACCATTACACTATTTCACACATGAGTAATTTGAAGCTTAATTAATCTAAGTGAGAGCTCTGTTTCCACCACACATCTATATAATTTCAAAACTCTGACTTTTAGCCATTTTTCTTTTCAGTGTTTTTAGCCTGTGCTCTTGGTTTTGGATATAACAGCATCTTAGTCTCCCACACCTGTCTTCCCCATTGTTTGGAATTGTGACTCCCTACTTCAAGGTTATTGCTCTTGCTTGTTACTAAACCCCCTGGATCATTTTTCCTCTGAAAGAGTCCTACACTGGCTCTGAGACTCTCTGTACTGAACCTGTCAATACCCATTCCTAAGGACACTATCTGCCAGGGATCTGGCCACAGATGGCTAAAATGTAATTCCTAGCTATGCCTCAGATTCAGACATTCCTGAACCAAAAATACATCTTTACTATGACTGTCAAACAGATAAATCTAGAATACCCAAAAATCCACTTAAACCAAGTCATGATGACCTTTGGGGCACCACTTCCAAGTTGGATGGAAATTGTGGAGCTATTGTATCACCAGCATCACAACTGCGGGGGAAATGTATTATTCATTACTGAGTGTTCCAGATGAAGAACCGGACACATGCAGTCCTTTGTGAGTTACTGACAAAGCCTGAGAAACTCCCTTGTAAATTCGAAGACACAAACATTCCTAAGAAATGGGGACTTTAGGAAGGAAAGATGTCTATGTCAGGTATGTCTTGGCTATTTCAAGATTTCTACTCTTTTTCACCTGCTGAAACAGGATTCCTTGAAGATAGAACCATTGCTCTGGGGCTACTTGGCAGGTAGACGTAAGAGCAATGCTGGGGCTAACAAGCAATCAAAAACCTCAGGAAGAACAGAGCAAAAAATAATTAAGAAAAATCTGAATTGTGTGTGTGGGGTGTGTGTAATTGAATTTTTATTGAAGTGTTAAGTCTTAGAGATAGCACAAAATCTTGGATACCAGGAAAATTTTGTATAGCAGGACACTAGAAGTTATAATATGTCCTCAAAGATACAAAAATCTCCATTTCTCTGGAAAAATACCAAACAACCCTTGAAGAAGTGCGTGGTAACAATGCCAACAGTCTCCTCTAAAGCATCATGAAAGAGATACCATTCAGAAAAATTCTTCTGGAGCCCTGTCTTACACTCCTCACAAAAATGAACTTGAAATGAGTTAAAGACTTAAACATAAAACTTGAAATTGTAAATTTTCTAGAGGAAAACAGGGAAAAATCTCCTTGACTTTGGTCTTGAAACAATTTTTTTTAATATGACACCAAAAGCACAAGCAACAAAAGCAAAAAATCAACAAGTGGGACTACATCAAACTAAAGACTTCTGTAAGCAGAAGAAACCATCAACGAAATGAAGAGATAACCTACAGAAAGGGAAAAAGTATTTGCAAACTATATTTTTGATAAGGGATTAATATCCAAAATATAGGAAATTAATATCCAAACAATAGGAAAAAATCCAATTTCCAAATGAGCAACTGAACTGAATAGACATTTTTTCCAAAACAACATCCAAATAGCCAAAAGGTATATGAAAAAATGCTCAACATCAGTAATCATCAGGGAAATGTAATCAAAGCCAAAATGACATATCACCTCATGCCTATTAAAATGGTTGTCATCAAAAGACAAGAAATATAAGTGCTGACAAGGATGGGGAGAAAAAGGAAACTTTGTGCACTGTTGCCAGGAATATAAATTGGTGCAGCCACTAGGAAAGCCATTATGGCGTTTCCTCAAGAAATTAAAACTCAAACTACCATATAATCCAGCAGTCTCACTTCTGGATATATATCCGAGGGCATTATTTATAATAGCCTAAATATGGAAACAATGCATGAATGGCTAAAGCTGATGTGGTTACATTTACACGGGATATTATTCACCCATGTGAAAGAAGGACATCTGCCATTTGCATGTAGCATCTTAAAAAGCCTAACTTGTAGAAACAGAGCGGTATGATGGTGCCCGGGGAGGTGGGGTGGGAGAACGGGAGAGACGTGGGTCAAGGAGTACGAACTTGCAGGTATAAGATGAATAAATTCTGGAGAACAGTGCACAGTGCTGTGGTTATAGTCAGCAGTGCTGTGTTCTGTTCAGTGCCTCAAAGTTGATAAGAGACTAGATCTTAACTGTTCTCAGCACAAAAAAATATTATAATTATGTGAGACAGTGGAGGTATTAGCTAACACTACAGTGGTAACCACAATGTATTATATGAATGTATCAAATCGATACATTATACACCTTAAGCTTATACAGTGTTATATGTCATATATCTCTTTTTTTTTAAGAGATGTATTCCATATATGGGTTCAAAATCAAGAAATTCGCAAGAGACCACAAGAAGCACAACTTGTAGAATCAAGCACAGCTCACGCAGAACAGGTGTTATTCCTAGCGAGGCTCCTGAGGAAAGACTCAGACTTCAGAGATTAAGCTCTTGTCATTAGTGGAGCAAATGTGAGAGATGATGCAGAACTGGCCCCTTCAGGGAATAAGACAAGAAGAACTAGAGATGAGAAATGACTTAGGCTCTCTAAGGTCAGATCCTTGGCAGGTAAGGCCCTTGGAACCTGCTTAGGGTCAGGTGGGAATCTAAGCCCCCTAGTCTGCTGCCGTTGTGACAGGGTTGGTAGCAAACAGCAAAGCCATGACCAAGTAGACCCAACTTCCAGCTCCTTTTAGACACAACTTATATGGAACAGATTCTAGGTCAGCCCTGGGACTGTCCAGGACATCAGGAAGTGGCAACGTTCACCTATTTGTTTTATTTGTGGTGAGGAGTATATAGGGAAGACAACCCCCACAAAGAAATATACATAGTGAATCAGCCATCAGTGTCCCTTGAAGGAGATCCTAGAATGAGATTCTTAAGTAGGGAGGGAACCTACCCAATGCTCCTTTTCCTTTGCATAATGGGAGGGTCAGACATCCCAGGTTGGGCTGGACACAAAATTTAAAGAAAACACAAAAGGCAGCCCATCTAGGGATTCTGCCCACTTACTGGTGTTACTGAGTTTGACTTAACAATCCTCACCAATCCCCAGACCCCCAAGCTACCCAAGGTACTGACTTACCCATAGGGTCACTCGCCTGCCTGGGCTGGAGAGCAGTACCCAGAGGTGAGAGCACAGCCGTCCCAGCAGGTTAACGTCTGAGCTGAAGGGAGTGGCCTAAGGCAGCTCCTCACATTAGCCATGCTCAGCTCTGAAGAAACTGGGAGGAGGTGGGCAGCACAGCATAAGAGACAGAGACTCAACTATGAATCTTAGTCAAAAGGGAAATCAAGAAAAACCAATGAATATTACATGGAACCCTCTTTAAAGAATACATTCCCCTTCTTCCCTTTTCCGTTACAAAGGGTATGTTGAGGAGCAGGAGTTATTTTGCTCTGGAGCTCAGTGGAGAATACAAAGGGGAACAGGTACATTCTTCTTGATAATAGGGGGGATTTTAGACAGATGAGGAGACACATACATAGATGAGAGAAACAGAAAGAAAGAACACATTCAGTGGAGAACCTTGATTAATTTTTGCTCTATGGTGTATGATGTAGTTCTCTCCTCCAATCACTCCTTCAAAAAAATTATTTCAGAAAAACTAACCAAGTATGGATACAGGGTTTGTTTGCACAGGAAGAGAGGGTATAAGGAAGTGTGAGTCTGGCTGCAAGGTAGGAAGCAGTGAGTCAGAACACAGGAACCAGCCACATCCAAGCTGTGTGAGACCTTCCTGAGGACCAGTAGCAAAACACCAAGCAAGCCCCTGACAGAGGGAGAGGCGCTGTCAGATTGGGCACGTGCACAGAGTTCTTGGGGGCACTGGCAGAGGGACCTAATGAAGATCTTCTTGCGGTGAAAACAGAGGAGGAAGAACATATCCTGCGAGAAGTCAAAGGCCATTCCAGTTATCTACCCATTGCTTCATGACAAGCCATGCCCAGAACTCAGCAGCTTAAAACACCACTCGTATTACATCTCACAGTTTTGAGGGTCAGGAACTTGGACGAGGCCTGGGTGGGCAGTTCTCCTGCACCAAGGTGGTATCACCTTGAATGACTTAGCCATGATCAGCTGGTGGCTGGTCGGGATGAAAGGTCCAGAATGTCAGAGAATATATTCCTGTTCCTCCTCTTTCTTCCTGGGGAGACACACGTGCCATCACTTGGATCCCAGTCACCTGACGATCTTTCCTTGCTGAGAAAGCAGAAGGAAAGTTGTCCCTTGTGCACACGTGTACACAGAAATAGCAATTCCTAGTGAATGGCTCTTCCATATTTTAGCATTATTAACCAATGTTGTTAGAAATACAGTTTCTTGTTCCAGTCAACAGTTTATTACAATGTGCCAAGATGGGCACCAAAGAAGAATGTGGATACACTCGCTAAGCAGACATGGCCTGCCTCCATAGTCCCACAGACTCGGTTACTTTACACACATCTCAGCAGTGTGACCAGAATTTGGACACATGCTGGCAGCCAGAATGACAATACAGTTTCTTTATTAGAGGTGGGCGGAAATGACAATCTGAGGGAAGAAGCTCGGGAATAAAATGTAATGGACATATCTCCACTAATTTTCTTTCTTGGAATATCTACCCCCATTCCATGCAGAAATGAAGATTCTATCCGACAAACCAAACCATTTTTCTTTCGAGATGAGCATTCTTAAACAACAACCCTGGCACATCTTCAAATACATAGTTTTGTAAATTATGTGATACAATATGAAGTATTAAGACTCTTTCAGGTACAATTTTTAGAAACTCTAACCAAGTTCAAAAAGAGGAAATTATTGGTTCAGATAAATGGAAATTTTGAGGATACACTTTCAAGCCCAGATCTAGAGGCTTGAATGTTGTTACTCACACCCTTTTACTGTCTCTCCAGTACTGGGCTCTGCTTGTCTCTGCTTCTCTTGTATATTCACCTCATTCTTTCCTACCTAAAGCTTACAGGTTATTCCCCAAATGTAAGAGACATTCTGTCTCCTGGAATCTATAGTTAAGACCTCACAAGACTCTTACTCAATCTTCTTGGACCTCATGCCCACTCCCAGACCAAACACCGTGGTTAAGAGAGCTAGGGCCCCACAGGGAGCCTGGGCGGGCCCTGTGCTCACTGTAGAGGCCATCAGGCAACAAAAGCAGGTCCCTCAGAGCCCTGGGATCGAGAGAGCAGCTCTTCGCAGAAAGAGGGTTGCTGGGCAGACAAAAACAGCGCAGGTCCATCTCACATGCCCAATCCTGCGCTCGACCCTGTTAGAAAGCATGAGTTAAAAGAGGTGGTGAAAAAAATGCTTTAAAATAACCTAACAGTTTGAAATGCAGTATTTTAAACATTTTAAGATACAAATGATTTTTTCTATTTTATCCTATTTTAATCCCCATTTTATTCTACTTTACATTTAATGCGGCTACAGTTTTCTTCCTTAGCATGCCCAGGTCCCTTGCTATGGAATCTTTCCCATCGGCATGCAAACATACTGCAATATTTCCCAGTAGAAAAGGTCCCCAAGCCCCACATTCTCCCCACACACAATTTCTCTGCTCCTTTTTATAGCAAAACTCAAGAACTGTCTTTATTATCTTTTTGCCCTTTTCGCCTCTCACTCTATTGTCAATCTATCCCAATCAGATCTTCATCCCACTCACCTGCCCAAAATTCCTTTCGTCAACAAGGTCATGAAATGGTATCTATTTTGTAATTCTTACGATTATCAATTATCAATCTTTGTTCGCTGCTCACCAACATGTGACAGCCTCTGGTCATCTTGGAAGACACGGGTTCCAGGGCAGTTTTCTTTCCTGAGTCTCCCGACCCAGTGCCCACTGCCCCCTGGTTTCCTTTGCCAACTAGGCCCCATCTCTTCCTGACCCTATATTCTGAAGCACCTCAGAACCCAGTCCTCGGTTATCTTCTCTACCTGGATTAACTCCTCAGGGAAATTTTTCCTCCAGCACCATGGCTTCAAAGACCTGAGGACTCTCAGATTTATACTTCAGTACTAATCTCAACTCTAGGCACATGTATCCAACTGCTACTTAGCATCTCCATTCAAGTGGAACACCTCAAATTTAACAAATTCAACATTTGCCCTCCACCCCAAATGTTTCTCCTATATCTTTCACATCTAAGTGGCAACTCCATCCTAATTGCTCAGGTCAAAATCTCAGAGATTACCCTGACTCCTTTCTTTCTTATACCCCACATTCAAGCCATCAGCAAGTCCTTCATCATATATCCCCAATCCAATGATATCTCATCACTTTCATCAAAATCAGCTAGTCCAAGCCTAGATTATTGCAACAACCTGTACCTGGACTTCCTTCTACTTCTCCTGCTCCCTGCAGTCACTGTCCTACCCAACTGCCAAAGCACTTGTGTTCTGAAGTCCCACGCTGCTCATCATGGCCTACACAGCCCTGCATAATCTGGTGGTTACCTGTCTCCTCAACCCCATTACCCACCACTCTTCCCTACTCTCTCTACTCACTACACTGGACTTCATTGCTCAAATGTCCCAAATCAATTTCAGATCAAGCATCTTCACATTTTTTCTCTCTACATGGTAAACTCTTATCCCACTTCTCATAAGAGCTGGGTACTCCTTGTTGTTCAGATCTTAGCTATAATATAAACCCCTCAAAAAATCTTTAACAACCCTGTCTAAAACAGCCCCCCACCCCAAGCCCTCTATCTTCTCACACTGCACCATTGTTCTTGGCGTTCATCACCACCTGGCCATATGTTACATATGAGTTTTTTTATTGTGATCTGTCTTCCCAAATAGAAATGGAAGCTATAGAAGGGAGAAGCACAATTCCACTCTATTCACATCTGTGTACCCAGTGTCTAGACCACTGCCTGGAAAATGGTAGGTCTATAATAAATAGTTAATTAAAGAAGAAAATGTCAGAGGCTGTTTAACAGAAACTGGAGGGAAAAAATGAAGAACTGTGAGGATAACTGGAACTGGAAAGAGATTACAGAAAACATCCCTCTGTTCAATTAGAGAGTTTTTATTAGAGACAGAACATCTCTAACCCAATTACCTTTGCAGGAATCTAACTGATTTTTAAATACTGTTAAAAAAGTACAAACACTGTAGAGAATGTCAAACTTCTGACAGGAAAATGAGTCGAAATTTGTCAGGAATATGTAATGAACATCTGACTGAGTAGGCTATGATTAATAGATTGCATCTTAGAACTAATATGTTTAAGAAATGCATATGGAATTTGATAGTTTCTAGTTATCTTTGTAAATTCATGTTTTATATGGTATTTATTCCTTATTAAGTATTAATATCCATGAATTATTTATAATTTAAAATCTTATCTCTTATAACCAAAAATATTCAGTCTGTTTTCTCAAACAGTTCATATTTAATTTTGTTCATTTTCACAGTTTTCAAGCTGCTCAGGCATTGCAAAACTAAATAACTGGCATCTTTTCTCACAAATGGGGCAACTAAGGAATAAAGTAATAGCTCCTAATAAGAGTTTATATAGTAACCATGTCCCAGAACATCAGCCTATTTAAATTCTCTTTAAAAAAGCTTTTCTTCTACCACTCCAGCAGAGCAGATAACAATCCATATGCTGCTGTTTTCTCCCTAAATAAATGAATCAGAAGTGGATAAGTGACCCCAAATAGGTCAATATATATGGTCTTTGCTATAATTCTGAGATGGTCTTCAAAAACTCCAGCAAGAGAAATTCCACTTCCAGGAATAAAACAGATGAACTTTTCCATGTTCCTTCCACTAAATATAACTAGAAACCCTAAATGTTATACATAAAATTAACAAAACAATTCTGAAAGATGGAAAGGCAGTGAGAGAGCAGCTAGAGTCCTTGGGACTCAGGGAACACCAAGTGGTGAGTTACCTGGGTTTTCTTTTCCCAAACCTGGTGCTGGAGAGGACAGCAATTTGGAAAACCAACAGGACTAGATAATAAGAGCCTCAACAAAAAGCTCTCTTTGGCTAAAAGAACAGGAAACAGGTAGCCTAACAAGACAGATGATTTTTAGATAACTACCCTGCTCTAGCCAAACACCACAAAAAATAAACTTTGGCTGAGTGAAAAGCTGATAGTTCCAAGATTGAGGTACCCAAAGGCCCTACCTAATGTAGTATTAGAGAAGGCTGAGTAGGTTTCCAGGACACTTACCTATCCTGGGTGATATTAAACTGCTTTACTTCAGTGTCAAGATGCTCACCACTGCCTGTAATGAGGCCATTTCTCCCCCTGGTAGCAGTGAAAGCCATATGAGGAGCAGTAATGAGGTACTGCTATTCTTCCCAGTCAAAGAGAAATCAGCGGAGGCCTACAGAAGAGCCAGATATCACACCTCTACCCAGCAGTAATAGGAGCTAACCACCCCTTCAAATGTCAGTGATGGCTGAGTGTGGAACATGGACTTTGAAGAGACACTCTTCCTTCAGAGGAAGCCAACTAAAACAGAAGGTTTAAACAAGATCCAGAATCTCATAGTAAAATACCCCAATGTCAGATTTTAATTGAAAAACCACATGAAGAAACAGGAAGATCTAAAACTGAATGAAAAGAGCAGTCAATAGATACCAATACTCAGATAATAGATGTGTTAGGATTTTCTGACATTTTAAAGAAGCCATCACAAAAATGCTCTAAGCAGCAAATACAAACACACTTGACAGAAATGAAAAATAGAAAGTGCCAGCAAATAAGTAGATATAAAGAACCAAATGGAAATTTTAGAACTAAAAACTATAATAATCAAAATTTTAAACTCAGTGAATGAATCCAACAATAGAATGGAGGATGAGGGAAAGAATGAAAGATAGAATAGAAATTATCCAATCTGACTAGAAGTAAAACATATTTTTAAAATATTAATTGGGCCTCAGGGACTTGTGGAACTATAATAAAATATCTACTATTTATATCCATGTATGGAGAGGAGAGAAGACAGAGTTAGACTGAAAACATATTCAGAAAACTAATCCCTGAAAACTTCCCAAAGTTTGCAAACAACTTAAACCTACAGGTCCAAGAAGCTGAGTGAACCACAAACACGATAGACCCCAAAATATCCACACTGAGACACATTGTACCCAAAGTTCTAAAAAAAGCAGGCAGAAAGAAACATTATCTTATCTATAGGGAAAAAACAATTCAAATAACAATATATTTCTCATCAGAAATCATGGCTTCCAGAAAAACTGGCAGCATTTCTTTAATGCTAAAAGAAAACTATCAACCCAGAATTTTATGTCTAGTGAAAATACCCTTCAGATTGTGAAAGGGAAACAAGACATTCTCCAATAAAGAAAAACTAAGAGAAGTTGTTGGAGGAAGAACTAGCCTAAAAGAACAGCTAAAGGAAATTCCCTAAACAAATAGAAATGATAAAAGAATGAACCTTGGAACATGAAGAATGAAGAGCAAGGGAAGCAAAAATATGGGTAAATAGAATGGACATTTCCTTCTTTTGAGTTATCTAAATTATGTTTGATAGTAGAAGCAAAAATCATAACACTGTATGATGTTCTAAATATGCATAGGAAATGTTTATAATATATATAAGTTGGGAAAATAAAGAGACTGGAACTAGTAAAGTGCTGGCACCAGTAGACTGCAATAAGTTATGTATACATTAGGTACTCCTTACAGCACACCATGAATAGGGCTGTCAAAGAGAGAGAGTCAAAAACACAAAAGGCAAATCAAAATGGAATTTTAAAAACTGTCCAAGTAACCCACAGGAAGGCAGAAAAAAGAAAATAGCAAAACATAAACAAAAACTAGTATGGCAAGCAACATACATATCAGTATATACATTAAGTGTGAATTGTCTAAATACACTAATTAAAATATAGATATTGACAGGGTGAACTTAAAAACATAACTCAACAATATGCTATCTACAAGAAATTCACTTCAAATGTAATGACATAGGCAAAAGTAAAAGAATGGAAAAAGATATGTCATGCAAGCATAAATCAAAGGAAACTGGCTATATTTTTCTCACATAAAATAAACCTCAGAGCAAAGAAGATTTCCAGATAGGGGGAGGTACATTATGTCATGATAAAAGGGTCAATTAACCAAGAAGATATAATAATTCTACATGTGCTTGCAACAAACAATAGAAGTGCAAAATATGGAAAACAAAACTGATAGAACTGAAAGGAGAAATAAACTCACAATTGTAAGTAGAGACATTACTCCTTTCTCAATAACTGATAGAGAAAAGAGAAGATCAACAAAGATATAGAAGAATTCAACATCAGCACCAACCAACAAGATAACGCAGCTCCAAACAATGGAATACTCATTATTTTCAAGCACACATGGGATGTATACTAGGATAGAGCATATCCTGGCCCAGAAAACAAGCAAATAAATTTAAAAGAATTGAAATCATACAGAATATGCTCTTGACCACAGTAGAATGAAACTAGAAATAACAGATAGATAACAAGGAAATCTCAGAACACTTGGTAACAAAACTGCACACTTCTAAATAATCAGTGAGTCAAGAGGAAGTTTCATGGGATAACTGAATTAAAATGAAAATGCAATATATTAAAAATTGTGGGATGCTGTGAAAGCAGTGTTGAGAAGGAAAGTTATAGTATTAAGGGCATATGTTAGAAATGAAAAAATGTCTCAAGTCAGTAATCAAAGCTCCCAGATCAAGGGCCTTAAAAAAGCAAATTAAGCCCTAAGAATAACAAAGGAAGTAATAAGGGCATAAATCAAGATAAATGAACAGAAAAAAATTATAGAGTAAATCAATGGAAGAACTGGTTTTTTGAAAACAAAAGTATTGACAAACCTCTAGCAAGACTTAAAAAAAAGGAGAAAAGACACAAATTACCAACATTGGGAACAGAGCCCAGAATATCACTAAAACCTTGTAGACTTCAAAAGAATAAGTGACATTATGAATAATTCTACATATACAAGTTTGACAATTTAGAAGAAATGGACCAATTTCTTATAAAACACAAACTACCATAACTCAGTCAGTATGAAATAATTTTTATAGTTCTATAATTATTAAATAAATTGAATTCTTAATTTTAAAACCCCCAAAAAAGAATTTTTAGTATAAAACTCTACCAAACATTTGAAGAATTATACAATCTCTTCCAGAAAATTGAGGAGAAAGCTTTCCATCTTTGAAAACTAGCATTTTATAACACCAAATAAAAACCAAATAAAAACACTATAAAAAATGAAAACTGCAGACCATTATCCATTATATTAACACAAAAATTCTTAACATAAACAACTAGATTTCAGTAATAAAAGAATCATACCTCATGACGAAGTGGGAATTATTCCAGCGATGCAAAGCTGGTTGAAATTTGAAAAAAAATATATATAATTCATCTTATTAACAAGGTACAGAAGGAAAATCTCAAGATCATATCAGTTGATGTAGGAAAGGCATTTGACAAACTTTACCATTCATTCATTATAAAAACTCCCAAGAATAGAGGGGAACTTCTTCAACTTGATAGAGCATCTATGAGACACCTACAGCTAACATTATACTTCATGGTGAAAGACAAGAATAAGATAAAAGATGTCCACTTCCATCACTCTAGTTCGGCATAGTGCTGCAAATCTATCTAGTGCAATAAGGCATGAAATGGAAATAAAAGACATACAGATTGGAAAGGAAGAAATAAACCTGTTCCTATATGCAAATGACATGATTGTTTATGCAGAAATTCCCTGTAAATAGCCAAAAAAACCCCACTCCTAGACAAAAGAAGTGAGTTTAGCACTGTCACAGGATATAAAGTTGCAAAAACCAATTACAGTTCCATAAACTAGCAATGAATACAAGGACACCAAAATTTTAAATGCAATATTTCAATCATTCAAAAATACAAACTATTGTTATAAATCTAATAAAACATACACAGGACTTGTATGCTGAAAACTACAAAACACTGATGAAAGAAATTAAAGCTCTAAATAAATAGAGATATATCTCATGTTCACGGATTAGAAGACCACATATTAAAGATGTCAATTTTCTTCAAATTGATATACAAATTTAATTTTTAATGCAGTTCCTATCAAAATCCCTGCAAGCATTTTATAGATATAAACAAAATTATTAGAAAATATATATTAAAAGGCAAAGGATCTAGAATATCTGAAAAGTTTTTTGAAAAGAATGAAGTGGGGGGAATCAGCTTGCTCAGTTCCAAATATTATATAGTTATAATAATCAAGGGTATTGGAAGAGAGAGAGTCACACAGATAATGGAATAAAATAAAGAACACAGAAGTAGTCCCATACAATATGCCCAACTTATTGACAAAGGTGCAAAAACAATTCAATGGAGAAAAGAGCCTTTTCAACAAATAGTCCTAAAACAACTGGACTTTTATAGACAAAAAAATGAAGCTCTTCCTAAGTTTTATACCTTATATAAAA
The DNA here is from genome assembly GCA_029783875.1 of Phataginus tricuspis. Classification (NCBI taxonomy): domain Eukaryota; kingdom Metazoa; phylum Chordata; class Mammalia; order Pholidota; family Manidae; genus Phataginus; species Phataginus tricuspis. The sequence continues at coordinate 57,189,763 of JAQQAC010019963.1, read as the reverse complement.
ATTACTCAAAATGAATTGCAAATGTAAAACTATAAACTTTTAGAAAAAAAGACATATGCACTCCTATGTTTATCGCAGCACTATTTACAATAGCCAAGCAATGGAAGCAACCTAAGTGTCCATCAGTAGATGAATGGATAAAGAAGATGTGGCACATATACACAATGGAATATTATTCAGCCATAAGAAGAAAACAAATCCTACCATTTGCAACAACATGGATGGAGCTAGAGGGTATTATGCTCAGTGAAATTAGCCAAGCCGAAAAAGACAAGTATCAAATGATTTCACTCATATGTGGAGTATAAGAACAAAGAAAAAACTGAAGGAACAAAACAGCACCAGACTCACAGAACCCAAGAACGGACTAACAGATACCAAAGGGAAAGGGACTGGGGAAGATGGGTGGGAAGGGAGGGATAAGGGGGGAAAAGGGGTATTACTATTAGCACACATAATGTAGCGAGGGGGCGGTGGAGGGGATACGGGGAAGGCAGTATAACACAGAGAAGACAAGTAGTAATTCTATAGCATCTTACTATGCTGATGGACAGTGACTAATGGGGTATGTGGTGAGGACGATAATAGGGGAGTCTAGTAACCATAATGTTGCTCATGTAATTGTACATTAATAATGCCAAAATAAAAAAATAATAATAACCAAAAAATAGAAAATTTTTGGGGTCCAGGACTAAATGAAGAGTTTTTCCCTTAACATCAAAATCGTTACCCATGAATGGAAAATTTTATAAATGAGATTTCATGAAAATTAGAAATTTTGCTCTGTGAAAAATCTATTAAGAGAATGAAAAGTCTATGGAGTGGGAGAAAATATTTGCAAACCAGATAGCTGACAAAGGACCAGTACCTAGAATATATAAAGAACTCTCAGAACTCAACTGTAAAAATTTTACTTTGAAACAAAAGATATGAACAAACATTTCACTGGGAAGGATATACAGATAAAAAGCAGTGATAGCACCAAAACCTGGCAAGGATGTGGAGAAACCAAACCACTCACATCTTTTTAGTGTGAATGTAAAATGTTACAGCTACTGTAGACAATAGTTTAGCAGTTTCTTAAAACTAAATATGCAACCACTTTACAACCCAGCAATAGTGTGACTGAACATTTATCTCAGAGAAATAAAAGCTTATGTTCAAAGAAACACCTGTAAAATGATACGTATAACAGCTTTATTTGTAATAGCCAAAAAATGTGGAAATGTTTTCAACAGGTAAATGGATAAACTGGAGTACATCCATAACACAGGATACTATTCCACAATGAAAAGGAACAAACTGGATACACACAAATACTGGATGTGGCTCCACAGATTTATGCAGAGTGGAAAAAGCCAATTCCAGAAGGTTACATTGTGCATGATTCCATTTGTGCACTGTTTTTGAAAGGACAAGATTATAATGGAGAACAGATTATTGGTTGCCTGGTGATAAGGAAGGAGTAGAGATAGGAGGAAGTAGGTATAGTTATAAAATGGCAACACAGAGAATCCTTCTGATCCGGGAAATATTCTGTATTTTGACTATGTCAGTGTCAGTAGCCTGATTATAATATTGTACTATTACCATTGGTGGAAATTGAGTAAAGCATCCATGGGATCATTCTGTATTATTTCTTACAATTACATGTGAATCTACATTTATCTCAAAATTAAGAGTTTAATTCTTAAAAAAAAGAAAACAGCAAGTCTTTGTTGGGAACTGTACCTGAAAGATGACTTGAAGTGGAATTTGAGAGGTAATGTTGGGACAGGTAAAGCAGGAAAAGCCCTTGGCAGTGAATGATTAGAGAACCAGGTAAATATGGCAGGCCAGAGCGGGCAACCAAGGAAAAAGAGTTCTCAAGAGAGGGCTGCCCTGATTCTTGCGGGTAACTGAATTCTGGGTCCCACACTATTGGAAGCCTTCCCACGTTTAAGATTTGTAAGACACATGCCTGTGTCCTTCCCGTTAAAGTTTTTTGGGGCTTAAGCTAGTGTGTATAGGTTCTATTTCTTGCTACCAAATGATTCCTAAACAAGACAGCCATGTTCACAATCACCTCCACTCTCTAAACAAAATGGAATGTAAAAAAAAAATTGTATAGCATACATCACAGGTAGATTTCCTTTTGTTTTGGTTCCACCAGGGAACTAGTTTTTTAAGGCTAATATGTGAGATAGAAAATTGTGGAAATATTCATAATATTGCCAGTGTTGATTACAATTACAAACATGAACCTGCCAAATTGATTAACCAACATTAAGTTATACATTAACTATATAATGGCATTGAGATAATCCATTTCAGAGGGGAAAATTCCTTAAATAGTTTTGCCAGTAGTTGAACCAAGCTGTTCTGATCCTACCTCACTTTTCCTCTTTAAATTAGCTTGTGTTCAATAATTAGGGGGAAAAAAGGAGAATATTTAAGAGAAACAGGATTGTTTGGAGCTCATCTATTTTTCAAGCTGGATATATAAATGGTGATCAGTTTATATTATTGAGCTGTGCAGACCATGGGTGAAACCTGGTTCATATGTTCTTAGGCATACACTCATTTTTATGCTCTTAATAGGGCCAACAATTAAAAAAGATGATTGATTCCTTCTTAGAAAGCAGAGGAATGACTCAGTTTTAAAAACAATCCTCTCGAAAGCACTTGTCTTAGCTTTATTTAAAATAGCAATTACCATTCCATCTCATAAAATTCAGATATGCAAAAATTAGTAGTAACTTTCAAAACACATATTAGAGTGAGGAGTACTCAGCCACCTATTTATCCATTTATTTATCTATACAACACAATATGTTACACACTGAACTGGATCTGTAACACACAGACACAATCCTTAGGACCCTCACAGACAGTGGGGAACAACATCTAATATAAGCATATTACGGGATGTGCAAAGGAAAACAGGAGAAATTAGTCCATTCAGAATAAAACTAGTGAGATTGTCTGTATGACTTTGTGTGTAAATCTAACCACATTATGAAAATGATCATGGAGCTTCAGATGACCTATCTCATAGCTTGCTGTGTAACAGCTAAAAGAAAGCCGGAGCCTTTAAGAAAGTGTCAGGCAGCTACATGCAAGAGAATGAAACTGGATTAATGTCCAACTCCATACACAATAATAAACTCAAAATGGATTAAAGACTTAAATGTAAGACATGAAACCATAAAACTCTTAGAAGAAAACATAGGCAAAAATCTCCTGAACATAAATACGAGCAATTATTTTTCAGACACAAAAGCAAACACAAAAGGAAACAAAAGCAAAAATGAACAAGTGGGACTACATCAAATGAAAAACTTCTGCACAGCAAAAGACACCATCAGCAGAACAAAAAGGAAACCTAGAGTATGGGAGAATATATTTATGAATAATTCTTCCAATAAGTAGTTAATATCCAAAATATATAAAGACCTCATATGCCTCAACACTAAAAAAAAAATAATAATAACTCAATTAAAAAATGGGCAGAGGACCTGAATATACATTTTTCCAAAGAAGAAATACAGACGGCCAACAGGTGCATGGAAAGATGCTCCACATCACAAATCAACAGGAATACGCAAACCAAAACCACAGTGAGGTATTATCTCACACCAGTTAGAATGGCCACTATCCAAAAGACAAGAAATAACAAGTGTTGGTGAGGGTGTAGAGAAAAGGGAACCCTCCTACATTGTTGGTGGGAATGGAAATTGATGAAGCCACTGTAGAAAGTAGTATGGAAGTTCCTCAAAAAACTAAAAATAGAAATACCATATGACCCAAAAATTCCACTTCTAGGAATTCATACCTGAAGAAAACAAAATCCCTGATTGGAAAAGATATACACACCCCTATGTTTATTGCTCCATTATTTACAATAGCCAAGATATGGAAGCAGCCAAAGTGTCCATTAATAGATGAGCGGATAAAGAAGAGGTGGTACATATACACAATGGAATATTATTCAGCCATAAAAAGAAAAAGAAATCTTGCCATTGTGACAACATGGATGGACCTAGAGGGAATTATACTAAGTGAAATAAGCCAGGTGGAGAAAGGCAAATACCATATGATCTCACTTATTTGTGGAGTCTAAAAACAAAATGAAAGGAACTAATTAGCAGTAGGCTCATAGACACTGAGAAGTGAGTGGTGTTTACTATGCGGGAGGGTTTAGGATGGGCGGTTGGGGAGAGTGAGGGGCACAAAATATAAAGGGGCACAGAAATTCTCAATCATAACCATAGTATAAGTTGGTCATGGAGATGATAGTACAAGCACAGCATGGAGAATATAGCCAATGATTTTGTAACATCTTCCTAGGTTGACAGATACTAACTAGTGGGGGTGAGGATTTAATATGGATAACTGTTGAGCCACTGTTTTGTATACTTGAAACCAATAAAGATTGGATATCACCAATACTTCAATTTTAAAAAAAGGGAAAAAAAGGAAGTGTCAGAAACTAGTTCTAAGAAGAAAGAAAAAATCAACTGAAAAATAATACATATTTTAGAAATTAGAGACCTTTACTATGATGCTAAAATGAACTTTTGAATAAGGACAAAGTAAAATACATTATGCTTATGCAGCTATGAACATAAGGATGGAATGTTGTTATATCTCTGATGTGACCCCAGAAAATGTACGTTCAGGCAGCTTGGCATATTTTTAACTCAGCAAATTATAAAAACATTATTCCTGACATTTTCTGTGAATGGGACAAGCTTCCAGCTTGCTTCTGCTCATGTGGAAATAGGATTAAAATGAAATAGACATTTTAATAAGGTGAGCAATGCTGCCTTTTAGTATCATACGGAGCATATTCCCTCCTTACCACGTTACGATGCTTTGTTTTGAAGACAGATTGTTAACAGCTATCATAATTATAATCTTAATTGTTCTGTTCATTGAGTGTCCACAGCATGCTGGGTACTATATTGGCACTCCCCAGATGTCATCACAGTAACCCTATATGGCATTACCACCCATATAGAAAAGAAAATCGAGGTTCAGAATGATTGGGCTTAGCCTAAGGTCACAAATCAGACTACAGACTGTCACTAGGAAAGTCAAACAATGTGTCTGCTTAGAAAAATGGAGGAGAGAGGTGATGGCTGCTTCTGGGAACTGAGCCTGAGGGGCAGAGGATGAACAAACAGAACTTTCTTTTTTTTTTAATATCTACTGCTTATTTTTTTTTTTACAAATTGAATGGATTACTTATAATAAAAACTATTGAATTCCTTGATCTTATAAAACGCCTGCTGTATGAAAACGTCAAAGCCCTTGAGTGTTGAGTGCACAGCAGGCACTGAGTAAACACTAGAACTGAATTTGGTTAAAATACTTTATTTTAAAATATGGAAGATAAACAGAAAATAATTTGCTGAAATAATGTGTACCTTTTATAAAACCTCATTAGATTATATTTGAGTATATAAAAATATATACAATAGGAAAGGTACCTCAAGAATATTTCACATTGTTCTATCATCAAAAATATCAGTGATTCTCAGCTTCTGCTGACAAGGGCATTTCTGTGAAGTTTTTGTTTTAAAAGAGAAAACTCAGCCCCAGTCCATATGACCTGAATCTAAATCTCTCAGGTAAAATTCAGGCATATACATTTTGAAAAATCTCCACAGATGTTTGCTGAATGAGTCAGTGACTGGAAATCCCTACTAAAATTATTTTTTAAAAGTAACTCAGGAATTTCCCCTTAGTCATGTGCTCAATATAAAAAAGAAAACTTATATTTACGAAAAGACATGCACAGGACTTATAAAAATAGTACTCTTCATAATTGTCCCCAGCTAGAAACCAGGCAAAAGTCCAGTGATAGTTAGAATGAATAAGTCATGGACTAGTCACACAATGGGACGCTTTCTAGAAAGCAGTCAAAAGCTGCACGCAACAAGAGGATGAATCTCAAACAAAATGGTGAAAACAGCCAGACACAGAAGCGTACACACCGTGATTTCAATAACAGAAAATGCAAGAACTGATAAAACTCATTTTCACTGTTAGAAGTCCTGATAGTAAGTTGCCTTTGGAAGAGTGACTGAAGAGGAGAATAAAGACTTCTGGTGTGCTGGTATTTTTTGGTTTCTCAGTCTGAGCGCTGACCACATAAATAAGTTTACTTTAAGAAAAATCAATCAAGCTGTACACTTATAATATGCATACTTTTTTGAAATGTATTGCACAGCATAATAAAGGTCAATACATCTAAAATGTCCATAACAAAACAAAGAGCAATTATTTGGCAGTTTAAAATTTCAAAACCAAGACATAAGTTAAAAACACAGTCACAGAAAGTGTGATGTAATAGAGTGATGAAAACAGGGGCCGAGATCCCAACCTGAACACTGGCCTATGAAATTGAACTCAGGCACATCTCTTGACTTCTGAGGGGCATCTGTGTCTCAACCTCTCTATTAGAATTGTTGCCAGGATATTCTAACATATGCATGTAAAACATAATACTTGGCACATGGTTCAATAATTATTCATTTCTCTCCTTTCCTTCCTTCCTTGACTTTAGAACAAGATAAAAGCTCCATCCAAAAGCAACTGCTATTATTCTTAAATGTAGTAAGGGTATATACCCAGGAGTTTAAGTCAATATCAGTGCAGGCAAGCATACTAGAAAGGAATCTCTATGCCAATTTGCAATATGATAATTTCAGAGGATTTTTATATAATTCCAATTTTGCATGCTTTTCTGGTGTGGGAAAGCAAATGTTTTTAGACTAAGTTACCAGACAGACAGACATCTTCCCCAGCAACCATATTCATGGGGTGTATAATGTGATAGCTAAAACAACACTGGCGCTGACAGTTCTCAACACCCAGGCACTGTGATCCGGACCCTGGGACATCACTAAGATAAGTGTCCTTGAAGAAAGAAGTGATGATCAAACTCCAGCAGCCAAATACAAATGCAGCAGAAAAAAATCTTATCTGGATATTAAAGGATCTCAAGCTGAGTGGCAGCACCAGCATCATTCCATTTAAAAGGCGGATCGTCATCAGATGGGGCAAGAGTGGGCGTATTGTTAGTCACAGCTCACTGGTTGAATATTTACTGTGTGCGGAGGCTCTGGCCTCGCCATCCAATTCTCACCTGGGCTCCAGAACAGATGAGATTTGGAGAAGACTAAGAGTAACAAAGGTAAAACAAACAAGCAAATAAGCTTATAAGACAAAAAAGCAAAACAAAATTGACCAGCATTTTTCCTACAAAGAAGAGAAAAGCGGAAGACAATTCCACAACAATCTTTGGGTTTGAATCAAGAGATCAAGGACTTAGGAGGAAAGTAACAGAAGCACATTGTCGACAAAATTAAACCCAGGGATCAACCTTACCAAGCAGCTGTTTTCAGCGCCCTGCCTACTGGTCCCCTTACTGTCTCCCCAGGCAAAAGCGCTGCCTCCCTTCACTGGCTTTCTTTGGCTTTTAGAACAGCATGTGCTATCAGGATATGATCACTGCAACTCCTGCTTCTAGTAATGAAAAATATGCCTGGAAATAGAAATCAAAATAGAATGGAAGAGAAAGGAATGGTTGGATAAATAAAGTTGTTTCATATTTCACAATCTTCCTTTATGTCCCTCGACCAGGAGGGTCCATTGCAAATGGCTCTGAAAGTGACTGATCGTGACTACCCCCAAAATAGATGCTAACAAAATTGAGAGGCAGTTATACAGCCATGAAAGATTGATATATCACGCGACAGACTTCTGAATATCAAAAAGGATGACTGAAGAAAACAGTAAAATATAACTTTGCTCTTTACCTTTACTCTTTAGAAATTAAATTTTCTGGCATCTCCCAAAATGTGAGCTGATGGCTTACAAAAAATGGTATTAGGCTTATGGCTAAGAAATAATTTAAAAGTTCTGTTTACATGCTAAACTTTCACATGCCATCTACTGAGGTGACAGAGATGAAAAATGGAAGTTTCATGATTTAGTCTTAGTAACTATCATGGGAAAAATAGAGAATCGTAAGGTGAGAGACAATCCATTCTTCTAAAGCAGTTTTTTTTTTCTGTAAAGAGCAAGATAAATACTTCTAGAATATATAACCGAATTGATTTATCACAACTGCACAACTCTGCCATTCTGCCATGAAAGAAGCCATAGACAAAATATAAGAGACTACGCATGGCAAAATAGTCAGCAAGCAGTGTTTAGCCTGAAGGCTATAGTATAACAACACCTGCTCTAGAAAATACCACTAAGACCACCTTCCTATTGAGTGGAATATATCCAGAAACCTTTTCACTAAACCTGGCCGTGAGGGGACATCAGTTCTAAATGCCCTGCCAGAACCGCGAGCGCTCAACCTTGGAAGGGACTATGTTCTTCAAGTCTCCTCACACCGAGGAAAACCAGAAGACCTCTTCTTGTTGTTTAAATATACATTTCTCCCATTTTCATAATTTAGAAAGCACACTATAGAAACCTTAAAAGTAATTGAAAGATAAAGCTTTGACACAGACAGAATTGGTAGGGGAAGAAAATCCAGTCTGTGTGACTGACTCAGGCATGATTCATCTCAGTGCAATAAAAGGACATCCAATTCTAAAATATATGGTTAAGATAATTTTGTCCTTCCATGGCATCATAAAACACTCTAAGAGTTAGAAACAAATACAGGCTCTATAAACAAAATTAGTAGTCCATTGCAATCTTGAACTACCATACATGAGAAAGAGTTGCCAGATTCAGGGAAGGGAAAAGAGTGGTGTGGGAAAATGCCAAGAGGATGCCTACAGCTACAGATCTCAGGCGAAGCTGGTAGCATCCATTTTTCCAAGAGATGGCAAAACATAAAAGGGAAAACCAACATTCCCATTTTTGTAAAACAGAATGGAGTAGCATGCTGATGGCAGGAGCTTTCCTAATCCCATATGGCCTAGAGAAAGCTGAATGAGAAATCAGGAAGCAGCCAGTTAGTGGGGCAGAGTGACTACAGGGATATGTGCACTGAGCAGAGTCCTGCAGCACCAATCTCTGCTGGCTAGGGAGAAGTAAAGATTAAAATCTCACATAGATACACATACACATAAAATATATGATTAAGAACTCGATCAAACCAGATGTAATTTGCACTAGATGTCTGAAGAAATTTTCTAAGAAAAAGGGAAGAATAGAACAGGAAAAAAAAAACAACTAGCAGACTAAGAATCTCTCTCCCTCTCACAAACTTTCCAAGGAGATTAAAATTTTGACCAAATATATGACATTAATGTAAAGGTCTTAATAAAGCAATCTCCCATATAAGTAAGAGTTTGAAGCAGTGGCTCTAAAATCTCAAGCAATCTCAAATAAGATTAGCAGGGTCATCAGAAGAAGATATGGCCAGAGTTTGCTCATGGAAAAAAATGAGAAAGTAGACACAGAAATGTAGACCATATTGTAAGCAGCAAAAAGAATAGACACTGCTAAAACACAGCAAGAGATATGACAGGATTGAAGAAAATGATTAAAATGAAATATAGATAAACATGCATTAGAAAGAAAATAAAGCATTGAAAAGAAATTAAGGTAATGTGACATACTCATAATTGGTGTCCCTAAGGGAGACAATCCAAACAACACAAAGAAAATTTTTAAAGGACTCTTCCCATGAGCATTTGGAGGGGGTATGGCCTTGCTCACACGTTAGTTTTGGACTCTAGCCTCTAGAACTGAGAGAATAAGTTTCTGTTGTTTTAAGCCAAAAGAAAAAATCAAAGATACAATTCAAGACAATTTTAGAGGCATTCAATCTATCTACACATTAAAAGTGCTCACTATGTTTCAGGAAAAACTGACATGGGACAACCTCAACAATGCCATTTCCTAGTAAACTTACTAGACATCAAAAGCTTAAAATAAATGAACCAAAAAAGGAGTCCTTTGAACATGCAAACAGGAAGCTTAGGGCACTTAAATGGATGAAAAAGTCTCACTGAATTCATGCTTCGAAACAGCCACATTCAACTCCAAAACATGGCAAGACAATATGTAGTGTCCTCTTGTTCATGGTAGCCAATACATGGAATCAACCTGAATGTTCACTGATGGATGAATGGATGAAAAAAATGTGATGTATACATATAATGGAATATTATTCAGCCTTTAAAAAAAAGGAAATCCTGCCATTTGTGACAACATGAGTGGCCCTGGAGGTCATTATGTTAAATGGAATTAGTCAGATACAGGAGGACAAACACTAGCTGATACCACTTATTTGAGGAATCTAAAATAAACATAGAAGAAGAGAGTAGATGGTGGTTGCCTGGGCCTGGGGGTGGGTGGGAAATGGAGAGGTGTTATTCAAAGGGTACAAAGTTTCAGCTCTGCAAAGTGAGCAAGTTCTAGTGATCTCCTGTGTAGCATAGTGCCGCAAGTTAACAATAGTGTATTGTACACTCAGATTTTTATAGGGTAAATCTTATGTTAAGTGGTCTTATCACAAAAAATGATAGGGTGGGAGGAAACTTTTCAAGATGATAGATATGTTCATGACATTGATTGTGATGGTAGACTCACAGATGTGTACTTATCTCCAAACTCATCAAGTTATATACATTAACTTTGTACAGCTTTTTATATGTCAGTCATACCTGGAGAAAGTGATTTTAAAAATATTATGTAACGATGTTCTCATGGAAAGAAAACATGACACAAGAATCTTGGACTAAATGTTCAAGACAAAGAAATGCTTTTGAACTTCTGAGCCTTTGGAGAATATAGTTCCATGAGTCATTTTTTAAGAAACCACTATAGAACAATCTTTAATCAACCAAGAGATAACTAAACAACTATGACAAAATAGATGCTGGTAACCATTCATCCAAGCAAACTGCAGGATCAAGCCTTGAATAGATGTAGGAATTACAATCACATAACAGGGTTTAACATTATAAGCCTCAGAAATGTTTAGAAATTATTTGTAATTAACAAAATTGGAAGGAAAAGTAGGAAAGAAAGTAAATAATGTGAGCGTGCTGATTTTATCTTCCTTTATAGATATTATTTAAAGCTGATCTATCAAGTAATAAAGGTATACATACACTTAAAAGTCAGAAGATCTGTAAAGACCTTGATCACAGCCACAGCTCTGCCCAGGTTCTGTGTGTTCAGTTTTCACAGAACATTATTGGTGAAGTGTTTTCTCCAAATGCATCATAGCCTTTGACTTTTCTTTATGACAAATGATGCAGAGAAAGGCACTTGATCTTTGTAGAGAAATTATCTGGAGCCAAGTTCTGTTAAAATGAAAATTGACGGAAATGGTAAAAGCAGAGAATCTCAAACTAAGGGATGAAGATATTCTAAGTGGAAGTCAGGGATTTTAGTAGTTACTAAGCTGGTGGCTTCCAAATGTACTATATTTTTAGGACTTGAAAGTTTATGCATAAATGAAACTATTTTTAAGTACAAATATTTATACTTATAAATGTCATCAGAAAAAATTACAATTTTGTTTTATAATAAAATGTTTTATTAGAATAATGAACTGTTGTTCATAAGACGTAAAAATGTTATAGCTGCCAATTTAAAGAACCCTGTGTTATTTGTGGGTAAAGTATTAACAAATTGTTGATGGGAATATAAATAACATATTATTCAGGATAGCTATTCGGTGAAATCTTTGAAATTTAGCACTTTCAATCCTAAAGAGTTCTTTAACCTGTCCATCAACATGGGACTGGTTGAATGAATTATGATAATACATCAGTAGAATCCTATTGTCTATATATATTTTTAATAAGTTATTTACATACATAATCATAATTTAAAATATGCACCATTAAATATGTGTCATGTGTATGCATATACACATTCATGCAAACATGCTTGCACGTGCAAAGAAATATCTAGGAAGATATAAAATATGGAAACTAAGATTGGAAGGGAGATCCTTTTCTAAATTGTTTGATTGTTTATAATATGCATTTTGTAGTTAAATAAAATAAAAACCAGTTTTAAGTCGTAGCTACTTTTTATTTTTATTTTCATTTTTTCAGATGCACAGAATCAAGCAATGTCAGAATTGGAAGAGACCTAACAGGAACAATCTAATTCATTCTATTATTGGGTCTCCTCTAAAAATTCCTGAAATGCAGTTGTCCAATCTTTCCTTTGACCCTTCTGAGAATTCACAGCCTCCTGGGGGCGAAGTGTTTGTGGTTCTGGCAGGAAGATCCCTGGAAACGAGTCACTTAACAGTCATAGGATCGGCCACTGCCCGAGGATGAATGGAGTATGAAGAACTGTTCCAACTACTGGAACACACAGAGCAAAGGTATTTCCATGGCCCCGGATAAACTTTGCCTGAAAAGGGCAGGAAGAGGCCTCAACAGAGACACTGTGTGGCAGCAAGAAGCAATGACAGTATTGGACTAATCAGCTTCAATTCTCCATTTGAGGTTTGAAGCAAGACTGATGATCTCTTTGGCCTAAGGCTCCAGAGTCCTTTGTAAATATGAAGCGATATGGGAATAGTAATAGGCTTCAAAAGGGAGATATTGGACTTCCTGGTTTAAGGACATATAGCTCAAATGATTAATGTTTACAAATGAAATGTGGCCATCTTTTTTACTCTAATCGTGGAGCAAGTCTTAATGGGTATTGGTATCCAATGAACCAGTTTATCCTGTACAGCATAGTTGAGCATAACTTGTGATGGAAAACAGAACAGGAAAAACAATAATTTTATCTCAGTATATGGTGTGGCCTTAGCAGAAATTAAATTAAATTAATATTCTTACCTATTTCAGTAGTTTCTGGGGCCCCAACTGAGACATTTATAAAAGGCCCTGAGAGACAGCCTAAATCATGAATATCAGGAGGGCAGAATGAACAGTTTTGATTTAAAAAGAGGTCTCATAAAGGTGAAAACTTGACTTTGCTGATAACACTGTTGCACTCCTGAGGAAGTCAACACTTCATATTCATACTGAATGATCCATGGCTGTGAACCCATTGGGTTATAGAGGAACCAAGGGTACCGTCTACCCATTTTAGCCCGTCAAAACCCAGTACTTCCCTTCTCCCACCAGGCCACTCTCCACAAAGGAGAGAGAGATCCGGTCTGGGTCAAGACCAAGGACACAATTAGGCCATGGTGCTAATGATACAGCCTTCATTTAAAGGAGCAAAGAAGTTAAAAATCTATCCTCTGAGCAGTGAGCTCTCATTATTTACTTTTTAGGTGGGTGTATTTCCTCCAATAGGCTGCTTTTCTCATAGTGCTAGTTGGGAAGAATTGGCCCAAAGGATTTCTCTCCTTTGAAAGTACCTCAACGTCCGTCTCCCTGTCCCCAGTCTCCCCAGTGTTCCGTGGGAGGCTGAGCAGGGCGCAGAGGAGAAGACCACCGGGCTGTCAGGCGTGGCTCTGATCAAAGCAACACAACCCTCACAGCTCACTCGGTCCAGTCTGGTTCATTACATACCCTAGTTCAGAATGAGTAAATTTGCCTGGAGTATTCCTTCAGCACATATCACAGACACCTAACAGGGAAGCCAAGCCCACAGCTGGTGCCAGAACAAAATTTGGGATCCTGCCTAAATCTCTGTGAGATTCAACCAACAGGCATCTGCAAACTTTTATGAGGGTAATTCTTTGTGACTGGCAAAAATATTTGCCTCAAATTCTTCTGTGCTGGCCTTATAAGGAAGAGGTTATCATCCTGCTCTATAATGAGACTCTAAGTGATAATACATTCATTTCTTTCAAACCTAAGTCATGCCTGGTAGTAAATTATATATTTCAGGAAACACACTTACACTTTTAAGTCACTGGCTGGAGTGCTACTTATCTCCAGAGTAAGAATGTACCCAGTAGCCCCTCATGACCTGAAATAAATGCAATGCCTCTTGAAGCACCAAAGTATGACTCAGGCACCAGAGACACTCTGACTGAATAAATACACTTACAGCAAAAAAAGAAAAAAACAGATAAGCTAAGTACTACTTTCCACTAATAGAGTGGATAGTCATCATTTCACTAGTCTTGGCAGAAATCCATTTAGGAAAAGGATCCGTTCCATACAGTCCCAATGAAAGGGTCCAGTCACATTGCCCTGACCTCTCCCCACATGGATGGGCAGGTGGCAGGACCCAGACTGGCCAATTCAAGTACTCCTTTACCCAGACCACCACGACTGGTTCAGAGATGGGAATGTGACCCACAGAGGGCCAGTTAGCATCTTCCCTGCATGTGATAAAGGAATCCTGTTTCACACAGTACAATTAAGAAAAAATCAGAACTACCAACAGCCATCTTTCCCAGCTACATGAAGAAAACCATCTGCGGTAGAGGAGAATCAGGTCAACTAAGAGGAAAGCAGATTCCAGAGACAGAAATACAGTCTACTTTTTAGCCACTGGATCCAGCCATGACTGAAATACCTGTTCCATTCCTGGACTGTCAGTTACATGAAAATCTCCTCTGATGCTTCTTTGACTTGAATTTCTGCCATTTGGTAATGATAATCCTAAATAATATAACTGCTATGCCTAAAAAGAGCAAGCAATTTTGAAAAATCTCACCTTGAAACCAGTATATCCCAGTCAGAGTTAGAATGTAAGTCATCCCTGGCTCTCTTCTCATTACCATTAATTATTTTAAACATAATTATTTGATGTTTATAAATAAATACATACATGCTTCAGAAAATTTATGAAATCTAAAATAAATTAAAAATGACCGTAACTCCTTGGCCCAGATGATTGCTGTGAACATACCATTTTAATGCATTTGCTTTCAGCTTAGGAACATGTATGTGTTTCTTAAAGTGGAGATTATACTCAAGATAAATCTTTTTATTCTGCTGTTCTGCTTTAACATTAACTTGGAGTAATTTCCCACATAATGAAATATTCTTCAAGTACATGACTTAAAAACTTCATGGCATTTCATTTGCTCTCTCTCTTTGAAATATTTTCTTTTCTTGGCCTCCAGGACACCACATTCTCTGCTTTTTGTCCTTCCTCAGACCCCTACCCCAGTCTCCTTGGCTGGTTCTTCTTTATCTCCCTCACCTCTAAATGTTGAAGTACCTCTGGATTCAATCCTTGTGTTCTTTCTTTCCTCAAACACTTGGGAAATCTCATCCTATCTCATGGCGTTCAATGCCATCTATACACTGACAGATTCCTAATTTCTATTTGCAGCTTGGACCTCTCCATTCTACTCCAGACCCTTAAACTGAATTGTATATAAACATAGTTGTTTGTAATGAGACATATCAAGTTTAACATAACCAAAATCTATCTGATATTCATCTAAAACTTGCACCCCTGAAGCTCCCCTCACTTAAGGGCAGCTCTCTACCCTTCTAGTTGCTTGGATCTAAAACCCCAGAGTCACCCTTGTCACCTCTTTTCCACTTCCTATCCCTCATCAAGTTCAGTTGGTTCCACCTTCAAAATGTGCACAGAATCTGACCATTACTCACAAACCCGCTGCCACTACCCTAGTCCAAGCTGCCATCATCTCATTGGAAAACAACATCTCCTACTTCCATCTTACCCCTGCCCATCCCTTATCTCATTCTGTCCTCAATAAAGCAGTCAGAATGATTCATCTAATATATGTCAGAGCATGGGATACTCCTGCCCAAATCAAATGGCTTCCCAAGTCCCCATGAATAAATGTCACCTCTCCTCTGTGGCCCTTGGAGACACCATCCACATTCTGGTCTCTGCCTGACTTGCACTCTTCTAGCACCTACCACCTGGCTGCTCCTCAAGCACCCTAGTCGTGCCCCCACCTCAAGGCCTTTGCAAATGTACAGAAACCTGACATATTCTCCATCTAGAGCAGTCTTCCCCCACCCCTTGTATAACTGTATAGATCATTCCCTCTCCGATTTCAAGTCCTTAATACCACCTTCCTGTAAAGCCTTCCCTGCCACCTAGTGTCACAATATCCTCTTCTCATATTTTAGATTTCTCCATAATACTTATCACTTATATACACTATATAATTTATATCCTTGCACCTCACACTCTCAGAGCTCTCCCCACTCATCACCATATTGCTCTTGTGCATATGACATTTCCAGTGAACCTGTTCTGATCAAGGCCACCAAAACCCCATGTTGCCAAATCCAATGGACTCTTCTGTGGTGCTTGCATCTTATGGACATCGTAGAACTAGCGGGCTCCTCAGCCTCTTGACATGCTTTCCCCACTGGGGTCTGTGACACCAGGCTCTCCTGTCTTATCATTTCTCAAAGGGATATTTTGATGACTCCTCCACCTCTTTCAAACCTTTAAGATATAGAGTATAAATGTTGGCATGGCTGGCCCAGGTCCTCTGTTCTTCTCTATTACACCCTTTGCTTTTCAAAGTACTATGATCGATGGAATAATGGCCCCCAAAGATGTCCATGCCTTGATTCTACAAACCTGTAAATATGTTACCTTAAATGGTAAATGACTTTGCAGATGTGATTAAGGTTAAGCACCTGAGATGGAGATTAGCTTGGATTTTTTACATGGCCCGAATCTAATCACTTGAGTCCTTAAAAGTGGAAAACCTTTTCCACCTGCAGAGAGCCAGAGAGAGGGCAGCATGCGAAGGCCTCAGTCTGTAGTTTCCAAATTTAGAGATAGCAGAAGGGGCCACAAGCCAAGAAATGTAGTCGGCCCCTAGAAGCTGACAAAGAACTAGGTTGAAGCTCCCCTAGAGTTTCCAAGAATGCAGCCCTCCCAACACCTTGATTTTAGCTCAGTGGAACCCATGTCAAACTTCTCACATACAAATCTATAAGGTATTCGTGTTAAGCCACTAAATTTATGGTGACTTGCTATGGCAGGAATAGACAATCAATGCATACAACTCTAAGTACTATCTGGGTAGGCTGATGACTCCAAAGTGAGTACCTCATGCCTTATTTGCTTCTGTACCTCCTGATTCATATACTCAACTTCTCTCATACAACTTCTCTGACATGTCTGTGTCAGAGCCTGCCAATTGTCTTCCAATTTCCATTCTGCTGTTCTTACTTAGTAATCAAATCCCTCATTTATGGCTGGATGCAACAGCAGCTGGAATAAAGACTATGTTTCCTGACTCTTCCCCTACCCTCGCAGCTAGAATGGCCATGTACCCAATTTCTGGCCAGCAGGAATATGCTGATGTGCCATGTGTAACACTAGAAGAAGGGGGAAAACTTTATCCTTCTCCTTTCTGCTGTCTGGGATGTGAACAAGACATCTGGAGCTCAAGCATCCATTCTGTGCCACAAAGCTTCATAATAAGGATGGCAGAGTATCCAGAGAGAAGGAGACTAAGCCTCAGATGATCATGAAGGCCTCACATCAGCCCTGGACTATCTGTGCACTCCATTTATGTGAGGAAGGAAAGACCTTCTGTTGTTTGATACCCTGACATCCTGGGACTTTTGTCACACAAAGGTAAACTTAATCCTAAGATAATAAAATTAGAATATTCATGATAGCATTATTGATTTGCCCCCTAAGACCCAAACTTGCATTCTTTCTGTTTCCATAAATGACAGTATGATCAATAACCCAGTTCCAGAAAATCTGGAGTGATTCTTGACCTTACGTTCCTGTCCTCACTCCCTCACCCACCAACCTTCCACTCTCATTTCCTACTCCCAGTAAGTCTGCATGTCCTGGGGTTTTTATTTCTAAAATATATCTGTGAACTTCTCTTATCTTGACCACCACAGTCCTCATCTGAGTTACTACCATCTCACTTGAGCAACTGCAACATCTATTAACCAGTTTCCCTGCTTTCATTCCTGTTACCCTCCACCCATTCTCCACATAGCCATGTTCATCTTTTTATAACTTAAAGTAAACAATGGCATTTCACTCTTTAAAACGCTAAGTGGCCAGGTGGGCTGCATTGTTCTTGAGCATCCGAAGGAAGTGGTAGATTAAATACCATCCAGAAAAATCTGTGAAAATTTGTCCTCGTTCTCAGACCCTTGGTAAGATTCGGACAGTGGAAACCTCAGACATATTGTTAAGAACATGGGGTAAAAGGGTTCTCTGCTGCCAATTCAGAACCAAACGAGATATAATCAGCTGAGTGGAGGTTCGGGTCGGCACTGTCTTGAAGAGATAAGAAGGTGCAGACGGAACAAGCCTCTGGTCTATCTTCCTTTGAACAAGAAGGAAATAACTGATGGATTCTCCCAAACATCCAGGCCATGTAACAGTTTCTCAGTCTACAATCACTAAGCAGTTTTCTCAGAGCAGTGTGGGCGAGTCTCTGACACGCGCTGAGCAAGAGCAGCCAGACACCGAATGATGATACGCATTTCCGTTGGAGGGAAGGTCAAAGGGGGTGGGAGGGGCTTTCAGATGTGACGGAAGTGATGGCTCTCTTGATTTAGTGATGGTCATACAGGGGCGTATTTGTCGAAACTTGAAATATATTTAACATCTTTACATTTTATATTGAGCCATATTTTACATTCCTTAAATAAGTAAAAATGTCCCACGACTGGTGTTCTGGGGAGTAAGATAAGCAAATTTGTTTACTTCAGAAACTCACAGCCTTTAATATCCAAATATGCACTATAAATCGCTAAGAGGCTATAGGATATAGTACAGTGCAGATTTACTTGTTCAAGGAACTTGTTTTTTCTTCTCCCATATACTGACATCTATAAGGCACTAATATTTCAGAAACCAGTAACTTGAGTCTGAAAAAAAATGTAAGCAAGAGCTACAAATACCACTGTAGCCGTTAAAAAAAGAGAAAAAGAGAAAAAGAACTGATTTCGGGCAGTCAGCTTCTGGTGAACTCTCCAGAATAAACTAGTTGCAAAGTGTATCCCTATAGAAAGCCCAAGTATTCAAGCAATTATGCTGAAAATGTTTCATTTTGGGGTTGTTGACCTTAAACTCCTTCTGGCAGTAATTAGATAGTAAAGTCCGTTGCTTTCTGAAGAGCTCCAGGTTTATGACAGGGAAGCATTCACCAACATATAGACAATAATTATATTTCTGTTTTAAGGCATGAAACTCATCAAGTGTCATCAAGGCATTAAAACACAAGTTTAAAAATATCGATAGGTCTTAGGTTGGCTTCCACCGAAGTCAGCTCAGACAAACCGCGCAGACTCACTGGGGACAGCCCCGGACAATGCCTTCGGGGGCCAGTGGGAAGCAGGACTGGGCAGGCGCAGGAGTTCAACTGTGACACAGTCGTAACAAAGGCCCTCGCAGATCCCCCCCAGAGCGCTGGTGCCCGGGGAGCCCTTCAGCGTAGTCCAGCCTTGAGGCAAGGGCACCAGGCTTCTATGTCCTAACAGCGGAGCAATCATTCTCTGCTGGTTACCCCAGGAAAGGGGCATGACTATGGACAAGGTGGCCTCTTGGGCTGAGGGTAATTTCCCACAGGAAGAAGCAGATGACAGCCATCAGCCACCAACACATCCAGCATCAGGGAAAATGAGAGGGAGCCAAGCCACACCCCAGTGTCCGCTACAGCAGCCAATATACACACCCTCTCCCACCAACGTCAAAGGGGTGTCCAACCTGCAGAAAAACATGCCTACCAAATACAACTCTCATGCTATTAATAGACAAGCTCTGTTTCCATATCAGTAGTCAAGGGTCTGATCTTTGCCCATACTCTGTCCATAACAAGTATTCACTAAACTGCAAATAATCTTAGATGTTTATTGTCAAAATTATTTTTATAATATAAGCCAATAAACTAATTGACTAGTGTTACTGTAAACATAACTGTTCTTCATGAAGAATTGTGGCCTGAAAACTCTCTAAGTACTATAACACAGCAATACTTGAAACAAAATTTAACATTAAAAGGTGTAAGTTTTCCACTTAACTGGAGTAAAACACTGGAGTATTTTTTTTAAATCACAAAACCCTTTGCCTTTCTTAATAAAATTGAGTTAATATCCCATTGGACAAAGTAATGGAAAAAAGTTAGAGATTCTAGGTTTCTCCCGATTCTGCTTTTCATATATTCTAACAATTCATTTATTCCTTCAAAATGCATCTACTGTGGACCTCCCATTAGGAGACACCATGCTTGGTACTGGGATGAACATGAAGTTCACCATCTAAGACAAACAGACATGTGAACAGGTATAAGTTAGTCATACACTCATAGCTAGTCAACAAACATCGCTAAGCACCAACTACATGCCCAGTCACCAAGAGAAACAGTCTTTGCCTTTATGAGGCTTACATATAATCTAAGAAATGTTAAAACAAATGACTACAGAGATGCTATAGTCTTTGCCCACACAGGGGAAAGATAGTCATGGAAGGCTTCATAATAGTATCAACTAACTTTTATTAAATGCTTAAAATATACCAGGTGCACACGTAAATTTATTCAACTCCAATTAAATCCTCTGAGTTAGATGTTATTTAATTTCCAATTAAAGTATTTTCCTTAATCCAGGTTGCACAGATGACAAGTGGCAGGAGTGGGATTCACAGAGAACCTCACTTTGGAACTGAGCTTTGAAAACTGAGTAGGAATTTGCCAGATGGATATAAAAAGGAGGGTGGTGAGAGCATTGCAGACACAGGGACTGCAAGTACAAATGCTTAAAAGTTGTCAGAAAGCTGCAAGTTCATCTGCATGTAGGCCGCTTGTGGGAGAGCAGCGAGAGTCCAGGCCTGAGAAACGGGAGCAGCAGGGGATGGACAAGGACGGGCATCACGCCCACCGGGGTCAGGCTGAAGCAGCGGAAGCGCAGACTGACAGGAGGGACAGGTTTTTAATAACATCAATAAAAATGGCTACTGTTCATTAAGAGCATCCTGTAAGCTGAGCATGGGCTAAATACTGACATGCATTATCTCATTTTATCTTCTCGGCAATATTACGAGGGAGGTACTGCTCTTATCTCATTTTACAAGTGAGAGTGCTGGAACTAAAGGGGACAAGATTGTCCAGGGTTCTACTGCTTATGAGTTACAGAGCTGGGACCCTAAACGAAAGAAGCTAGGACACCATAGCTCAGCTGTCTGCTCTGGCACGCATGGCCATCACACCACACCCTCCCTCTACGGGCTGGAGGGCAGCACAAGAGGCAATAAGGGAGAAACTCTGGCTCCAGCCCAGAAGACACGTGATGTGGTCCTTACCCAGGGATGTGCCAGCCGTGGGCTGGAGGAGAGATCTGGGAAATACACATACAGAGGTGGCGTTAGAGACTAAGTAAAGAGTCATGGATAACAGCCAGCTGTCTGAAAAGATGGTGATTCCATTTACCAAGAGAATGTTTAGATAAGCACTGAGAAGTGGGCAAAGGGGATGGAAGAAAGGTGCCGAGGTCAAGGTCTCCTCGGCTACAGACGGAAGGGCCCGTGGGCAGCTGGAGGTGAAGGAGGGCTGGGAACTTTGGAAAATAATCTGCTATGAAGGCATAAATTTAGCCAAAAACATGTTGAAGGCATGAGAATGATTGAATCTGTCTAGAGAGAATGTAAAGAAGAGATGGACAGAAACCTAGAAATCCCCAGAATTCAGGAAAGAATCCACTTTCCCATCTGTAAAAATAAGGGGATGTATGTATATATACATATGCATCTGCCATATATCTGCCTTTATAAACCCGAGAAGGGGCTTCTTTTCCAAGAAAGGCAGGCAGTCTTTAGTGTTATCTCTGAAAAAACTTATCCCCTTCCACATGTGACTTTTGAATTATTTCTAGGTGATATATTTCTGGGAAAAAAAACCTAGTTGAATGGTTTATGTATTTAATAATAAGTAAAAATAGCGCAAATAGCTTATGAGTTTACTGCCCAGATCTGCTCGGCCACTGTGAGCCCCAGTCACCAATGTCGGTGATCGCACTGTAGGCATAAGCACCGTCGGCTCTGGACGGAAGTGCCGCATGCTCACAACACCCCTAGGACACACCATTCTCCAGCCTTCTTTCTTATCTCTTCACCCTTCACCCTGAAAAGCATCACAGTGCTGCTTACCTGCCTGAGGAATCAGTAGGAGGGGTGATTTCTCCAGTTTCTCTTTTTAAAACAAAGGAAACTTCTCTACGTTCACAGTAGCAAGAAGAAGAAGAAAAACAAAGCCAGCCTGTTAGGTCCGCCCTCCCGGGCTGCCGCTACCTTCCAGCTTGTGACACACAGAGGGAGGGAGGTCTGGGGAAGTGACCGAGGCAGCCCGGGAGCTGGTCCGTTCCTGTGGAAGCCGCGGGCTCCCGGCACAGGCAGCTCTTCCTACTTTCCCGAGCGATTTCTTTTGTGTGACTTTGCAAGGGGCTCATGAATGATTCCTAATTGTGCGCCTCGCCGAGGCGAGCTGCACAGGGAGAGAGTGACCGGCTGAGTGGAGGCAGAGCAAGCAAACCCGGACCACGCAGTGCTGGAACTGGCTCGACCCTCGCATGCAGTTTTTGAAGTCAGCAAAACAGAAATCAAATTACTATCATATTATGCTGGTGAAGCTCAAGGAGAAGGGAGTCTACACGGACTTAATTACTATGGGCGATGCAGCGAGTCAGAAAACAGCAGAGTACGTCTAACGCGTGGACCCTGAGGACAAATGTAAGTTCTCATGCTGCTGTATTTTAGTGCTATATAATTTTCTTTCTGGCTTGAAATCATGCTTGGCCAAAATGTAATCATCTTAATGAGAATTTCTGGTGTGGAAGTTGTCTGCCAATCTTTGCTTAAGAGTATTTTTTCTTTTTTTAACTAAGCAACATAATACAAGCGGAAACTCCCATCAGCAGCTGTGGCATTCAGCCCAAGTCTGACTGAGAACTGTAACCCGAAGTACGTCCAATCACCATGGGATTAACTGGACATACTTTCAATTGACTTTCTGAATGTAACATGTATACGGCCCCACCGTTTTGGACTGCATGCTATTTTAATACTGCTGTGGCTAAACTAGTGTGAGCAGCATAGACAAAAGACTGAGACACCTAAACGAGACTCCTGGTAGTTATGAAACTTTTTTTTTTTTTTGGCCAGGATCCCATTTTTCTCCCTGAACACGCAAAACTCTGCAACCTCTATGTTAAAAGTTTATTCTGCTTTTTTGACCTTGCTTTGGAGAAAAAAAAAATGAGACCAAACAGAGGACTCTACTAAAATCGTGAATGAAGGAGACATAAAGAGCCGTTGCAGCCCCCTACCAACTATTGTAATAATGGGAGACAAAGAGCCCCCAGAGGAGGCCGACAGACCCAGCAGCCTCCAGGTGACAGCGTGGGGGACATGAAGGCGGACGCTGAGCAGAGCCTATGACTTGTTTTTCTATACTTCATCTGCTACAAGTTCTGGCTTAGAAATGGATATTCTTTGCGAAGAAAACACTTCTCTGAGCCCAATGGCAAACTCCTTAATGCAATTAAATGATGACACAAGGCTCTACAATAACAACTTTAACTCCGGAGAAGCTAACACTTCAGATGCTTTTAACTGGACAGTGGACTCAGATAATCGGACCAACCTTTCCTGCGAGGGCTGCCTCTCCCCACCGTGCTTCTCCTTACTTCATCTCCAGGAAAAAAACTGGTCTGCTTTGTTGACCACTGTAGTGATTATTCTAACCATTGCTGGAAACATACTCGTCATCATGGCAGTGTCCCTAGAGAAAAAGCTGCAGAACGCCACCAACTATTTCCTGATGTCACTTGCCATAGCTGATATGCTGCTGGGTTTCCTTGTCATGCCTGTGTCCATGTTAACCATCCTATATGGTGAGTGGCATTAGTTTCCCAGCTGTACCCACACTGGTAATAAAGAGAATGTGCATGTCATTAGCGGTTGAGCCGGGCCTTCGGGGACAAACTAAATACAAGGCTTTCTTTATAGATAAAGGTCTACCATGTTACACTAGTCCCTTGAATTTTACTCTTAAAATGGGGCTTCACATATTAAAAAAATCAGGCAACCTATTATTATGATCACTGGAAAGTTTTGTGCTTTGACACATGTACATTTTATGTAGAAATGATTGCAAATGCCCCAATATAATCATAAAACAATAATTTATGTCATTCTGAACCCACTTCATTTTCACTCTTTTCTATTCCCAAATATTCCAGCCTCCGGGACAGAACAGTTTTGTCTTGTCACAAGTGTTCAGCGCATCTAAGGGAGTGGTAAAATCTTCCCAATAACCTTGGAACATTTGCAGAGAGAACACTAGTGATACAGTGGGCTTAATGTTAAAATATTCAGTGTCCATTAGAATAAATGAATTGCTCCAGTTTTAATTGTTCCCTGCCCAAAGAAGCTAATTTGGAAGTGTGCTTTTAAATTATACCCTCAACTCTTTAAAAAAACATATACATAAGCTCCTCCAGTCTGGTTTGGAGGAGGATGGAAAACAAATGGGACGAGATTAATCTTGCTTCCTTCTCAACAGTTTGTAAGAGTCAAACCTCTCAGCAAGTCAGCAAACACTGGGACGACTTTAGCGGGAAACAGAATGTGATATTCTTTCCAAATTATGAGTGATACAGCCAGATTTCTCTTTTTAAAGAGAACGTTGAGACTGCTAACACAAGCCCATCAGCAGTCACTCAGAGCTAGAAGCAGGTTTTGAACACTTTTTCAGAGGGGATTTTTCTGGCCAAGTCCTATAGGCTTAAAATAAAAACAGCCTTTGGGAGTGTGAAGGAGGAAGGTGAGCGAGTGAGAGCAGGCGCTGGTTTGCACAGGGTCGTTGAAGCCCATGACCACCAGATGTCACACCAGGACGATGTCACTGAATTTGCCTGCTATTGGGCATATATTCTGGAGAGGTTCTCCCTTCCTAAAGCACCAACCCTCTCGAAGGCAAACTCCAGGAGTGATAGACGATTCTTAGAAGACCCATCTGGAAACAAATTCTCGCGGGAGGGCAGGAATTACCTCGGTCGGCGGGTGGGGGCAGGCACCGGTCCTGCGCGTTAGGAAGCTGGGACGTGCCCGGCGCCTCCCGCTCCGGGTGCAACGGCGCCCTCTGGCGGCGTCCACTTCGCGCGCAGGCGTTCCACGCCGAGCTGCGCCCCTCCCTGGACCGGTCCTCCCTCTCCGCGGGTTGAGGAAATTAACCCCCCTTATCCTCGCCGCGGAAACGCGGACTACCGCGCGTGGCCGCCTTCTTGCAGAGAAAACTCCTCCAAGGGCCAACATCAGTTCCGACCAGGCAGACGTCCGTCTCATTATAGCTCGAGATCTTTGAAAATAATCAGGGCGAAAGGCACCAAGTTAGGCTTGTATCCTACGCCCTTTACTTTCCTTAATACCCGTGGTGACAATATGATAGAAAGAGTAGGTTTCGAATGCTGAGTTTGCAGGTCCGGAATATTGTGAGGAAAAGGTGGTCTTTACAATCTTTCTTCTCACATGCACACAGATCTAATACCATTGTTTATGTCGTTACCCGAACTAATTTTTACACTCTGATCCATCTCTAAAACAAACACAGGACACCCTGCTTATGCCTGTAAGGCATCTCCCGTCTTCCTAATGTAGCAGGTGATCTGCTGCGGCGCTTTTCCTCTTGGAATCATCTGGGGAACTTGAAAACGCTGCTGTTGGGGGCCTACGGCTGCCCACCCCGCTGGGCACCGGGGCCTGGAGAGCAGCCCTCCTGCTGACTGTACTGGGCGGCCCGGGGGCAGAACCGCTCCCCGGAGCGGCCGCGGCCAAAGTGCTGTCCGGGGACAGCAGTCAGCACCCCCTGGGAAGGGGTTAGGAGAAAAAATGCTCCCGCCCCGCTGCTGCCTTAGGAATCAGAACCTCCGGAGGCGGATGCAGGAGTCCCGTGTTAAGGACCCACCTAGGAGATGGGAGGCGCGCTGAAGTCCTAGAACCGCCGCCCTGAAACAGTCCTCGGGGTGAGAACACCCTTCTTCTCTTAGTGGGTGCCTCATTCTCCCCCACACATATGCCCTAAGTGTTAGCTTAACACGCAAAGTAGTATTACATAAGTCTTTTTCAATTTTACAAATAAAGATACATTCCTAGTCTCGAATTTTAATCATTCATTCATTCACCCCTTTACTGGGAGACTATTAAATGCCATCGCTGTGGGAGACTGAGCAGTTAAAATAATGAGTAATCGATGGGCTTAGCCTCAAGGAACCTGCCATATGTGAAAGGTGCGTGAGAAAATCACCGCGTGGTACACGGTGAGAGGAGCTTCTACAGAGGAGCCCGAAATGCAACATGACTTCTGACCTAAGGCACTAAAAAGAAATCAGATTTTGTCAGGCAGAAGAGATAGAAGCGCTAAAGAGAGACCCCCTCCGTTTACCACAACGCACCGGCGTAATTCCAGCCCCACGAAATGTTCCTTCCTTGTGTTCAGCCAATGCGATCTTACCACAGTGACGTATAGTTAGTTGTTTTAGGTCTTTTGAAATTTAGAAACTATCTTGTGTTGCCCTTTGCCGCCGCATGTGCCTTTCCCCAGGAAGGAAACTGTTGCTGAAGGGTAAATTCCGCACGCCGCAGGAGGCGCATGGCCGCCGACTGATACTGGCTTTCTGCGTCTAGGTTACCGGTGGCCTCTGCCTAGCAAGCTCTGCGCTGTCTGGATTTACCTGGACGTGCTCTTCTCCACGGCCTCCATCATGCACCTCTGTGCCATCTCACTGGACCGCTATGTCGCCATCCAGAACCCCATCCATCACAGCCGGTTCAACTCCAGAACGAAGGCATTTCTGAAAATAATTGCCGTTTGGACCATATCAGTAGGTAAGTGGGAACAGTATTTCAGGGTCTCACTTATATTCGTGCCTTCTAAGGAGGTTTGTTCTGTTTTGTTGCACGGAAACCTGACACTGCTGAATCTATTGTTTCCTATGTTGTGAGATGTTACAACATAGTAATTATCAGATTTGCTTTTGGAAAGAAATATCTATTAAAGTCATTGGCTAACAGTATACATTTGCATTGCTTTGCACATAAGAACATGTACACTGAGAGAGCAGAAACTGGAACAACTGTGCCGTAGCTACCGCCAAAAACTTCCTCCCATCTCACACTTTCAAGTTCATTACTCTAAATCCTGACTTTCCCAGAGAGCTCGACATTTATAATCACTGGACTTGTGATCAGGAAGAATACAGACGCCCATACTGGAGAATACAGAGCTTCTGGGGCTTGAGTCAGGTACCAGGTGCTGTAACTCAGAGGGAGAAGGTGAGGACAGAGGAAGGGGGCAGGACCTGCTCAGGGGCACAGCCATTCAGCCTGCGCAGGGTCTCTGTCACCCTCTCTCGTGTTATACACCGCACACCATGGGATTCCAACCGGCTTCACTTAGTCTGATCACACACACTCACTTCTTCCCAGTGTGTGCTCTTCTGGCACACACCCAACAGGAAACCCCAGGTCTTGGAAGCTAAAGGGGCAGCTGCCAGGCAGTTAGGCCAATTGTACCTGTTACTTCAGCAGGCTTCATTTGTGACCAAAGCGTTCCTGTGATTTGTCTTAAAGTTGCAAAGCTTTTCGGGCAGAAGGCTGCCCCTGCTTATGGCCAGGTGGGTGCCTGTATGTACTATAACATAAGAATGTGGGGTTTGATGGCAGTCTTGACATCAGGGACATGTGTAAGTCTACCCACAGCTTTGTAATAAAAACACAAATAGCAAACACAATTATATAGTATCTTGTGTTTTTGAGTTCTTCTTCTTTACTTGGCTGTTAAAGGTGTAATCTGCAGAGTAGGTAATTCCATTTTATGGATGAGGGAACTGGGGTGTAAGAAGTGAAATGACCCCACAGCTAGTAAATAGCACAATGAAGAGTGAGAAGTCTTATTTTCCATTTTAAACTTTACATTACAGTTGAGGTAGACAGAACAGATCTTGAAAGCACAGCAGAGAGGGTCTATGGCTTTCTGAATCACCTCTCCAACTAGCAGCAGGCGTAGGGCCTTGAACCTCCGGCACCAAGCCCTGCTCTTTCTGCTGAATCGCCACTCTCCTTAGGAAACAGTTTGTGCTACAAAACATGCTTGTGGTTTCTGGGCCTGTGCAAACTTGGACTTATTCTATTAGGAGAAAGTGGTTCAGAACCCCAGCTGCACATAAGAGCCCCTAGGGAGCATTGTGATTTAAATGGCCATGGTAGGGCCAGGTGACTAAGGCCACTGAAACAGACTGTGGAGGAGGCAGATGTAATTAGTAAAAGGGGGTAAGAATAAATCAAATGAAGCAAGCCAAACTATTGTCAAATGTACTCTAATGTACCCCCCTGCACTGTTCCACCGGTGAGGCAGATGCTGGGAGAGTCACCGTCTTTTACCCTCTACCATACTGACACTTTTCCCCACCGTAGTCAAGCTTAACCACAGCACTAGTATTAGGGCTGTTTCTGACCCCATAGTGTTCAAAGCACCTTACTGAAAATAAGCTATACAGAAGTTGCACAGGATGACACAGCGCATAACCGGTGCTCACCCCAGATCAGGCCAACTCCAAAGCCCAGACCCTGTCTACTGCCTAATAAGTCAGTCTGCCTCCTGCTCCTTCCAGCCTCACTCCAGGAGGCAGGCAGGCAGGTGGGCATGGTTGTGGAGGTGCTGGTCAGGGGTCACCATTCATCCATTTGGCCAGCTGATTGCATAGCTACTACGTGCTTGGCACTGAATATGCTCAGATGAATAAAATTTACATTTAGAGGTCTGACAGTGTGGTAGGTAAGGCAGATATGGAAATGCAGAAGCCAAGGTTACATAGGCTCTGTACCAGAAGGCTGAGATGTATGGCTGAAGAGCGGGAAGCTGGGAAAGGTGAAAAATGGACAATCATTTCTAATGAAGCGCCTGAAGGGGCTTGGCATAAATATTCTGAATTTTCTTCCAGTGTTTCCATTTCTTCCAGTGTTGATGTTGTTTCGTACTCTTGTTTTACAATTAGATACTTAGCCTAGCTGGAATTTATTTTTGTATATGGTCTAACATGTTTTCTTCTACCATTTAAAGCCTTTTCAGCATCTATTGATAGGATCCGTTTTTCCCCTTCAATTTATTGATGTAATAATATATCTTTCTTTTTGGATTTAAATACTGAGCTGCTCTTCCATTCCTGGAATATATTCATAAGTGAAATTGGATTTTCATGACTTTGTTAGCTGGTTTATTATTCTTACAAGGTTTCTTTTTCTAGCTTCATTAAATGAATTAAGGAGGTTATTTTTTCCCCCTAAAGTCTTGAAATATTCAAGTAGGAATGTTCTTTAAAGGTTATGTAGAATTTAGTTCTAAATCTCTCTGCTCCCAGCGCCTTTCCAGATGATATCTTTAATTGCATCTCTTGCCTCTTCAATAGTTATTATTTCATTCACATTTTTTTACCACGTCTGAGTTATTAGCTGCAAAGTTTATCTTTTATATTGATTCTTTTATCATTGAATGCAATGCTTCTTGCCTTAAAATCTCCTTCATCTGATACTAGTATAGCTATGCCAGTTTTCTTTTGGTTATCATTTTCTGGGTATATCTTATTCCATCCTCTTATGTCAAACTTCTTTCTGAGTTCATATGTAAAATATGTTGCTTGTAAGCAGCATATGTAAGGCTGTTTTTATTCAATCTTTGTCTTTTTAATTGAATTAGTCTATTTACATTTAATATAACTCATATTTGGGTTTAAGTTTGCCTTCTTACAATTTTCTTTCTATTGTCCCACTTATTCTATATTCTAGCTTTTCTTCCACTCTAGTCCTCTTTCAGACTAATCCAGAATTGTTAGTTTAGTATTCCCCTTTATAAACTTGCTATCTACTCTTAAATCCTTTTAGTGATTACAACACTTATTTTTGACCTAATAGTGTCTAATACAAATCACTTCTATCATCTCTTGAATAATGCAAAAAACTTTAGAATATTTTAACTCAATTTACCCCTCTGTGTTTTGCATTATTTTTTCTGCTTTCCAATTCTGCATCTTTTTAAAATCCAAAAGACATCACTTTAAGTCTCGCATTCACTTAGTATTTATTTCCCATATATTTATTATTTGTGTCATTTCCCTTTCTGCCTGGGTTCATAGTCCTTATTCCTGAAAGACTTTTAGAATATCACGTAGTTTTCTTTCAGTGTTTGTTATCCTAAAACATCTTTCTTTTGCCTTCATTTTTAAGTATATTTTTGCTCAATATAGAATTCAAGGATGGCAGTTTTGTTCAGCAATTTACAGGCAACATTCCAAAGTTCTAGCTTATATTGTTTTGTTTCTTTTTGATAAATCAGCTGTCAGACTTGTTGTTGTTCCTTAGAAACTACCATCTCTTGCCACCCTTTTCTGCTTTAGGACTTTTTGTCATATCTTATTTCTTCATTCACCCAGAATCCCAATCCATAGGTTTTTCCATAGTTTTTAAATAACTTAGTAGTGCAGTATAGCTTTTTAAGAAGTCCAGAAAAAATGCAGAAACCATAAAGAGGTAGACATAGCTGACTACATAAGAAATAGTTGTAATTGTAGGTTAATGATACTAAAATAAAATAAATTGTAAAAAAAAAAATAGTAAGCTTTATATGGTTAAAATCAATATAAGCAAAGTGAGAAGAAAGGTTTCAATGCAATGGGTAACAGACCAAGGGCCAATCTCCTTAACATACGAAGAGTACCTACATTTTGATACAAAATGAAAAGGTAAACAACAGTGAAAGAAATACATAAGCTGTACAAACAGGCAAGTCACAGAAATATAACTTGAAATGGGCAGTAAAGCACATGAAAAATGCTCAGCTTTCTTTACAGTCATGGAAATATAATTTAAAACAACAAGGCATTACCGTTTTTCACTCATGTGATTGGGTATTTTCACTCATTTTAGTTTTGCCAATGCAGTTTTGAATATGGTGCCCTATATATTCTCACAGCTTTTGTGACATGAATTTTTTGTTTTTGGACAAGCTAACAAAGCTATTAAAATTTGAGCTATCAATCGCGTTTGAGAGAATCTGTTCTACATAAAAACAAAAGTACACATAAGAGTCTTTAATGCAGCAATGTTGGGGAATAACAGAAAAGTAGAAAGGTCGGGTTATGGTTATATGTATATTGTTATCTAAATTTAGAATACTTTGCAGCTCTTAAAAATATTGAGGTGAAGTTATTTGATATTCCGCTGGAGAATGTCCATGATGTTAAGTGCAAAAAAGCAAGTTTCATGCTGGCATGCACGGCCTAAGCCATACCAATAGTAATAATAGGTGAGGATGTATACGTCTTAGCCCAGAGAATCTGTCAAAAGACTTCACACCTGTCAGGAAGGTGAAACTAGAAAGTGGCAGGTTTATTATATTGTTATATATTCCCTTACCTATTTCTGTACAGCTTTGTTACAAATAGTGTCATGATGGTGACAAATTGCTTTTTGGGTGATCAAGAATGAAGCAGTTACCCCTGTGCCATAGGAGAGATGACTTCATGGAGGTGGTCTCTGACCTTCAAAGTTTGCTAGGATCTAACAAACAGCAGCTTAGTAACAACATCATAGGTAACTGGAATTTTCTTGCGCCAGGTATTCTGAGATACGCTGCTTCATCCCCCGCTTACCACTGCCAGCTTGGCCACTTTGCCTTTTGCCAAGGTTTCCATCTAATTCTGAGGAAAATCAACATAATCACAAATCAAATGCAATTTCTACTTGTGAACTTCTCTGAGTAAAGAACACCCATGTTTTTGAATTTCCAATCCATGTTTTGCCAATTTCAAAGAATATCTGTACTTTGTCTTTACATCCCTTCCTTCCCCAAAGGATCTTCCTTGACTCTTTCCCACATCTCTCTCCAATTTATCTTAATTCCCCCTAAAGATTCTATTCTCGCTTGCTCCATTTTGTCACCTCTTGTCCACACCTCAAATCACCATCCTGCTTTGACTTCCCTCCTTTTCACTGTTCTTCTCAAAGTCACCAAAACTTTCCTGATTTCAATCAAATCCACAACTTTATTTTAATAACGTACTCAAGTAATATATGAATAAATTATCAGTGTGAGAGTCAAACAGCTCTGACTATAGAAAATACAAAGTGAAGTTGTCCTTCCCTAGCTGCCTCTTCAGACCAGCACCCAGTTGCCATGCTAACCTTGAACCTCACTGTTACTGTTCAGTGCAGAGCATTAGCAGAAAAGGAGAGAGTGACTATTGCCGAGCAAATCTCCCTCAGATTTCAGCCCTTCAAGAAAGCACCTCAGTCCCCTTTCACTTGTATATCCTTTGACTCTGTGCTTACATCTGAAGCTGTTCTCTCCAACTCCTGCTGACCTTGCCATATGTTTTTTTCCTATATTTGTCTTGACCCTTTCCTTACATTCTGTTTCTCTTTTAACCAGGTCCCATCTGCTGTTTGTCTTCCAAAGATTTCTCTATCATTTGTGAAATACTAATGAGATGACATTCATTCCATGGGTTACTATCATTTATTCTGACCAACACATTTTACTTTTTATCATTAAATGGAATTAATGATATATTAATGATATCCATGTGTGCTTGGATATCAACTTGGTCCACCAAAAAGTCTCATTTCCTTTCCACCATCCTTTCATAGATTTATTTCATTCTGCAGGTTGATTGGTTTTCTTCTAAACAGCCCGTTCCACAGCTCCTTCCCTCCCCTCTGGTCATCTTGCTATATTGCTTTTTAGACTGCTTTTCCCCTTACTCACCAAGTGGTCGTATTCTGTAGACACCTATTCTCTACCTTCTCTCTTTTTTATTCTCCTTGCTTTTTCTGGCTCCTTTCCATTTCCGTGGATTAGCAGAACACTGATGAACTGAGCAATCTTACGTTCTAGCCCACAATGCTCCCCAGGCCCTCAGACCCTTGCATCCAGCTATCTGATAGACATTTCTAGCCAGAAGTGCCACCGAAAGCTCAGTGACAGCAGATCAAATGCTATAACCATTGTCTGCCATTCCTCCTCCTGAAATATCTACCTTATGATACGGCCTTAATGCCTACATAGTCACTAGAAGTCCAGGATTCCCCTCCTTCCTCACCTCCACATCCCAGCAGTTCATGAGTCCTTTGGTTTTTAGTTGCTATTTCATAGATCAGACTTTTTCCATTCAACCCTTATGACCTCCCTCCTGTGCTACTGCATTTTCCTGTCCATAGATTTTTGCTGTCATTCTCCACCTTGTCATTAAGTCAACCACATAAGATACAGGTTAAACTAAACTACTTTCCTATTGAAAACCCATGAGTGACTTTGCTGCTACATTACTGAATCTGAAATGAGAAATTCCAGGCCCCCATAAATATAGCCCCTGCCTACACTTTAATTTCATCTCCTACTATACTTGGCCTCCCATTTTATTCTCCAGCTACAATAAATGCTCGTAATTCCCATGTCATTTCACCTCCATTTTGGCATCTACTGCTTCAGATGCCTTCTTATGTCCTTCCCTGGCTAATTTCTACTTTCCTTTTCATTTGGCATTACCTCCTTTAGGAAGCCTTCTCCCCTTCTCCCTTCTATCCAAGGGGTTAAGTACTTGACCTGTTTTGACTCTTCCATTACCCTTCCATATATTATCTTTTCACAAATCATAATCATCGGTTTATTTCTCCACTAGGCATAAGTTCCCAGAGAGCAAGAAATGAAAAACCAAATATACTTAATTTTGAACCCGTTACAGGATAGGTAATGACTATCCAAGCGTGCATGCATACACAATTCCTAGAGTCCGATTCTGAAAGCACCTTCAAGAATTTTTTATTTCCTCATCTGCTTAGTTTCAAAAAGCCATTTTTTAGATGGCTTTCCCTGTACTTTATATGAAAGCCTGACTTTTATTTTAAAATATATCTTTTATTCTTAATACGAACCATATTGTAATTATTACAAATACCTAATTAATAGGGTCTGTAAGAAGATGTTCATTCATTTTCTTTTTTTTTAACCTCGCCAGGTGGTGAGCTTTGGTATGAGATTTTAAGACTTATTTGGAAAGTATGTAAGAATTGCTCTCCCCTAAGCCAAGTTTTCATGTCAGAATGTACATAGCATCTCAGGGTAGTTTTGCACTAAATTAGCATTTTTAATAGTTCTGTGAAGAGGTATAATGTATCTCCTGGAGACCTCAGGGTCTCCCAGGCAGGATCTCCCCATCACAGCTAGCCATTAGTAGGGTCTCCACATTCTACAGTCCAGGCATCAAACTTACAAGCTCAGATTTCTATTTTCCCCCTTTTATTCGGGGATAATCACACTCTGAGGGTTGACTTACAAGAATCAAATCCCCAAAACTGACTTATTTAATACATAGGTAATAATACACTCATTTTCTTAGATCCATTCATGTGCACAGGACACTCCTTCCTGCAGAGTAATCCTCTCAGAAGGCTACATAAGCAGAGTCAACTTACTGAGGGTCCACAGTGGATGAGGGTAGTACAAGTATGTGAGGGACACAGTGAGGGCTGCATGAATGTACAAGAACCTAGCAGAAATTTGGTGCGTGTGTTCTCAAACTTATATTTTAATTGTTTTTAAAAAGTATACAAACTGCTTACAGTCTGATGGAGAAAGGACTAGTTGTAACAAAACAGAATTTGTCATTATAACAAAAATACAAAGAACTCACAAGTAGGGATCAGGGAAAGTTGTATGAAGACAGGCATTTGACTTGAGCTTTGAAGTACAAGCCTAAGTTGGGTGAATGGAAAACGAGACAGAACTTTTACAAAAAGAATAATGTGGAGGAAAGACATTATGACATAGCTTGAAAGGAAAAACTGAGATATAAAAATATCCTCTAAAGTACATCTCAATTCATATATATCTCTAACACTGGTGAATTTCCCTTTTCCACTCTAGGGATATCTGTCTCTATAAGCAAGACCAGGTGCCTGGAATCAGAGAATCTCTCCCCTGAACAGTATTAGAGGAACACTGAAGATTCCTTAACTATCAGACTTTTTCATTATTTTATCTCAGAGGGTCCATTATATGTTAATATTGCAGTTCTAAGATTAGTACTTGCTTCTATTAGTCTTGTTAGAGGTGCTGGCTGACTTTCAGTGAGGCACCTTGGAGTTTTGAATGAACAGGGAAATATGTTTTTATCAGAACCTTTTTCAAACTTTTCTTCTAGATTTTGGCAGATGAATAGTTTCATCCATTTTATTGTGATCCTCCTTGGTTTTAATGGCAGAAGGTGGCATTTTCTGACCTTCCCTTGCATCCTGGGCCCTTGCCTAGTCACGGGTAGCAGCCCTTGTTTTAGCCACAAGGAGTCAACAAACATGAAGAACGCAAGTACTTTAAGAAGTCTTACTGAATCTAGTGTCTAGTCTGTACTCATATTTCCTTTAAATTAAAGCCTGATTTTTTAAGAGTTAGGACTGTTGGCTGTGGTGTGCAGGGTCATAGAGCCTTGTCGCTCACAGGGTTCCATATTTTCTATGGAATGGATTCATCATGTCTCCTTTTTAACTCCTGAATGAATATTTGTAAAGGTTTATATGAGTGACAGTGTTTACAGGCTACATTCAAATGGTCAAAACATGTCCAGGTTAATTCCCAACTGCATGTTTTATTCAAGAAAACCACCTCTTTTATGCATTTAGGGAACTCTGGATATAGGCA
Organism: Phataginus tricuspis; assembly: GCA_029783875.1. Classification (NCBI taxonomy): domain Eukaryota; kingdom Metazoa; phylum Chordata; class Mammalia; order Pholidota; family Manidae; genus Phataginus; species Phataginus tricuspis. Next base: position 57,154,197 of record JAQQAC010019963.1, on the reverse strand, counting down.
CTTTGGAAACCACACACTTAATAAGGAAAACAAGATCTGTCTGCTCTTTACCGCTCTACTACAGCAGCTGACCCATCTGTCAGACAAAGGCTGTTTCTTATTAAGACTGTTTCATTCAGTGAAATATATTTAAGCCTTTTATGAAGAAAGTTGATCCTCATTTATTGTATGTGTTTGGCACACTGGGTATTATGTCTGTTTCCATTTTAGGCACTGGCTTCTGAGCTTCTGGTAAATACCCATAATGTACTACAAACCACATACCTGTGGTTCCTCTATTTTAAAAGAAAAGGGGAGATTCCTTTTATGTTTCTCAGCTACCCTACCCTCCAACACCTTCCTGTACAAGTCTGCCAATACCTATTGTGGCTCTAACCATTCTATTCACACGTCCTTATTCCTAGATGTATATAGAGCCATTACATCCCGGTACTCGTGATGCAAGGATGCCAGCCCTGCCCTTTTATCATTTGATCTAACAGAAATGCTCCCCAGTCTCCCCACGGACTTGTCTCCTAGAGCCATCTATCAGAGTTTGACCCATATAGGAGGGAAAAAGGTATATTTAACCATACATAGCAGCTCAATTATGTCAGTTGATTGACTGAATGAATAGGATGAATGAGGGAAAAAAAAGGAGAAATTATAAAAAGGGGAGAAATAAAGGGCGACAGACAAACAGGGTTTCCTGAGAGGCCCTTGTAGTTTTTCCCTGAAAGCAAGTCATCTTTAAAGGAACATGCCCACCTGCACCCATTCTTTTGCATATGGGACCTCACCTGACAAAGTAGAGCAAATGAAAGTTTGGATAAACAAACATATCTCTAGTAGCTTTGCCAGTATTTTCAGATTTGATGTCTGTTTCCACAGCAAAAGGTTTGGCAAGGCTGGTCATAGCCTTTCATGTTCTAAATTCAGGCAAAAGCTGTAAGTCACACTTGTGTCTTTTCAGTAACTTTGTGCTTAAACTCAGAGGCTTATTAATTCAAGTGAGAAATATTTTCATTGTATTAATGAGGTTTCATTTTTGGCTGTTTACATTTCTAATGAAAGTGAAAGCAATTACAGGAACAGTGTTAACAGGGAGTGTTCCTCGGGGAAATGCAGAGCTCCTGGAGTCTGGCTCTGGCCTTGAGAACTCCCACCACCAGTCCCTTCCTCAGGGAACTCTCTCAGCCAACTCTTACTCACCTGCCTATTTTGATGCCATTTCCTCATGTTTGGCTAAACCATTTGTAAGAATGTTAAAGAAATCTGACAAGACTCAAAGAACAAAACTGCACTGTGTAAGTGAAATATTTCCCTAGGCATCCATAGTAACTCTTCTTAGACCAGTTTCTGTAACAACGTGAAATAAACACAAAAAATAACCCATAACTGAAGACTACTTCACCCTTGAACAAGAACTTACTTTGTTTCTATGATGGAAGACTTTTATATAAGGAAACAAAGGAAGTGCACCCGAATTACTGGGAAAGCATATTCATAGGGCCCATTCCCAGATTCAGTCCAGGAGTTGATATGCCCTGAGACTCCCTGCCTGAACTATCAGTTTAGAATTGGGATAGATTTTTTTAATAAATATCCTTAAACTGCTTGTATATATACTTTAAAATTCTTCAGATTTGTACATTTGCATACACTTATTTGCAAGGAACCATGTAAGCACTTCCACTAGTTTTTATCCTCTCAAAGGTAAAGGGGGCCACAGCTCACTTGGCATTGAGTTCTTCACCACCAACACAGTACGCACTCAATAAGGGCTTGCAAAACACCATTAATGAACCAATCCTGATTTTCTCAAGCAGGCTCATTGGCCTTGATTCTCTCTTCCCATGTTATCATTTATTTAAAATCTGAATGTGAGGGTAGTTCTCATGCTAAGTGGTCAAAATAATAACTTCTCACATCTCAAAGAGTACTGTATTTTAAATATATCACCATCCATCAATAACATGTTACCAGAATTTAAGAAGAAAAATAAAAGATAAACTAATTTTGCTGGAGCTGTTTTGAAATAGTTTAGAAAATCACAAGACTTACGTGGGATTTGTCTAGAATTAAGTTACATCTTGAAAATCCTTTCCAGCTCTATAATTCCATTTTCTCCTGTTAGGACTCAATACCTAAAATTGTCCACAAGCTTCTGAACAAAGATGCTTTTGTTCTGCTATCAAGGGATTCTGTGTCTCCATTTGACCTGCAGAATTGTGCTCAGGACAAGTTGGGTGTCAAAATACAGAGAAGGGCCCTGAAACATCTTGCTGGCCTGACCAAAACATGTGGTGTTATCTGCAACTACTGTCTGTTTGCCTACCTAGAGAGTTTAACTTTGTAATTACTTTGAAATAGGGTTGCTTCTTGGGTGAATAAACTAAACCATAGACCCTATTTGAAAGAGTCTGTTTTCATGACTTGCTTTTCTTTTTCCGTAATGGTTGAATGCAAAGCCAAGAACCGATTATTTAGCAACCCAATCCGTGGCTCAGCAACCTGAAATAGGACAGCAATAGAATTAGACCAGGAGAGGGCTGATGGACCAGAAGGGGCTCTTTTTCAATCCAGCCCCCACTTCAAATAGAATTGAGTTGGTAACAATCCTAAAAGGCAGGGTTTGTCATTTATTTTCCTTTGTTTTTCCAGGTCAAAATTGGTCTGTTTTATTTATGGGCTTTTAACATATTTTTCACAAAGATAGAATAAGAAATCTGAATTGGGTTACATTCACAGTTCTTTAGGAAGCTTTTCCCACATTAAGTTTCTAGCATGTGCTAAAGTCCAATTACTGATAAGTCAAAATAATTTTCACAATTCAAGACATCCTAAAAACTGAGGGGGAGGAGGGAAGGGATGATGGGTTTGGTTCAGTATAAATTAATAGCAATTAGCTAACAATATTGTGAAGTATGTCTTCCGGCACCAAGCTCCTCTGTCTTTAATACACTGTCACGCAGAGCTCAGCACAGGCGGCTGTGCTGGCAGGATAAGTAGAACAGAAAGACCCAGGCTTCCTGGGTCACCACCAGGCTTTTGGCAGCGTGAGGGCTGTGGGTGTCGGTTTCCTCACTTACAAACCGAGGAGCTTGGACCATCAAATCCCTAAGCTTACCGTCAACTCTGTTGTCCTATAATCATGTAAGTTGACCCCTGAAGACTTGTTATTAAATAATATTAGTGAAATCCCAAGCAAAATATAATTATAATTTAATTCACAACACCTTTAAATCTCTGGTTTAGCTATACTGTCATTAATTTTAGCCCAATTTAGACATGTCCTCATGTTAAAATTGGATACAATTGATGCTTCTGGATAAAAGAAATCTAGCTCAAGACTCCAACATTACTTCATGCAATAGGTAATTACTAGTAGGGATACAAGGTGTTGAGCCCACCAATGTTTTTCATTCCTCTTAAAAATAATTGAATAAAGCAACAGCATTAGAAATCATCTTAGAATCGTTTTATGTTTTGTCTTCCGCATATAGTTTATTTTTGCAAAGAATATCATACATGCTATTCTATGCTCTGATACTTTTATATGGCATATCAGCATATTTTGTTTCTTCACATGAGCTTCATAACTGTCATTTTAATGGCTGTAAGTCGATCTCTCACGTTGGTATACCATAACCTGTTAGCCATTCTCCCAAGTCTGTTTCTAGTTTTGATTTACAAAGTCATATATTCAAACCAGTAACTTGGCATTTGATAGGATTTTATTCTATCCCTACAATAATCTATATTTATCCTTTTCATTTTACTTGCCTAAAGTTACCTCAGGTGGATTTACTTTGGTCCTAATACTTTTTTTCACGTTTTTCTATTTAAAGAACATTTGACCAATTTAAAGTTGCATTTTTTAAAAGTCACACATAAAGACATATACATCTTTCTTAAAAATGTAGTAAAACAAGTTTTCCATTTTAGCTACTTTAAAGTACACAATCCAGCGGTATTTTATTCACAGTTACATGCAAAAACTTCATTCCTCTTAATAGCTGAATAATAAATAGTCTGTTGTATGCACATTTTGTTTATTGATGCATCTGCAACTTGGGCTATTTCCAGCTTCTGGCTAGCTTTCTGAAGAACTGCCAAATTGTTTTCCACAGTAACTGTACCATTTTACATTCCCATCAGCACTGTTCACGGGTTCTAATTCCCCCACATCAAAGCTTATTACTTTGTATGTATCACAGTCGTCCGAGTAGGTATGAAGTGGCATCTCGTTGTGGCTTTGATTTGCATTCACCTAACAACTGTCACTTCATTTGCTTATTGGCCTGTGTGTATCTTCTTTGAGTAAATGTCTATTCGTGTCCTTTGCCCATTTTTTAATTGGGATGTTTATTTTGTTTAGTTTTAGAATTTCTTTATATTTTCTGGATATTAAGACTTTCAGATATAACTTGCAAATATTTTCCCCCATTCTATAGGTTGTTTTACCTTGTTAATGGCCTTTCATGCACAAAAATTTAATTTTTATACAGTCTAGTTAATCTATTTCTTCTGTTGCTTGTGCTTTTGATGTCATATCTACTTCACTTTTTTATTTCTTTAATCTGTTTCCCTTTTTACTTCCTTCAGATTCCTTGAAGTTACTTTATCGCTAAGTTATATTATTGTTAAATAGTAATCCAAGAATGAGATATCTGGGAATAAGACAAAGATTTGCAAAAACTTGTTTTCCTACAGTTTATTTTTAAATACTTGAATAAGTTGAAATTTTTCTATGTGCCACTGTTAATAGCTATGAACAACTTTTTTCTATCTTTAGAAATGGCAATATTTCAGTGGCTAGTGAATGCAGATGCAGCTTACAGAGCACTTTGGGTTGCTTCAAGGAGGAAATAGCTGCCCTAGACTTCCTTGGAGAAGTGCCTGAAGATAATGAAAATGCTGTGTGAAGGGTAAACTAGGAAGGATCTCAGTTAAACAGGGAGTTTAAGGTACACTCCCGGCAGGTTGGTTCTCTCAAGAACTAGGTATAGTCATTACACATCTGAGGGTGCTAACTCCCTCATTTAAGGGAAGGAAATTCCAACAGAGATATTTTAGGGAAGTGTTGAGAGTCTGTAATTTCTGCAGTTGGAGTATGTTTTTGGTCATATGGTTGATTCTTCCAAATACATGATCTTCTAAATAGTTTTATTTGTTCCTGGCAGTGCCTTTGCCCTCAAAGACTTTGTACAAATATTAAATCTCAATACCAGGCTGTCAGAGCTTTGCCTTCTATTTCATCTTTAGCTTGCAGTTCCTGCCGCACAGCGGCCTGCAGTAATCGGGTTCAGCTTGACTCCCTGACCCAGCTCCGGCAGCCTCGCACGTCCAAGGAGCTTTCAGATTATTCAAATGTCACATGCTTTCTGAAGTCTGACCTCACTAGGGAAAAGACATGCCATAGCTTTAGAGAGATGGAAAGAAAAAGTATTTGAAAATGGAAATAATTTCCACTGATGGTCTGTTAAATTCACAAAATTTATATTATCTGGGTTTCCAAATTGCCTAAGAATACCACCAATAGTTAAAAATTGACCATCTCTTTGTAGCAGTACTGAGACAATTGATGGGCTATCTTATTTTCTACTTTATGATCTGGTATTTCAATCATTATAAAGAAAGTTGTAAACTTAGATTTCAGAAAATTCAATAACTTGTTTATAAGGTTTATTTCTTAAATTTCTTTAACTCTTCTCCTGTTCCCGCAAAATCTCTAATTCATTCAGATAATAAGTGTGAAGACAGACGGATGATCTTAGATTTTACTTTACTTACAAAGCTAGTAAGATAGCCTGCCACAATTTCATGGATGCTGGCAGATGACATGCGACTCTTGAATTAGAGATTCCCTGCAACAGCATCAAAATATCATCACCTTCTTTCACTGGTTGCCCGAGCTGCAGTTCCCACAGGGTGATAGCCACAGGACCGTGTAACAACGACACACACAGCAGATTGCATTGCAAGAGAGGTATCTGAGCTTAAATCTGAATCCTTTGTGAGAATCAATAAGCAACCTGCCCTGTGCTCCAGATGGAGACACCATTGTCCAAGGCTGTTCATTATTCAAACATCCTTGAAAAGATATTCTGGAGGAACGACAACTTGGAGTTCCATGGAGAATTGTACATGTATATATACCTGATGCTGTCAAAATGTTGGTATAAATTCATAAATGGTAAATCATGGAACAAGAAAGATTCAAATTGAAAATGGCCCCTTCCCAGAGACTGATAAGGTCAAGATATTGGGGTTAGCCTTCACATGCCAGGATGAGAGACTAATTGGCACCAGCGTGTAGATATTTTACATCTAAAATACTTTATATCTACCTCATATGTGCCAGATACTTTGTCTACTGTATGCCTAGCATTCACTAAGCATTTTCAGAATCACTGTTGTCATTAGCTCCAGGAGAGGGTCAACAGCTAGTTTTTGTGCTTCTGGACTCAGACCTGCACCGTTTGGGATGCCCTTCTCCAGACAGGTGCAAGCCCTACTGCCTCATGCCTTCAAGCCTTTGCTCAGAAGTTTCTTAGGCCTACCCTGATCACCCATAGAAGTTCTCATTCTCTCCTGTCTACTCCCCATTCCCTTTATCCAGCTTTTCTCCATCTCTTATTTATTACCTTCTATTATTTACTTATGTTTTATCTTCAGCTTCCCCCTGGAATGTAAGCTCCATGAGGGCAGGGGTTTGGTTCACTGATGAATCTTTAGCCCCAAGCACCTCACCCATGGTCAGTGCTCAGATTTGTTAAGCAAGGGAACCAAGGCTCAAAGGTACTAAGTACCTAGTCAGGATTTCATAACAAGGCAGGTTTGGGACTCAAATGCAGGTCTTCTGACTTCAAGTTCATTACTAGTTCCACTGTGTAACACTGACTTTCCTCAGCCTGTCCCTATCCTAAGACCTCCAGGCAAGTCTAGGCTAGCTCTGTCTGGAAGCTGAGAGAATCCAGAAAGAAAAGGGAGGAACTGTGAGGGCAGGTCAGCTTTACAGGTAAGCAGATCACCTAATTCAACTGTATGCCTGTGAGCTGGCCTCCTGGGTTAATACCAGCTGCAGTTCTCTGAACCCTATAAATGTGAACTGTCAGAAGTCTAATCCCTCCAAGTCAGGACTGCTCATAGTAATAAACACTCTATATAGAATTTTAATCTACAAAGCAATTTATAGAACTCTCACTATTGAATCCTCTTAGGATTCCCAGGATGTGGGCAAGATAAAGATAGCAGAACTTGAAAATAATGAAGTGTGTGTAAGAAAGGCAGCAGAAAGGCCTCATGAGATGACTGGAGAGCACCCAGAAAAGCTTACCTCATTCTGACCTTCCAAATGTCCCCATCACTGCTAACAACTTTTAGGAACACTTTAACCCCAGCATCTGTGTATCCTCTAGTCAGTGATAAACTGATCAGCATCCCTCACATCGGAGTTATTTTTCGCATCCCAATAGCACATTTGTATACGTACCACATATCTACACTAAAAGACCCAAAAATCTTCTTCCCTTAAATCAAATAATTTTGAGCTATCCATAAGGTAACCACTTGACATATTTATTGCTAAAGTTTAAACCAAGTAAGATTAAATGCAACTCCTTAGTCACACCGCCACATGTTCAGTGTTCAGTACAGACATGTGGCTGGTGGCCAGCACATAGGACAGGGCCGGTCGAGGACCCTTCCATCATCACAGGAAGTCCCATTAGACAGCATGACTCTAGGTGTGGCCCACGTGACTCAGGACTGGTCTCAGCCTGCATCTTAACCTAGTAGAGCAGGAACTGTTCTCAGTCTGTCGGCACCCCTGGGGCGGGACTTACACAAGCCTATTATCTCTCCCACAGTTTGCTTTTGGTCAACGTTGAGCCATTGCTTCATCTTGTTCTGTCTTTTGAGGCCATGGAATATTTTATTTTCTGTCATGTCATAGATCCACTGGCCTTGAGCCCCCAACAGCTCAGTCTTCCTCCTCCCCACTCCCCTACTCACAGTCTTTCTCAGTTTGCTGACAGTTCCTGGCCACATAAAGCTTAAAACAATCTGCCTTGCTGTTATCTCACTCTTTGAGAACATAAAACTAATCCTCTCTATCCAAATTAAGTTACAGAGCACTATTAGCTATAATTCCAGAAAGGATGGGGAGGGGTGGCAAAATATGTTCTAGTAGAAATTGGCCAGGTTTGAAGGTAGGAGATTTAGGGTTTAACACTGCTTTACCCATAGACCACTCACTTTACTCCTCAGAGTCACCTTTGTTGTCATTTGGAAAAGTATTCCCTTCTGCTGGAGGTTTGGGGAATACTTTAAGAGCATGAAATATACCAATATAATCAATTTTAGATCTTGTTGGAAATTTAATTAAAAACAAATTCTCCCAACCCAGAAAACCCATTTATACAGGTGGTAGAGGAAGAAAAGTTCTATTAGTAAGTGAGCATTGAATCAGAAGGTGATGAGATCAGAGACAATCTGCTAAGACATAGCAGAGACAAATGAAATCTCACTCTTATATAGCCAGACAGAGACAACCTGTTACCTATATGGTCTCAAGATAAACAATAGTCCTCAAAAAAATTGTCACACCCAGTACATCCCAGATTCACCTGGTAGTTGAGATGACCATCTGTGTTAGCTAAGTGGTTATATACAAAGGAAAAATAAACTTCTCATTTTATGACAGGAGGTAGTTTTGCAGCTTGGAGCAGGGCACCGACCTAAGTCGGCTCCTCTCCGCAAAACCAGGGAGATGGCGTTGCTCTCTCCCTCAGTTACATGTCAAAGGAATGGCTCCTGTGTCCTTAAAAGACAGTCCTAGTCATAAGACTGGCAAGAGGCTTTTGAAAGACTTAATACTCAAAGGGGTAGAGAAAGAATTTACAATCACAACTTTGCAAAAGAAAATACTCTAAGGGAGGGTATGTCTTTTCCTTATTCTTAAAAAGGATAATTAAGCCTCATCCTTTTCATTTGTATTTGCCCTTAAAGTCTGAATAAGCAATATATTAATATAAAAGTGACCACAAAATAATGGGACCTTATTTGACTAATTGTTGGGAAAATAAGTCTGAATTAAAGAATCTAAATTGAAAATTAAGAGAAATTTTTACTCAAATGCACAAAGTAAACTAGACATATTAGAACATTTAGAATAGACAGCTTTCAATTACTTGTCAATCATTTCTTTGTAAATAACTTCAGTCACTAAACAACTTTTAATCCCCAAAGAACATACCAAGGACCTCCACTTACTGACATTCTCTGAAATAACCCTAGCTTACTATTTCTAACAATATTTTATGCTGTTTGTAGAAAAATGTTATTTTATAGGCAGTACAAATACTTTTCTATATATTTTGAAATAGTGACATTCACATAAAATTTACTATATGAATCAAACGAAGAAAATTCTTCGTGGATGCATTGCCTTATGATAGGTTGTGGGGAGGCTGGGGTTCCTATGGCCAGGATCCTCACCGAATATAAACCACCTGATGATGTAACAGGCCTGTTGCTGGGCTACCGCTTCCACACCTTTAGGCAATAACCTATTACTGTGCTATGTAGAGAGCTTGGCCCAGTGCTCTGGACCGAGGCAGACATGCTAGTGTTCGACCTACTGCCAGGAGAACAAGCCAGGTAATAAACCTTTTCACCCCAAAGAACATTTTGCTGTCAATTTCTTGGTCACATTAAATCCACAGAGAAGTTGCCCAGGGCTGAAACCCATTGGCAAGACAATTGGCGAAAGTCGGCAGGGTTCATTGTTGACCAAGAAAAAAAGGCTGCCCTTATGTGAGTGGTGCTTCAGCGGGCTGCCCCTGTGAATAGGGAGACAGTGGATTGTCCCCCAATGGGTATGTGGTCTGAGGTGGCTTGTCTGCCTCCTAGAGGACTGGGCCCCACCCCAGGACTGGAGGCAAGTGGAGGTGACACCTGAAGCAGTAGGGGAGGCCCTTGTTATAGTAAGCAGATCCTTTGAGAAGCAGAGTGCCCGTGAGGCAGCAGGGACTGTGGGTTGGCTGCTTCTCACTATACTGAAAAGGTCTACAGAAGAGACCCAAGAAATGGTAGCACGAGAAGGTGAGCTGCAAACTTCTGTGGATTCCCTGAAGAGAGAAATGGCATTGATGACAAAGGAGATGGCACGAGAACCCCGGGAGCAAGGTGCTATTGGAGAGGTAACAATTCGTTACAGGACGAGATGGCAGTGCTGCCAGGTGTTCTGAAGGAGGAAGAGGCCATCAAGGAAAATGATGAACTCCTGAGGGAAGCACAGGCGGAGGTGGCATGAGAACGTCAGCTGTGAAGCATTGAGAGAAGGTAAGAAAGCTGCTGAAGACCGAGGTAGCATTGCTGCGAGGCACGGTAGAAAAGGTAAAGGCTGTAGCAGAGGAGACACTCAGGGTAGTCGAGAGAAAGGTGCCTTCAGCCCCAGAAAGGGAGGAGCTGCGGAAGGATGAAGGGGTGATGCCAGAGGCACTGGCCCCTCCTGTATTAAAAGCACACCAGGTGGTTGTAAAAAAAATAAAGACCCAGCAGCTGAAAGTTCCCCAAGGAGAGGAGCAGCCCCCCTCCCCAGGTCGTGGAGCCCTTTATGCTCTGCCCCTATACTCAGGCTGAGCTGGTGGATTTGGGTTCCCGGTTTAGGCAGAAGCCCTCAGAGTCAATATCAGCTTGGCTCCTGCGTCTGTGGGACTTAGGGGTGGATGGAATTGTTCTGTCGGGGTCAGAGATGGGAAAGCTGGCTTCCCTGACAGTGCAGCCACCCATAGCTTTCCTGTGCCTCGGCAGGTGACTATTACCAAGCAGTACAAACTGCTTGGAGGGCATAAAGAGATTGGAGAAACTCTCCAGGAGCTGGAAAAGGTGGGTATTATAAAGCCCACCCATAGTCCTTTCAATTTCTCAGTGTGGCCAGTAAAAAAGCCAGATGGCTCCTGGCATATGACTGGATTACAGAGAACTGAATAAGGTCATACCCCCTACGCATGCTGCTGTCCCCTCTATTGCAGGCTTGATGGATACCCTCAGCCATGAACTAGGAACATATCATTATGGGGTAGCTCTTGCTAATGCCTTCTTTTCCATTGACATTGAGCAGGAAAGTCAGGAACAGCTTGCCTTCATGTAGGAAGGACGGCAATGGACTTTCACCATCCGCCCACAGGGACACCTCCACAGCCCCACCATCTGTCACAGACTTGTAGCCCAGGACTTGGCCACATGGGAGAAACCACCAACAGTGTGGCTGTACCATTATATTGATGATGTCATGCTCACGTCTGATTCTCTTTCAGATCTAGAACGTGCAGCACCTTGACTGCTGCAACATTTACAGGAGAAAGGATGGGCCGTGAACAGCACCAAGGTCCAGTGACCTGGTTTGTCTGTCAAATTCTTGGGGGTCATCTGGTCAGGTAAGACCAAAGTTATACCAGAAGCGGTTATAGATAAAGACCAGGCTTTTCCTACCCCCACAACTGTAGCATTGCTCCAGGAGTTTCTGGGTCTTCTAGGCTACTGGAGAGTGTTTATCCCGCACTTGGCACAAATTCTGAAGCCCTTGGTATGAAAGGGTGGTATGAAAGGGCATCAGGTGGGACTGGGATGAGACATGTGCATCTGCCTTTACTACAGCAAAACAGGCAGTCAGGGCTGTGCAGGCCCTGAGTTTGATAGACCCATCAAGGCCCTGTGGGCTGGATGTTCATGTGACTGAAGACAGTTATGGCTGTGGTCTCTGAAAGCGGATTCAAAGAACTCGCCAACCCATTGGATTTTGGTCACAACTCTGGAAAGGGGCAGAGGTACAATACACTTTGATAGAAAAACAACTGGTTTCCGTGTATCACGCCTTGCTGGCTACAGAACCCATCACTGGAATGGCTCTGATAAAGGTAATAACCACCTGTCCCATCTTGGGGTGGGTACGAGACTGGACCCAAAAGCCAAGGAGTGGTGTGGCGCAAATGCTCACACTAGCCAAGTGTATATATATAGCAGTTAGACAAGTGTATATATGTTATAGCAGTGTAGTGCCCTCTCTAGTAGCCCCTTGAGTGAAGATCTCCAATGCTTGTTGGGCCTGGTGACACATACTAGTGAAATGCAGGAAGATCTTGCTTTTGAACCATTATTGGCAGAGAATCCCTATCGGGAGGGAAGAGCCCCTATACCCAAAGATGCATGGCACACAGATGGCTCCAGCCATGGGCAGCCCCCAAAAGGGAGGGCCATAGCTTGCTATCCTAAGACTGAGACAATATGGATGGAAGATGGTGAGGGGAAGAACAGCCAATGGGCAGAGTTGAGGGCCATGTGGCTTGTGATCAGCCAGGAGCCCTCCCCTATAGTTGTCTGCACTGACAGCTGGGCTGCCTATCGGGGCTTGACCCTGTGGTACCATCCTAGTACCATGACAACTGGCTGGTTGGTCACTGACCTCCTTAGGGGCAAGAATTGTGGCAAGACTTATGGGCCTGTGGTCAGACTAAAATAATTACAGTATACCATGTGACAGGTCATTTGCCACTGGCATCCCCAGGAAATGATGAAGCAGATAAATTGGCCCAGATACGTTGGTTAGAAGGAAAGCCTGCCTCTGATGTAGCCTAATGGTAACATCAGAGTTTGTTGCATGCGGGGCAAAAGACAATGTGGGCTGTAGCCTGTCGGTGGGGCTTGCCTTTGACCTTTGAAGAAGTTAGTAGAGCCCAGCAGTAGTGTGTTGTGTGCTCTAAAAGGGACTCACACTGAGTTCCACAGCAACATGGGACAATAGCTAAGGGGCCTATACCCCTCATCAGGTGGCAGATAGACTATATTGTGCCTCTAACTGTCTCAGAAGGATATTGGTATGCGGTGGCCTGTGTGGACACAGCTACTGGACTTCTGGTTGCTTTTCCTACCTGTTGTGCAGACCAGCAGATGACCGAAAGAGGCCTGGAGTGTCTCTTTGCTGCCTATGGCCAACCACAGGTAATTGAGAGGGATCAGGGAACCCTTTTACTGGACCTACACTGTAAGAATGGGTGCAACAGCTGGGAATCAAATGGAAGTTTCATGTGCCATACAATCCTAGCAGAGAGGCTAGTGCTCGACCTACCACTGGGAGAACATGCCAGTAATAAACCCTTTCACCCCAAAGAACATTTTGCTGTCAATTTCTTTGATCACATTAAATCCATAGCGAAATTGCCCAGGGCTGAAACCCATTGGCCAGACATAGGTCTTGACCTCATTTGTTCTATTTTTGAAATGTTGCATGTAACAATGATATGCTCTCACCAACTTGTTATAATTTAGGAAGACTAAAATTCCCCTGCATCACTTCATAAAAAACAGTTGATTCCAATGCTTCATAAGATTCACCTTCAAAAGAGTCATAGCATTATTCATGTCAAGGAACAGTCAGCTGTGGTCCATGTATTATGTATATTTCCTCCTAATATGATGCTTTACTGTCAGTCAAATGGTCAGAACATAGCCAAGATTTTTGTGTACTCATTGAATATATAGTTATCAACCCAGCTAATTTGCAGTTGAATGTTTAAATGGTTTGATGCATTATTTTAGGTATTCAGCAGAATTCAAATGTAGGAGGTAACATGTTTCAATAACTTTTCGATGGCATCCTGTTGCCCTTAAAATGACTTTGAAATGCTTTCACTAGACTTAAACACTAAATAAGTACTTCTGCCCTCAGGCATCTGCCCATTTCCCTGCCTTCAATTCACCCCATCTGTTTCTTATCTCCCATTAGGCCTGCCTAGGCTTTTTCCAGTTACCAGGCTTTCTCTTGATTAAAGGTTGAAATATTTCCTATCCCACTATCTTGCCAATGGGTTTCAGCTCGGGGCAATTTCGCTGTTGATAGCAAAACGTTCTTTGGGGTGAAAGGGTTTCTTACCCGGCAAGTTCTCCCGGTGGTAGGTACAGCACTAGCCTCTCTGCCTTCACCCAGAGCACTGGGCTGAGCTCTCTATCTAGTGCAATAATAGCTTATTGCCTGAAGGTGTGGAAGCAGTAGCCTAGCAACAGGCCAGTTACATCATCAGGTGGCTTAAGTTCAATGAGGATCCTGGCCATAGGAACCCCAACTTCCCCGTACTCCACCCCTCCAGGATTCTCGCCTTACAATCTACATGCTTTCCATCTTCCGCAATGGTCCCTGGGCAAGAAAGCTGGAGCACTGTAACCAGATTCCACAATAGCAACAGAGGATAACAACAACATAGAGATAATAAAAATTAAGATACAGCAAGATTTGGATACAGGTAACAAAAATTATATTAATCCTCAAGCCAGAGGAGGTTCCTAATAACAAAAATTATAATAATCCTCAAGCCAGAGGAGGTTCCTAATCCACAAAGACTTTAGGGGCAATAAGACACATGTTTTAATGACACCAACATGGGCAAATCTTGTCCATCAGGTAGGATGCATGCAAGAGAGTGGTCCTGTGATAGGACGGTAGCAGGAAGGGGGGTCCCTTCCAGGTCTAGTATACCATACTTTTACTCCTTTCCCTGTGGGGTTTACTGAAGGGTCTATATATAGTGCTACTGGAGGTGCATGCACCGGCCATAATGATAAAACAAACTCCCCAGTAAGGTGTTCCTACCTTTTGGCCATTCAGGATATACTACTGTGACCTTTGGCAGCCACTCTGCTGTTATTCCAGGAATACACAGGAGGCCAGCTTCCAGACCTTGTCCCCAAGGTGCCAGGAGATCCAGCTATCATTAGTCCTTGTGTTGAAAGGTCCAAGGCCACATCCACTCAATGGAGTCTGCGGGGTTCAGTGCAGTTGGTGCTGGCAGCAAGATATTATTCTGGTGGCCGAACCTTGGCTTCAGTGATTCTTCTTTGGTTTGTACTTGTAGTTGTATAGGGGAGGCAGCCATATGTGTTAACATGTCTACAGGGCTCAGGGCTCCCTTTCGGGGTCTCTCATTCAAACACCGTAGCATGGTTCATAATCGGACGCACCATCCCAACAGACGATAGGTATCTGACTTTAGTCCGAATTTTAATAAGCCATTGGGCCTCTCTATCACGCCTGCTGTGGTAGGATTGTATGGCACATGAAACTTCCATTTGATTCTCATCTGTTGCACCCATTTTTGCCATGTATATGCAGTAAAATGGGTGCCCTGACCACTCTCAATTACCTGAGGTCAGCCATAGGCAACAAAGAGACCCTCCAGACCTCTTTGGTCATCTGCTGTCTGCACAACGGGTAGGAAAAACAACCAGAAGTCCAGTAGCTGTGTCCACACAAGTCACTGCATACTGATATCCTTCTGACACAGGTAGAGGCCAAATATAGTCTATCTGCCACCTGAAGAGGGGTACAGACCCCTTAGCTATTGTCCCATGTTGCTGTGGAACTCGGTGTAAGTCCCTTTTGGAGCACATGACACACTCTGCCGGGCTCTACTAACTTCTTCGAAGGTCAAAGGCAAGCCCCACCGACAGGCTACAGCCCACATTGTCTTTTGCCCCGCATGCAACAAACTCTGATGTTACCATTAGGCTACATCAGAGGCAGGCTTTCCTTCTAACCAACGTATCTGGGCCAATTTATCTGCTTCATCATTTCCTGGGGATGCCAGTGGCAAATGACCTGTCACATGGTATACTGTAATTATTTTAGTCTGACCACAGACCCATAAGTCTTGCCACAATTCTTGCCCCTAAGGAGGTCAGTGACCAACCAGCCAGTTGTCATGGTACTAGGATGGTACCACAGGGTCAAGCCCCGATAGGCAGCCCAGCTGTCAGTGCAGACAACTATAGGGGAGGGCTCCTGGCTGATGACAAGCCACACTGTGCACGACTCTGCCCATTGGCTGCTCTTCCCTCACCATCTTTGATCCATATTGTCTCAGTCTTAGGATGGAAAGCTATGGCCCTCCCTTTTGGGGGCTGCCCGTGGCTGGGGCCATCTGTGTACCATGCATGTTCAGGCATAGGGGCTCTTCCCTCCCAACAGGACTCTCTGCTACTAAAGGTTCAAAAGAAAGTTCTTCCTGCTTTTCACTTGCATATGTCACTGGCCCCAATAAGCATTGGAGTTCTTCACTCAAGGGGCTACTAGAGAGGGCACTACGCTGCGGTAGGTAAGCACCCCACTTGGCTAGTGTGGGCGTTTGCGCCACACCACTCCTTGGCTTTTGGGTCCAGTTTCGTACCCACCCCAAGACTGGATAGGTGGTTATTACTTTATCAGGGCCATTCCAGTAATGGGTTCTGTAGCCATCAAGGCGTGATACACGGCAGCCAGTTGTTTTTCTATCAACGTGTATCACACCTCTGCCCCTTTCCAGAGTTGTGACCAGAATCCAACATGTTGGGGAGTTTCTTCCAGCCGCTGCCAGAGACCCCAGCAATAACTGTCTTCAGTTACATGAACATCTAGCTCACAGGGCCTTGATGGGTCTATCACACTCAAGGCCTTCATGACCTTGACTGTCCATTTTGCTGTAGTAAAGGCAGATGCACATGTCTCATCCCAGTCCCACCTGATGCCCTTTCATACCAGCTGGTATAAGGGCTTCAGAATATGTGCCAAGTGTGGGATAAACACTATCCAGTATCCTAGAAGACCCAGAAACTCCTGTAGCAATTGTACAGTTGTGGGGGTAGGAAAGGCCTGGACTTTATCTATAACTGCTTCTGGTATAACTTTGGTCTTACCCGACCAGACGACCCCCAAGAATTTGACAGACAAACCAGGTCCTTGAACCTTGGTACTGTTCATGGCCCATCCTTTCTCCTGTAAATGTTGCAGCAGTCAAGGTGCTGCACCTCCTATATCTGAAAGAGAATTGGACGTGAGCATGACATCATCAATATAATGGTACAGCCGCACCGTTGGTGGTTTCTCTCATGTGGCCAAGTCCTGGGCTACAAGTCCATGACATATGGTGGGGCTGTGGAGATATCCCTGTGGGAGGATGATAAAAGTCCATTGCCATCCTTCCCACATGAAAGCAAACTGTTCCTGACTTTCCTGCTCAATGTCAATGGAAAAGAAGGCATTAGAAAGATCTACCACATAATGATATGTTCCTAGTTCATGGCTGAGGGTATCCATCAGGCCTGCAATAGAGGGAACAGCAGCATGCATAGGGGGTATAACCTTATTCAGTTCTCTGTAATCCACAGTCATACACCAGGAGCCATCTGGCTCTTTTATTGGCCTCAACGGGGAACTGAAAGGAGTATGGGTGGGCTTTATAAGACCTACCTTTGCCAGCTCCTGGAGAGTTTCTCCAATCTCATTATGCCCTCCAGGCAGTTTGTATTGTTTGGTATTAGTCACCCTCCAAGGCACAGGCAAAGCTACGGGCGGGTGCCTAGCATGTCCTCTCAGAACTGCCTTCACCACACGTACTCTCAGTCTGAACTCACCTGCAGTGGTCTGCAACCATAGACCCTGCAGGATATCAATCCCCAAAATATACTCAGGGATAAGAGATATATACACAGTAAAGTCTTTTGGGTTTATACGCCCTATTCCCAAAGGGATTTGGGGTTTTTTCCTCTGATAGCCTTACCCCCATATCATACTGATAGTGGGTGTCCTGGGGAACCGTTCAGTGTTACCATGAATCAGTGAACATTCAGCCCCAGTGTCCACCAGAGCCAGGAAACATTGTATGTTCACTGGGGACCAATGGATGGCTATTTCAACGTGTGGCCTCTGGTCCCCCCCGGTCCCTCAGGGCAGATACCTTGACCTTCCCCTCAGTCAAACCGTGTTCCCCAATCACCTTCCTGTGCGGGCTTAAGTGAGGTTGGCCCGCTCTTCAGCAGGAAGTCTTGCAAACACACAGGCTGGACTCGTGGCTCTGTCTCTGACCTCTGCCTCTTTGGTCTTAATGGCTGGAACTGCTGCTCTGGTTTCAGTTGTTGCCATAGCTCTAGTATGATCCTATTTGAGTTCCCATCTAATTTCCTTCCATCTGCTCCTGCCCATTTAAATCAACCCACATCTGGGTCCTCGTAACCTTCATGGGGCCCTCTAAATTCTTCTTGTGAGTGACAGGTCTTATTTCTTTATGAATTCTCATTGCTTCATCCTCTCCTAAGTCTGCTAGTGTACGTGTCACCTTGCTTATGGGATGCCCTAAGTGAGGGGAAAGAATAGGCACTAGAGACCCAAAGAGGGATGTAGGAGCCGTTTGAAGTACAATATTTCTCATCCCAATGGTGAAAAATCTCTTCATCTGGGCCATAATTCTCTGGACTATAGATGGCATTTCTTATGCCTTGTTCTCGTAACACCTGTTGGAGCTCAGCATATGTCTGCCATCTGACAGGAGTGGATGGTAGATCACCCGGATTGGACCACACAGCACGAAGTGCAGCCATGAGTCAATAGAGGAGGGTGTGACTCCCTGGGGTCTGACCTGCATTTTGTAATCACTGCCTCAAGGCTCGCTGCACTGTCTGGGAAGACAGCTTTCCCATCTCTGATCCCGGCAGAACATTTCCATCTACCACTAAGTCCCACAGATGCAGGAGCCAAGCTCATATTGACCCTGAGGGCTTCTGCTTAAACCAGGAACCCGAATCCAACAGCTCAGCCTGAGTGTATGGGTGCGCCATAGAGTGCTCCATGACCTGGGGAGGGGGTTCCTCCTCTCCTTGGGGAACTTTCAGCTGCTGGGCCTTTATTTTCTTTACAACCACTGGGTGTTGTAATACAGGAAGGGCCAGTGCTTCCAGCACCACCCCTTCATCCTTCCCCAGCTCCTCCATTTCTGGGGCTGAAGGCACCTTTCTCTCCACTCCCCCAAGTGCCTCTTCTGCTACAGTGCCTCACAACAATACTAGCTCAGTCTTCAGAATCTCTCTTACCTTCAGCTCAATGCTTCGCACCTGACGTTCTTATGCCACCTCTGCCTGTGCTTCCCTCAGGAGTTCGTCTTTTTCATTGATGGTCTATTCCTCCTTCAGAACACCTGACAGTACTGCCATCTCATTCTATAAAGAGTTGTTTACCTCCAGTGTAGCACAGAGAAGGCAAATAGTGAGTCTGTGGCATCTTACAACACTGATGGACAGTGACTGCATTGGGGTAAGGGTGGGACTTGATAATATGGGTAAATATAGTAACCACATTGTTTTTTTCATGTGAAACCTTCATAAGAGTATATATCAATAATCCCTTAATAAAAAATAAATAAAAATAAAATCACAAATCAAATAGAAAAAAAAAAGAATTGTTTACCTCTTCAGTGGAACCTTGTTGCCAGCATTCTCATGCTGCCTCCTCTCACATCAATGTCATTTCCTTCTTCAGGGAATCCACAGAATTTTGCAGCTTATGTTCTCGTGATGCCATTTCTTGGGTCTCTTCTATAGATCTTTTTAATACTGTGAGAAGCAGCCAACCCACAGTCCCTGCTGCCTCACGGGCACTCTGCTTCTCAAAAGACATACTTACTATACAAAGATCCACCCCTACCACCTCAGGTGTCACCTCCACTTGCCCCCAGTGCAGAGTTTGGGCCCAGTCCTCTAGGAGGCAAGCCACCTGATACCACAGGCCCAATGGGGGCAATTCACTATCTTCCCATTCACAGGGGCAGCCCGCTGAAGCACCCCTCCGATATGGACAGTCTGTCTTTTTCCTTGGTCGACAGTGAACCCTGCCGACTTTCGCCAATTGTCTTGCCAATGAGTTTGAGCCCTGGGCAAGTTCACTATGGATTCAATGTGACCAAAGAAACTGACAGCAAAACATTCTTGGGGTGAAAGGGTTTATTACGTGGCTTCTTCTCCCAGTGGTAGGTCGAGCACTAGTGTCTCTGCCTCTGCCCAGAGCACTGGGCCGAGCTCTTTATATAGTGCAATAATAGCTTATTGCCTAAAGGTGTGGAAGCGGTAACCTAGCAACAAGCCAGTTACATCATCAGGTGACTTAAGTTCAGTGAGAATCTTGGCCATAGGAACCCCAACTTCCCCACGCCCACCTGTCTTGCCAATGGGTTTCAGCCCCTGGCAAGTTCACTATGGATTCAATGTGACCAAAGAAATTGACAGCAAAACATTCTTGGGGTGAAAGGATTATACCCAACTTTATTTCCACGGTGGCAGGTCAGTCCCTAAAATTCCGTTCACTCAGAGCGAGTCTGCATGAAGCAAGCCAGTCTCAAGGACCCTCTGTCTGCACCGCCGTCCTCTGGGCCGCTCTGCACAGTCATTTTAGTTGATAAGAGCTAATGGGTTCTAATCGTCACCTCTTCCAGAAATGGGTGCATTTTAATCAGAGTGCCAGAGAAGTCAAGATGCTGAACCGAGACAAAGAAATGATTCTGATGTGAGAATTTCAGGAGTGGGGACAGATGATTTAAGAAAAGACGTTCCCAGTGTTTCCCAAACTATATGATAGAAGCAAGTTTATGCCTTCGCCCACAGCTGATTCTGTTTGGATGATAGATGGAGTGAAGGGAGAAGGAGCTGCGCTGGTATTTGTACTTGCTGGCTCGTGTCTGGGGAGGGGAAGGGTACTAGAAATTCAATAGTTTTGAGGATAATGGAAGGAAAATTTTTACAATCTAAAAGTATGTCCATCAGAAGGAAGCTGCTTAGAAGGAAAGAAAATAAAATCACAAGCTTTGTACTTCAGCCCGCTTCCAAACTTCAGAAATGCTAACAACAGGACTTCATCTGCTCTCCTTGTCTCACTCCTGAGTGCTTCTCTTTTTCCCTCTGAACCTGGTCACTTTGTTTTATCATTCATTTCCTACCAGCTGTTATGAAATAACCAGGACTGTTTAAGAGGATAAATTCCTATTTTCCCACTTACCTTCACATTCCTGCCCACAACAAAAACACCTGGTGAATCTAATTTTTAAGTAATCAACCTTTTCAATATGGGAATTAAACCATATATACTTGAATTTTTACCCATTTGTAGAAATTCTTCCTGGGAGTCATTCATTTTTCATTAAGCTCCCTGTGCTTTTCATCACTTCCTTCCCTACCTTCTCCCTGTGGTCAGTCTGCCAAAGCAGCTCTATTTCACTCCTATCTCATGCTCACAAATGTAAAACCATTAGCAAATGTTAATAATAGTAGCCCATCAAACTTCATTATTTTAGTAATGGTACCTGTCAAGGTCAGGCACTGATGGCTGTTAATGACCATTCTATTGATAAATAGAGGGGAACTGTATAATATTCGTTTTTAGCAAATAAAATATGTTCTATTTAAGAATTCATTCTGCCAATTAGAATCCAATTAAGCCAGGTTCTAAAGGAAGGCTCATTCAAGGTCTTTCCACTTAAGAATATAGTCACAGAATCAGCAGTTTGACTTCTTTCAATAAATCTCTTATCTCTTTGGAAGCAAACTTTTACCCAAAATAAAGGTGATTACTCTGTAGTCCTCCACTGCCACAGACCTCCCCATCTCAGACCCGAACACAAATCCATACACACAGACTCATCCACTTACCATCTGTGGGAAGGTTGGGGTTCCTATGGCCAGGATCCTCACTGAACTTAAACCTCCTGATGATGTAACTGCCCTGTTGCTAGGCTACCACTTCCACACCTTTAGGCTATGAGCTATTATTGTGCTATATAGAGAGCTCGGCCCAGTGCTCTGGGCAGAGGCAGAGACGCTAGTGCTCGACCTACTGCCGGGAGAACAAGCCGGGTAATAAACCCTTTCACCCCAAAGAACGTTTTGCTGTCAATTTCTTTGCTCACATTGAATCCATAGCGAACTTGCCTGGGGCTGAAACCCATTGGCAAGACAATTGGCAAAAGTCGGCAGGGTTCATTGTTGACCAAGGAAAAAGACAAGCTGCCCTTACGGGAGGGGTGCTTCAGCGGGCTGCCCCTGTGAATGGGGAGACAGTGGATTGTCCACCAGTGGGTACGTGGTCTGAAGTGGCTTGGCTTCAAGAGGACTGCGCCCCACTGCAGACAGGAGGCAAGTGGAGGTGACACCTGAGGCAATAGGGGAGGCCCTTGGTATAGTAAGTAGGTCTTTTGAGAAGCAGAGTGCCTGTGAGGCAGCGGGGACTGTGGGTTGGCTGCTTCTCATGGTATTAAAAAGGTCTACAGAAGAGACCCAAGAAATGGCGACATGAGAACACGAGCTGCAAACTTCTGTGGATTCCCTGAGGAGGGAAATGGCATTGATGACAGAGGAGGTAGCATGAGAACGCTGGCAGCAAGGTGCCATTGGAGAGGTAAACAATTCCTTAATGAGACGGCAGCGCTGCCAGGTGTTCTGAAGGAGGAAGAGGCCATTGAGGAAAAAGGTGAACTCCTGAGGGAAGCACAGGCAGAGGTGGCATGAGAATGTCAACTGTGAAGCATTGAGATGAAGGTAAGAGAGCTACTGAAGACTGATGTAGCATTGCTGCAAGGCACAGTAGTACATATACACAATGGAATATTACGCAGTCATAAGAAAAAAACAAATCCTACCATTTGCAACAACATGGATGGAGCTGGAGGGTATTATGCTCAGTGAAATAAGCCAAGCCAAAAAAGACAAGTACCAAATGATCTCACTCATATGTGGAGTATAAGAACAAAGAAAAAAACGGAAGGAACAAGACAGCAGCAGACTCACAGAACCCAAGAACGGACTAATAGTTACCAAAGGGAAAGGGACTGGGGAAGAAGGGCGGGAAGGGAGGGATAAGAGGGTAAAAGGGGCATTACGATTGGCAGACATAGGGTGGGGGGGTACGGGGGGACTGTACAAAAGGGGGTAGTTTAATTATCACAATATTGCTCATGTAATTGTAGGTTAATGATACTAAAATAAAATAAATTGTAAAAAAAAGTAAAGATAAAGGTTGTAGTAGAGGAGGCACTCAGGGGAATTGAGAGAACGGTGCCATCAACCCCAGAATTGGAGGAGCTGGGGAAGGATGAAGAGGTGATGCTGGAGGCACTGGCCCCTCCTGTATTGAAAGCACACCCAGAAGGATAAAGGGATGCTATGACTTGTGTGGACACAGCTACTGGACTTCTGGTTGCTTTTCCTACCCATTGTGCAGACCAGCAGATGATCAAAAGCGTCCTGAAGCATCTCTTTGTTGCCTATGGCTGACCTCAGGTAATTGAGAGTGATCAGGGCACTCATTTTACTGCACATACACTGCAAGAATAGGTGCAACAGCTGGGAATCAAATGGAAGTTTCATGTGCCATACATTCCTACTGCAGCAGGCATGATAGAGAGGCACAATGGCTTGTTAAAATCTGGACTAAAGTCAGATACCAAGAGTCTGCAGGGATGGTCAGTCCGCTTATGGACAGTCCTACAGTGTTTGAATGAGAGACTCCGAAAGGGAGCCCTGAGCCCTGTAGACATGTTAACACATATGGCTGCCTCCCCTATATAACTGCAAGTACAAACCAAGGAAGAATCACTGAAGCCAAGGTTCAGCCACCAGAATAACATCTTGCTGCCAGAACCAAGTGCACTGAACCCTGGAGACTCCATTGAGTAGACATGGCCTTGGACCTTTCAACACAAGGACCGATGATGGCTGGCTCTTCTGGCACCTTGGGGACAAAGCCTGGAAGCTGGCCTCATGTGTATTCTTGGAATAACAGCAGAGTGGCTGCCAAAGGTCACAGTAGTATATCCTGAATGGCCAGAAGGTAGGAGCATCTTACCAGGGAGTTTTGTTTTATCATTATGGCCGGTGCATGCACCTCCAGTAGCACTATATATAGACCCTTCAGTAACCCCCACAGAGAAAGGAGTAAAAGTATGGTGTACTAGATCTGGAAGGGATGCCCTTCCTGCTACCGTCCTATCACAGGACCACTCTCTTGCATGCATCCTTCCTGATGGACAAGATTTGCCCATGTTGGTGTCATTAAAACATGTGTCTTATTGCCCCTAAAGTCTTTGTGGATTGGGAACTTCCTCTGGCTTAAGGATTATTATAATTTTTGTTACCTGTATCCAAATCTTGTTGTATCTTAATTTTTGTTATTATCTCTAAGTTGTTACCCTCTGTTGCTATTGTGGAATTTGGTTACAGTGCTCCAGCTTTCTCACACAGGGACCATTGCAGAAGACTGAAAGTGTGTAGATTGTAAGGTGAGAATCCTGGAGGGGTGAAGTGTGGGGAAGTTAGGGTTCCTATGGCCAGGATCCTCATTGACCTTAAACCACCTGATGATGTAACTGGTCTGTTGCTAGGCTACTGCTTCCACACCTTTAGGCAACAAGCTATTATTATGCTATATAGAGAGCTCGGCCCAGTGCTCTGGGCGGAGGTAGAGACGCTAGTGCTCAACCTACCGCTGGGAGAACAAGCTGGGTAATAAACCCTTTCACCCCAAAGAACGTTTTGCTGTCAATTTCTTTCATCACATTGAATCCAAAGTGAACTAGCCCGGGGCTGAAACCCATTGGCAAGACACCATATCTGACACTATGTGTTTGCTTTAATTTGTTCATGTTACAATTGGTGATCTCTCTCCTTAATATAACTGTGGAGGACTCCAAGTAATATATAGCAACATAAATATTTTGAGTGGAATTAGTAGTCAGAGGTGACAAAAGATTTACCAACCTGTGCAACACAGACACCACCAATAGTATAGTGAAAGACAAATATATAAACAGACATAAATATAATTTGAAGCTAATGGAAGTACTATGAAAAGGCAGGACATAGTACCATGATAGCTATAATGGGAACTATTTAGAGAAGGTGTTCAGGGAAAGGTTTTCTGACAATCTCAGCTGTAACCTGAAAAATAACAAATCCATATAACAACACCATGAGGCTTCAAATTATTTAAAGAAACTTTTGTTCCAGAGATCTATATATAATTATCTAGGAAAGAAATATTCCCTACTAATACTAACTTATAGTGTTTGTCTCCCCACCCCCCCCCACATGTTGAATATTGTTATCTTGTTAGAAAAGAGAGAGTTTTGCAGAGTGAAATAATTTCTGAGTCTTAATATCAATAGAAAAGGGTAATGTAACATCACCATAAACTCTTTACTGCAGGTGAAATGCAACTACTCTCTCAATGAGCACAGATTCCAATCTTTTAGTAACTCATGACTTTAATAAACTGAAAAACACAGCTTTGTGGTCCATATATATTGCTTTTCTCATAGCTCCTCCTGCCATCACCAACTTGGCGCTACCCACCTGATCAAATGGCCCACCACCAGCTCAGCTGCAACCTTCAGCGTCATTCTTGCCGTCTTTCTTGCCTATGGCTCTGTTCATCACTTCTGCCACCTCAGTAGAGCCTGAATTCATTCTTTCTTCTCTCTCCCCTCGGCCTCAGCCCTAATTTAGACCTTATATTTTGGCAGAAATAGTGTTATATTCTCTCACTTGGTCTGACTTATTCCCATCTCCAGGTCACTCATCCTAGTGTCCAGTCTAGTTTCTAAAGCACAAACAAGGTAAGTCTCTCCCCTTCCTAGAATCTCACTGCTCATGCATAAACAGGACATGAAGATCCATCAAGAATCATGTCCTGCCTTCCTACTCCAGCTCAACCACTCTGCACTACCTACAGTTTCTCGTTGCATCCCGGTATCCGTCACCAACATGTTTCCTCTTTCTAGAGCATTCTAGGGAAGTCTCCCTCTCCCCACCTGACCACTACTTTTCATCCTTCAAGACTCAGCTCGGTACCCACTTCTTCCTGGAGTTCTCCTCCAACAGATACCTGGGGGCTCATCCTGTAGAGATCCCTTGCACCTTCCAGCCCCATGTTATCTCTCTACCAAGGAGCTCCACTTGGATATACTATGCATTTCCAAATCCATGTATCCTAAACTGATTTATTACCTTCTCCTTAAAACTTGTCCCTCTCTCCCCCAATTCTCAAGTACCCTGAGGAATTCCAGTTACAAAACTAAAAACCTCAGTCTGACTTTTACCCACATCCAATTACTAAGTTCTTCCAATTCTATCTTATGAATCTCCCACCTCTGTCCCCGCTGCCACTGCTGTCACCTCTCACCGTGTTCATTGCATCAGTCTCTTTACTACTGTAATTCCCTTCTGGTCCGCTTGCCACACCACCAGGCCATTCATGTGATCATTTTCCTTCTCTGCCTAAAATCATTTAATGGCTGCCCATCGCTCTTAAGATAAAGTTAAAACTTCTCCAGATGGCTCGCAAGGTCTTGTGTACCTCTCCAGACTCATCTCTCTTAAGGATCCTTCCCTCATATTGAAGTACTCTGAGTTCTTATTGTGTGCTGGGCTTTTTTGCCTCCAGGGATTTATCCAGTTTGTCTGGATAAGCTCTTATTTTTGAGGTCTTGGCCTTAGAATCACTTTCTATAGAAAGCTCTTTTCATCTGTCCCAAAATCCAAGTCAAGTGTCCTTTGTAGTGTTCCTCACAGCACCCTGAAACTGCTGCCATCTTAGAAGTTTGTTACCATGAATCACTAATACCTCCTTCTGAATTGTAAGCTCCATGATACCAGAGCCCATGGCTTTTTGGCCAAGGTCGCACCTTGGTGCTTAGCATCATGCTTAACAACAGATGCTGGATGAATGAGTAAGAAATTAAATGATGATATCCTTTTAACCTAAGTTACAGTTCTTGTAATGAGAAACTGTGATCCCAGGCTGAGAGTACTTGGGCGTATATATGTAAGATGTATACTCACTGAATTGTAACAGTGCCCCAGTCACCCTAGTATTTTCATACTGAGGGTTGAAGAAAGCCTGCTGCACTGGGACAAGCTGATCTTCCCTTTGAAACTTTAAGGTATATCTAATACTCACATCCATTTAAAAGACCCTACCCCCTAGAATAGAGGGATAAAGGAGTCTCACATCTACTTACAAGACTCATTTCTATTCAAAACTCTGCTGTGGTTGTTACCTCTTTCAGTTTCAGAAGCTTATAGATAATAGAGTAACATTTCCTTATGTTTTTATGTCCTACTGGTCTTTGCTGGGAAAAAAGGGTCAGGAAATTAGGTTTACTGAAATTGCACTGGAAAGATAGAAAGTTATATCTAGGTATTTGCATTTTTTAAATAGTTTTCTAAATTTTGTATTAGTTTGGTTATAAAACCATGAGGGATCAATGTTTTTAATGAAAACTTTTTATAGAGAAAAACCATTTAAGTAAAGTAGGTACCCTTCCAAGAGAGGTAAAATACTGGCAGGACACAGACATGCCTGAATCTTGCTCTTAACCCACTGTCTAGAACTGTTCTTAGCTTTCTAAGAAACATATAACCAGAGATGAAGCAGGACAAATGATTGCTTTATTCTACCCCTTTTGTCCTAAGTCTGTACTAAATTTCTAATGTCAAGAAAGGAAGGTGCAAGGACAAGACAGTGACAGCCAGAAGAAAGACCGTGTGCCTGGTGCTCCAGGCTGTGCAAGGCCTTTGGGGCCTTGTCCTTCTGGACACCCCACCCACACCATATCTTAAATATGCATTTATGTTTAATGGGGCATATTAATATATAATTATCAGAGATGATCTGGCTGGTTGACATGATGTTGGATTTTACAGCTCCTTAAATGTTTATTTTTTGAGGTTGCATGTTTGTATTTTGGTTCTTTTCCAGGTCTTAATTTTCATAGTCCCTTCAGAACATCAAAAGTCTCCACCTACCCACTCATCTCAGGCCTTTTTAGAGGAAAGCTTTGGGGTTCTGCCCCCAGTTACACTTTACCTGGCAACCTAGAGTAGAGAGGAGGATCCCAAAAGCATAAGAGAATGCTAAAGAAAAAAGATGGCCCGGATGCCTTCCAGTTGGGGGCACATTCCCACTCCAAACAAGGAAGTGGTATTCAAGAGAGACAGCTCCCCCTCTAGTCCAATGCATTTATTTCTAGGTCTCACACAAGACCCCACCCACTAGAACAATGTTAGATTGGATCATGTGAAACTGCCCTTTTGGAAAAATGGTTAAGCATCAGCTTTCCATGTTTCAACCTAGTCGTTCAATGAGTGTCCATAATTTGAGCAATTCATAGCATCACTCCTCCTGGGGAACAGTGAAGGAAAAGGGGTGCATTGTTTCCTAGAGCTGCCATAATAAAGTAACATGAACTGGGTGACTCAACAGAAATTTATTGTCTCAGTTCTAGAGGTTATAAGTCCAAAATAAAGGTCTCAGCAGAGCTGGTTACTTTTGAGAACTGTGAGGGAAATCTGTACTCTACCGCTCCCCACCCCCTTCTCCTTCCCCTTCTTCCCTTTCCAATTTGCCGACCATCTTTTGCATTCTTGGCTTGGTAGATGCATCACCCAATTTCTACCTTAGGCTTCTGCATAGTGTTAGCCCTATCCGCTCATCTGTGTCCCAATTTTCCCTTTTTATAAAGCCAGTCATACTGGATTAAGGTTCTCCCTAATGACCTTAACTTTATCATCCATGGAGACCCTATTTCCAAATAAGGTCACATTCATAGGTACCAGGGATTAGGACTTCAAAACATTTTTGAGGGCCCAGAGAGGACACTCTTCAACCCATAACAGCGGTAGAAAGGAATCTATGATCTCCTGGCTAAAAACACTGATCCATTTCTGCCTCAAGTGTTATCAAATGTTAATTATCACATCCCTATGCCTACAGTCTCTGTCAACTTCATTATTAGTCATCTAGATCTCCAAGTCCCAGACCAAATTTCAGCCTGGTAAGAGTTGAAATCAGATAAGGCCAGACCTGGAATAGTGATGTTTTATTATAATACAGGCTCAAAAGAAATTTCTAATGGAAGTCCTGACACCCAAAGTCAGTTCCAAGAGCTTCTACCTCAAGCCAGTCCAAGCCTGAAGTGGGCTAAACTGCACCAGCTCTGCTACGTGCCCCTCTTGTAGCATAAGAGCAAAGTCTGATATACTGAGTTCTAACAAAGTCTAATAAGCAATCCTAACAGAAGGGAGCACTAAGGTACAATCCCGAGCCACTGAGGGACACCCAAGCCCGGGATAGTCATACTACCGCCTACTGGATGGTTTCTCACGTAGCTGATCTTCCTGACACGCCAGGTGGGCCGCGTCCTTCTGAGCCTCCAGGGGAGGAGCACGGCCTTGCTCCTTTAGGCTTCTGCAGTTAGATGTGGACATTTCTGGAGGATCATTATTCTGTGTCAGGTTTAAATATTTAGTGGGCTGGAATTAGTTAAACAGTGTCCTTGTTACCGTCACAAAATTTAGAAAAGTGTTATGTATATCATCAAGAAGTTCACAGCTTATTTAGGTGAATTCACATACCCAAAATACTGTTAAAAGGAGGACCTATCTCTCAGTTTCTCTGAAACCATCCTACCATTTTAAAGAGAAGTGGAAATTTTGAAAAGTGAAAATTTTTTTCAGAAGTTTCTGTTTCCACTTTTTAGTATTCTATGGGAAAGTATTCTTTTGGCCTGCCTTATTCTAATAAGTGCTTCAATTTTAACATGTATGTAACCCAAGATGCTAAAGTTAATGTGTGTTGTGGTGTGTGTATGCGTGTGTTTTAACCTGAATACACAATTCATCAAAGAGCTCGTCCTTTTATCGTTTTCCTGCATGTCCTTAAAAACGATCCGACTCGTTAGATTTGAGGGTGACTTGGGTTCCTTAATGTCTTTTAAAAATATAAATTGCTTCCATATTCTCAGAAAAGTACTATGCAGGAGAAATGGAACTATGAAGCTGTCAAGCTGTGGTTTTACTAGGACATGTACACACACGGCCTATCCTTTGTACAGGAGTCAGTGGTCTGGAATTGTGTTTATGTTACAGATCACTGAGGCATTACCTCTCTCCTGAAAAATGTACATAGTTGCAAGAACATAAATTTTGTATTCATTTTCAGAGGATTTCTGCCCTAACCCCACCCCTGAAATCATTTAAAAGTTAAATTAGAAGAAAAACATTCAACATCAAAGCAGGTGTGGGACAATTGCCTGGAACCCACAGAAGGTGAATCAGATTCTAAGAAACAGTGGAAGAAATTGTAATATTTTTCAATGTTAAAACTGTTAATGTCAATGTAAAAATGTTACATTAAAAGAAACTAACCAGGAGATTGCATTACAGACACCCACTAGGTAATTACGCCTTAATTTTAAGATCTGAACAACAGGTCCCATATTGTTACCTTCCCATGGATAGCATGTAAATGGCTCTACATGTGAACCACACACAGACACAGAAGGAAGGAGGTTCGCACTCATAATATTTCATCAGTAGGGTACAGCGTGAATTTCAGAATCTAGACCTGACGATGCAGGGTCCAGAAGCCAGGCCTGAGTGTCGTGCCTTATGAAAGAGCAGATTTTCTGAAGTGAGTAGTTGGCCCCTCGAGGATGCATGTCTGACGGCTAGATGGTGCTGAGGCCACAGAGCAAAGGAGCACAGACTGTGGAGCCAGACTGGACAAGGCTCAAAATCCTAGTTCTACCACTTACTGTGTGGCCTTGGGTGTGCTGCCTAACCTCTCTGTGCCTCAAGATTTTTATCACCAAATAGAACTAATGATAGTACCTAGTCACAGAGTTGCTGTGAGGATTAAGTGAACTAATTTGTATAAAGCACTCAGGACCGTGTTCGGAACATAGGAAACATCACACAAGTATTTACTATTATCATTATTTTTATTATTCTTATCGTCATGACCACCCCTACATAGTAAGCCTGAGGAAGCATCAGGCTGTGAAGATAATCACTAGGAACTGCTGGCTATCTATAGAAAGCCCTCATATTTAATAGCTCTAACTTCATCATCTACAAAGCATTGATTTATCAGAATTTTTAGTACCCCAAATGACCTATATTTGGGCAAACTCTTGCTTATGCCTATAATCAATGTAATAAGGAAGCCTATTATCTACTCACAACTGTTTTCTTCTCTCCTTTTTATGTGCCATGGGCCTCCAAATTCGTTCATTTATTCTGTAAATCTTTATTTAGCATTTAATATTTATTTAATTACTATGTGCCAGGCACTATCTTAGGAAAAATCTCCAATTTTATGGAGTTCATATTCATGAAAAGGGACAATAAACAAGCAAATAAATAGACCAAAAAAAAATCCATATAGTGATAAATGCTATGGAGAAAAATCAGGGACGTGGGCAGAGCTAATATATGTTAACTTGTCAGGAGGTGCCTCCCTGGGGAGAGGGCATTAAAACCCATGCTGAATAATTAGGAGGAGGCAGCCCCGGAAGTATCGGCGGAGGACATTCCTGGCCATCGGAACAGCAAGTCCTAGGCCCTAATGGGCACCACCTCACGGAAGTGAGGGACCCAAAGGAGCCATCAGCAAGTCCTAGCGATGCCGGGGTTCTTGTTCCCGAAGCCGAAGAATGAGCTTCATAAGCACTCAAGGTAGGAGAGCAAGGTACAGGCTTTTATTTAGAAATAAAGTGATAGGACAGAGCTCCTGGCTCATGCCAGGAAGGGACAAGAGAGTCTGGTGTGCTGTGTTGTCTAGGGGTTTTATAGGCAGATGAGGATTTTTCGAGAACATGAAAAAAAGGTTTAGGGGTGTAGAGCTGCCACGTGTGTCTGAACACCCCGAATTAACTTAACACAAGGAATTCCGCCCCCCAGATTTCTCTCCGGAACACCTGCGTCCTGGTCTAGGAGCATATCAAAAGGCAGCCTGCCCAGCCCCCAAGGTGGGCTGAGGTATTGTTTGCTTGCTAAAGAGTAAATTAAGAATCCTGCTTCCCAGACTTCCTTGGTGTTAAAATGCAATCTTATCTTTAAGGTGGAATCTTCCCTGCCTTTTACTATGTTGTTTACAGCTGGGTCTGCATGCTAAATTAGTTGCCCAGTTTGTCCTGGGCCTTTTAGCATGCTAAAGTGAATCTTACAAGTGGTTAGCATAATAACAACATGGGGTTCTCTTCTTTATCTGGGGAACACCCACTGATCTCACTGAAGAATGACTCTAGAGCTGATGATTTAACACAGAGCTCTGGTAGGGGGTTTCCTTGCATGTAGTTACCTTGCTCTGACTGCAAATATTCTGCCTTGCTTTTTCCGGAGGCCCTCCCCCTACTCTGACTACACCCATGGTCCCTGTCTCAGCACCACCCTCCCTATCATCTTATACGCCACCACCTAACGTGGTCATATCACGCACTAGCCCTGTAAGCATGAGTTCACAGCTATTTGAGTGTGACTTCCAGACTGACTCATTTTTAAGGCTTAAATACTTAAACATATGCTGGCTACAGAGATGAC
Source organism: Phataginus tricuspis (assembly GCA_029783875.1). NCBI lineage: Eukaryota > Metazoa > Chordata > Mammalia > Pholidota > Manidae > Phataginus > Phataginus tricuspis. The sequence goes on along the minus strand of JAQQAC010019963.1, from coordinate 57,121,989 downwards.
AAAGAGTATAATCATAGGAAAACAGGAAAAGGCCAGAAATTCTAGCATTGCCATCTTTGGAAAAGGCATCTCCCCGGCCCAGCCCAATTGCAACAGCTACAAATTATGCCAGAGGCAGTTCAAGTGAAAAGGGTGCCTGTGATATTCGTGGCTGCCTGTCTTTCAACTAACCTTTCTATATTTGGGGAAATTCCCAAGAAGCAGAACTCAAGTTCCCAGCCTCCCTTATAGCCAGTATGACATTGGCTCAGAGCCCAGGTAGCACCAAGTAAGAGCAAAACGGTGATGTGGAAAGAGCAAAGAGGGCAAGCCGCCGCTGGTTTTGCCAGCACAGAAGTGGCTGAGGCTTCAGGCTTCTGGTGGTTGCACAACTGAGTACCTGGTATAGAAGCATCCCTGGTGAGGCGGGAGCTTCCATTCTTCTTACCCCTGGGGCTCAGTAGACAAGCAAAACAGCAGAAGTTTCCTCATCACACCGGGTCTGCAATTCAGTTTTATTCCTGGAATTTTAGCCTGAGCCCAGCCCTCTCAAGAATTCTCTGAACTGCTCAATATCATTTTGTTAAACCCATTTTCTGGTAAATTAGCCCAAATCAGCTTCTATTGCTTTAAACCAAAGAACCCTGACTGATAAAACAAGCTATAGCAGATCTATCTTTGACAAACTTATTTGGGCTGCCTTGGAAGAAAAGCATTCACACTCGTTTCCATGAAGCCTGCCACCTGAGACAGGAGCCCCAGATTGCATAAGACCACACTTATTCCCACAGAGGAATATTCCACAGAGGAAATACACAGTAGAAATCTCTCTTTTACCCTTGCTCTGTGAATCCTAATGTGTACTTTGCAAAGCAGTATCACACTGCACACCCATTACTCAGTATTCCTGTCAGTTGACTTAATTGTTACTATCCACAGAAAAGGTCATTAAATTTTCACCATTTGCTACTTAGTTACGGAAAAGCCAAGGAGTTCAGTATCAGCCATTCTGGGAGACAGCTTTGCTCTGCAAGGCCCCTTACTGATGAACAGGTTTCACATTAACAGATTTCTGCACGCAGGTAACAAACAAGGCACAGATTTTTAAGCTAAACTATGTGGATGACAGCAAGCTAGTTTTCATTTTTGTTAGAGCTGAACAAGGGGATTAGGAGGTTTCAGCTACAGAAGGGACTTTTAGACAGAATGAAGTCAGCACCTTAAGCAAGGCTTCTTCTGTATAATTTCTGTCAGCTAGACAATACTCTACTTACAACTAATAGTCTAGCAGTTCTCTTTTATACGCCTCATAACAATCCTTTAAAGGGGTTACTATTAAATAATTCCCATTTTACAGGAGAAAATAATCAGAGGGATTAAGTGGCTTGCTTAAAGTCATAGGTGATCCAAACATGGGTTTTCTGATTCCAAGCTAACGAGATGCTCACAGGAAGTCGAAGAGGTCGATACTATTTTCATAATAATGGTGATAACCAAAGGAAATGAAATCACTATCTCAAAAGAGATACCTGCACCCCCATGTTCATGACAGCACTGTTCACAACAGACAAGACATGGAAACAGCCTAAGTGTCCATTGATAAATGGATAAGGAAAATGTATGTGTAATATACATTTATGTTTGTAAAAATATAATGGAATATTGTTCAGCCATAAAGGGAGGGAATCCTGCCAATTGCCACAACATGGATTGACCTTGAGCACATTATGCTAAGTGAAATAAGTCACAAGGGAAGAAAAATACTGTAAGCTCTCATTAATATGTGGAATCTAAAAACATCAAACTCATAGAAATAGCATAGAAGATGGCTACTAGGGACTAAGGGTGGAGGAAATGGAGAGATGTTGGTCATGGGGTACAAACTTTCAGTTGTAAGATGAGTAAGTTCTGGGGATCTAAGGTAGAGTGTGGTGACATCAGATAACAATACTGTATTGTATTCTTGGCAGTTGCTATGAGAGGAGAACTTTACTGTTCTCATCATAACAACAACAAAATGGGAATTATGTGAGATGAAGGATGTGTTAACTAACCTTATTGTGATAAACATTTCTCAATGTATATGTGTATCAAATCATCATACTGTATACCTTAAATTTACACAATGTTACACATTAGTTATATCTCAATAAAAATGGGAGAAAATCCCTTTCATCCTTTCATGAGGGTGCACTGAAGCTTTCCAGATGCATGGTATGTGATACAACAGCCTGAAGCAGAAGCATATATAAGAATCCAGCTGTATTTTATTAATCCAGAAATAAAAGAGATTTTCAAAACTGTAAATCTGCCACTTTTCTCACTTTTTGATTTGTTCTGGAAAATATAATTATTTTTCATAAAAATGTTATTTATGCCCAAATGGAATGGGTTTTTTCATTTTACTTTTAAGTGAATTGATAAATTATTATTTTTAAGTGTTCTCTTTTCATTTCTAATACAACAAATGTTTAAGAATATAACCCACAGAAACAAAATCACTTTGGAGTCCTTGATGATTTTTAAATGTGTAAATAAGTCTTGAGACCAAAACGTTTGAGGACTCTTGCATTGTAGCTGTCTTTAAGAAAATCCAGGGTAAATACAGATTTACTTGATTGTATTATTTTTCACAATTTGATGCCAGGGCCAAGTCTGACACTGCTTGCATCTCTTCACCCTCTTCCCACCAGCCTTGTTTTAGATTGATGAGTTCATGAATGACAGTGAGAAATCTTGGATTGTAAGGTAGTGATTACAGACTCATTCACTTCTTGAATTCCTAAAGTACCTAGTTCACTATATGTGCACTTATATTTGACTAATGGATGGAAGACCAAAACTGATTTCTATCACAGAGAGATGACCTACTTGATGCCCCTAGTAAGCAGCATGTGTGCTTGCTCCTGAGTTCTCAGTTGCATGACAAACACAGCAGAACTCAGCCCCAGCAGAGTCAGGCGCACTCCAGCCCTGGGGGTACAGTGATCGTATACCTGTGTCCTTGGCTTTCGTCCTGACCCTGGACCAGATTCTATTCACCCAAAGGCCCAGCTCAGCAACCCCATCTCCAACCAACTCTTTCCTGGAGACATTAACCCACCATGAGTATCACACTCTTGAAATCATGTTTATAGCGTGTTTATCCATGTCACCTAGTTTGCCTCTTGGTTTGTGTTCTATTCTGCAGTGCTGTCTTACTAGATCATGTGTGTATATTTTGTTTTCCCTACAAGATCTTAGGCTCATGAAAGTTCTCACAGGTCTTTTGTGTTAAGTTTATCATAGTGCTAAGTAAAGTATAATCACTTTCGTCTTAAACATTTACAAAATAATTCAGACACATTACCTCATTGTTTTCTTACCAAAGCCCTATATGTAAATTAGGGAAGGTGTCATTTTATTATGTCCACCTTACAGAGGGAGACTTTAAAAGCAAGCAGCATGAGGTCACCCAGCTAGTGACGGGCAGAGTTAAGTATGCAAACCTGTGTCTTGTGAGGCCCTTTTCTGTGCTTTCCCCACTATATCATGCTCTAGTTTCCTAAAACATACTTGTTTAATTTACCCAAAAAAGAACTTTGTGAAAAATAACAGCCCTAGGTCCAAGTCATGAGTCAGAACAGAGAGGAATAAATCCAGGTCTCCTGATCTCCACTAAGGCACTGCATTTTACACGGATCTTTTCCCTTGTGATTTTAGCTTTTAAGGTGGTCAGCTCATGTGCTGGTAATCATATATGTGGCTCTCTCAGAAGAGTTTGCAAATGAAGTATCTCATAAATATCTCTTTTCCCTCTTCCTGCCTTATGTAGCTAACTGGCAGCCTCATTCACTGTGCTTTCTCAGCAAAAAGGAAGGGGAATATTATAAATAATTCAGTGAATTCAAACTGTGCCAATAAAATTTATTATAATTCACATTTATTGTAATTCCCTATCATTTTTATTCAGTTGCTCACCAGTCCCACAAGCATTTACTCAATGCAGTGAGCAGGGAGCCTTGCTAGTGTAAGCAGTATGCCCACAGGAGCAGAACTGCACTAGATGCTGGAGAGGCTTGCAGTCAGAAAAGACATCCCTGCCATTAATGAGGTTATCATCTTATGGGTGAAATAACAGTTCTAGAGAAAATTTCTAGGGTGTTAGTAGTGTGATTTAGCACCATATAAATTATTTATGGAGGTGATGAAGGAATATAGAATAAGGAAAAGAGTTCTGATCACCGAGGGAAATAATTTGGGGAAGGCTCCACATAGAAGATGTCTTGAATAATATCATGATATGGCTTACAAGAAATATAGGATATGATTTGGGAACATAATCTCCATCTGCAGCCCCCAAACCACCCCCAAATATCATACAATCAAAGCAAAAAGCATGTGCTTTCTATGCCAAAGTAGCCACAGACAGGTTGTCTTATTCCTCCATGCCCATCTGGCTTTACCCCTAGGACCTTGCTACAGGGAAATTCTGGAGCCTGCACCGGTTGGTAGAGCATCTCAGGGAAGGGGATGGCATCAGAACTGGTCTGGGGCAAAGTGGGGAAGAGAGTCTATACCTCCCGGTTACTAGTTACAGTGCACCGTCTCCCATGGGACTCAGGGCTGCTAGAAATGACCCGATATGCCGCAGATACCACATCCCTCTCTGGCCTGCATCCCTGCACTGTTCTTCGCATCTTCTCTCCCCTGATGGCCTCGCTTTCCCAGAGCAGCACCCTCGGGAGTCTCCCTTGCTGTGCATCTTGGTGCCATTACAAGTTGGACCTAAATTACCCCCTGAGGTATTATAGGGACACAAAACGGGACCTTTCCCTAACAGTGGGGCATGGCGGTGCGGCACACGAGCCGCTTAGGAAAGTCACATGCAGGAGGGAGCAGGCAGGTCCTGGGAGCTCCTTGGATCACACTCTGTGATTGGCTACAAATCAGGTTAGGTGTGATACTCTTCTGAATAGTTCAAGACATGACATAAAGAAAAGAGAGAACACCGTATGTATGACCTTGTCAAAAACTGAGAAGGTTGAACAGTCACATTAAAATCATATCATTCAGATTCTCTTTGGGCTTCATAATATGTTGACAGGGGAAGTAGTAGATGGAAGTCGATCTGCCCTGGGATAAAGACATGGAGGGGCTGCCAGGTGTCACAGTGATGGCTGGCCATCCAGATTCTACAAGTCAGAATGCAGTCTCTTTCCTTTTGATGCAAGAGAATCACATTAAAAGCACAATTTCTGGGCTATGAAAGGAAAGGAGTGAGGGTCAGAAGAGCGAGAGACAGCCTTTCTCTGAATCTATTATGTGGCAATTAGGCCACCAGCTTAGACAGTGCACAACTGTTTATAGTTCAGGGAGACTTTGTGCACTTCTTCCAAGTATCCTATGTTGCCTGGAACAGAACACAAAGTTTACAACCTTTTGGAAGGTTTAATCATAACAGTCAGAGCATTGTAAGAAGGATGTGTTGCTTAACACAATAACCTCACTCAACACTTCTTTTTTTTCCATTTAACTCATGACCAAGTTGGGGGAGGGATGGAGGGCATGTTTCTTTCCCTTTCCATAAATTCTCCACTTTGCTTTGCTTTGGGACGTTAGCCTGAGCCTGTGGGAAAATTATTAGAGTATTTACTTAATGAGGACAAAGTGAGGAGCTATAAAACTTTACTTGATTTAGTTTTATTTCAAAACAAATACATTTTTACTATGCTTTTAACCTATACATTCCAGTTTCTCAACACTAGTTTTATATTAGGATCACTCGGGTGTTTTTAATAATAAAGGCTATTTCAAGCCTGAGCAGCAGTATTTTTTAAAATGCTAGTATCAGGACCCCTGGAAATGTAGCCCATGCAATGTAGTTTTTGAAAGCTCCCAAGTAACCCTAATATGTAGCCAAAATTGAGCAGAACTGCTATATAAAAAAGAAACTAGGTACTGATTGTAAGGATTTTAGTTATAAAATATCTGTCTGCCCTCAAAGAATAATGTCCCACTAAAGGAAATTTTGACTTTGAGATTTAAAAAAAAGAAAAAAGAATGTATCGAGGTACAGAGGGTATAGAGAATCATCAGGGCATGGTGTGTGTGTGTGTGTGTGTGTGTGTGTGTGTGTGTGTGTGTGTGTGTTCCGTACAGAGGGCATGTATATACTTCAATGTTTCTTAACCACTTTGGGGGACTGAACTTTTCTGATAATCTGATGAAAGCTCTATCTGTCTCAAAAAATATATAAACATATATGCAACACTTGCAGATTTTAGGAATATCATAGACTCCTGAAACTAATATGACCCCTAATACAGTCATAGACTTTTGTAACTACCGTAACAGGAACAAATAAGCAAGTAAAAAAAAAAACTGATCATAAGAATTGAGAAACCTAAATAAGAGTCTTGATTTTTCCCTAAATTGCTGTGTGAGCCGAAATAAATCATTTAAGATTGGTAGGTCTCATTTTCTTACCGAGTGAAATTTTCATGTTTCCATAGGTCAGTATAGGCAATACTTCAACAATTTTGTAAAAAAAAAAAAATCACAGCTACATGTAAGAGAATGAAACTGGACTACTGTCTAGCCCCATACACAAAGGTAAACTCAAAATGGATTAAAGACCTGAATGTAAGTCATGAAACCATAAAACTCTTAGAAAAAAACATAGGCAAAAATCTCTTGGACATAAACATGAGCGACTTCTTCATGAACATATCTCCCCGGGCAAGGGAAACAAAAGAAAAAATGAACAAGTGGGACTATATCAAGCTGAAAACTTCTGTACAGCAAAGGACACCATCAGTAGAACAAAAAGACATCCTACAGTATGGGAAAATATATTCATAAATGATGCATCTGATAAGGGGTTGACATCCAAAATATATAAAGAACTCATGCACCTTAACAAACAAAAAGCAAATAATCCAATTAAGAAATGGGCAGAGGACATGAATAGACACTTCTCCAAAGGAGAAATTCAGATGGCCAACCGGCACATGAAAAGATGCTCCACATCGCTAATCATCAGAGAAATGCAGATTAAAACCACAATGAGATATCACCTCACACCAGTGAGGATGGCCAACATCCAAAACACAAACAACAACAAATGTTGGCGAGGTTGTGGAGAAAAGGGTGGGAATGCAAATTAGTTCAACCATTGTGGAAAGCAGTATGGAGGTTCCTCAAAAAAGTCAAAATAGAAATACCATTTGACCCAGGAATCCCACTCCTAGGAATTTACCCTAAGAATGCAGCAGCCCAATTTGAAAAAGACAGATTCACCCCTATGTTTATCGCAGCACTATTTACAATAGCCAAGAAATGGAAGCAACCTAAGTGTTCACCAGTAGATGAATGGATAAAGAAGATGTGGTACATATACACAATGGAATATTATTCAGCCATAAGAAGAAAACAAATCCTACCATTTGCAACAACATGGACGGAGCTAGAGGGTATTATGCTCAGTGAAATAAGCCAAGCTGAAAAAGACAAGTATCAAATGATTTCACTCATCTGTGGAGTATAAGAACAAAGAAAAAACTGAGGGAACAAAACTGCAGCAGACTCACAGAACCCAAGAATGGACTAACAGTTAACAAAGAGAAAGGGACTGGGGCGGATGGGTGGGAAGGGAGGGACAAGGGGGAAAAAGGGGCATTACGATTAGCAGATGTAATGTTGGGGGGGCACGGGGAGGGCTGTACAACTCACAGAAGACAAGTAGTGATTCTATAGCATCTCACTACGCTGATGGACAGTGACTGTAATGGAGTTGGTGGGGGGGACCTGATGAAGGGGGTAGTTTAATCACCATAATATTGCACATGTAATTGTAGATTAATGATACTAAAATAAATTATAAAAAAAATCAACTGAGAGTGAATAACTATATGTTAAAATACTTTGTAAAGTTACTATTTATTATTTGAGAATTGTAGAATAATCTAAGAAGAAATACTCAATTTCCTGGGTAACTGACACACTTACCTAGTTCTCTCTTTTATATACATCTGCCTTGTCCGCAGACAAGATTATAAGGAATTTAGCAACTTCTGAGTTTTATACCCTGTCAGGAGGATGAGAGTCCCAGTTGCCTTTTAACTCAATCTTCTCTTCCCACAGCATGATGACTTCCTTGCAGAGTTTACTCATGTAAACAGGTGCTGTCAAACTGCTAGTAAATCCATTCATGTAACTTGAAAGCATTCAGCATGAGTTTAAATGCAAAAGAAAGGTAGTAGTTCTAGAGGAAATGAAACCTAGGATCCAAAATTCAGTCTTTTTCACAAGAGCCCTGAAGCATTTCTTCCGAGACCCACCCCCCCACCATCGTGTTCCCTACCCAAGGACTACTGCCTAGTAAGGCAAGCTGCTGCTTTCCCAAGGAAACGTTGTCTCAGGAGTGGAGTCTTCACAAGATATTAAGTGTAAAATTCTAGGATTAAGAATAAAGATCATCTTTCACAGTCAGTGCGTCAGAGTTAAGACCTTTACTCAATGGTAAGCCTCTAAGCAAAGGGGCGAAGAGGAAGCAGAGCTACCCTAAAAGAAAGACACCTGCCAAAGCCTTTATATTCCTGGGTGTCAATGTTTCCCTTTCATTTCATTGCCTGAATTTTAATGAAATGAAATAAAAATGTACATAGAGGATCGAATACTGAATTTTGATTGCTATTTTCCTCTCCTCAGAAAAAATATATTAAACAAAATGCAGAGTCACGTAGTATTAGATACTGTCTGTTTGTTCATAAAGCAAAATGCTTTATATGCAGAAAAATATCAAGTGAAAGGAGATGTCAAGTCTCCAAAAGCAGCTATTATCAAACAAAGCAGCCAGAAAATTAATGCACAGGAGATGGCTGTGACCACAGCCTTGGATATCAGCCAGTGTCTTCATCTTTCTTGGTAGGAGCCTGTTTTTGAAATGCTGATTGTACCCACAAAGCCTAAGTGTTCTAGTTCATTGACATAAAGTTCCTTTCCCTCTTTAAAGAGTATTGCTTTAACTGTCTAGTTATTCATTCCACAAACCCTTGCAGACCCCTTACTAGAAGAAGTGAGGCATTGAAAAAGAATGGTATGTAACATTCAGGATGTGTTCATTATATGTAAAGAGAAGTGGACCATTTAAAGGCCTAATCACGTTGATTCTCCTCCTCCAAGTCCACGTCTCCCTCCCAGACAGCCTTCCTGAGCCTCTTGCAAATCCATTGTAACGTGGCTCTTTATCCCAGGCAGCCAAAAAGGGGGAATCTCCAAGTCAGTAAGGTGGCTCTATCATCCCTTTTCCTCATTGGCCACAGAAGTTGAGCCATTCTTGGGGGGAGGGTGTATATGTGTGTGCGTATGTTCCCCCAAAACAAGAACATTCATCTGAATTCCAAATGATTGAGGAATCTGGTGTTTTAGGCAATACCATATTCTGGTTAACTGAGAATTGCCACTTACATAAATCACCAGGTTGCAAACAAACAGGAAAAAGATTCTCAAGGTAGTGACTTCCTTTGTATTAATCAGGAAAATGCACACTCAAGAGCTTAATAACAAAATAATACACCTTCTTTGGACAGTTGATATTTTGTTTATATGTATCATGTCTAATAGTAATGGCTATAATTCATCACATTAGAAAAGCAATCAACACTTCTAGCTGTGCAAAATTAAAATTGATTAAGAACCTCTGTCACCCTAGCAGAAGTTAATAATTACATCATTATTAATCAGATAGCCAAAGCCAGAACTCTTTTTAACTTCTTTTGGTTTAAGAACCTCTATTATATATCAAAGCCTAGCATACAAAACAAAGCAAAAGAACAAAATCAAGTTAATGTATTCAATATGGATAATTCTGTTGGAGAAAGCTACTTTCATGTTTACCTACAATTGATAGAACATCCACTCTGGACTAAGCTCTGTCCTTGGTGCTCTGCATATTTGACTCATTTTATTCTCACCCCATCCATGAAGGCATGTTGGTACCAGCTTCATATGATCGATGAGGACCTGAGGTCTACAGGAATGATGTAACCAGCCCAGGAGCCCAGAGCCGGGACCAGGATTCAAACCCAAGTCTGTCTCATTCCAAAGCATGCATCCCAATTAATGAGCAGCTACACTGTCAAACACAGACCTTGTAGAGGAGCACAGGAAACATCTTTCACAGATAAATGTTCAAACATTTGGAAAACAAAACACTCTTCTTAGAAACCGTTATCTTAACTTTTACAATCAAGAGTTTTCTGAAGGCTAAACAAAACTGGTGCGTATCCAGAATCTCAGAATGTTCCCAACAATGGGCCAAGGACAGAGAGGAATGAAGGAAATGAAGAGTCATTAGCCACACTAAGTGTCCTTAAGAAAAACTCTGTCACTTATCTCCACCTTCCAAGAATATTGGGATGGCCTTTCACAGAAAAGTGACAAATACAAAGACTATGAAGATAATGGCAAAATGTCACTGAGGAAGATTTGTTCAGCATTACATTAACTCAGGCTGATGTCTCCTCCGTGCAGATAGACAGTGTGAGGTGATGCGAGGTCAGGACGGGCGGCTCCATGGTAGAATGGAGACGAACTCTGTTCTGAGTACGCACAAGTTAGTTAGATCCTCAGAGGGATAGACAGCAAGAGTCCTGTGCTCTTGGCTGGACTGAGACTCCTTACTAGGCTCTGAAGGGTGGCCAAAAGCAGTGAGCAGGACACCCCCTGGTATATAGCTCTGAGGGAGCTTAAAACATGGGCAAAGTTAAAAAGAAACTTTGCTCTGACTTTCTCCCAGGTGCCGCTGTGGTATCTCCTCTTTCACAAAAGAAGCAACCTGGAACTGAGTCACACGAGTATGTGACCCGTGCTCCCTCTTCTCCACCACCCCAAGTGCTCCTTTATGACAATGGCAGGCTTGCCTTGGCTGGTCTCAGGCCAGTAGAGGCGGACACTCCCACTCCCCGAAACTGCACAGCAGTGGTGGTGGCCAGCTGAACCCCCTTAAATAATAGGTCCTACACCATGGGGGAGAAATCAGCACGACAAGGCCAAGTCTGCCTTTACTCACTCTGCTCCTCCTCTGCCTAAGCTCTGGGCCTGAGGGAGCTTGACAGGTCCCCCAAATCTCAGTGACAGAGCCATTGGCCATGGGATCCTGTTCTCGTGTATTGTCCTATCTTGCACCCAACTCTTGTATCTGCCATTAAATGAAAAGTCTGTGGCTGCTTATTATTTTGTAATCCACCCTTACACGTGCTCTAGTATTAAAAACATATAATGACCTTTATGGGACAATTGGAAATTTGAATGCCAACTCTATATTTAATGATATTAAGGATATATTAAATTTCCATTCAGGACTGGGTGTGGTACTGTGACATTAGTTTTTTTTTTAAGTGTGTAACTTTTATATGTACATAACAACATATTTACTAATTGAATATATATAATGTCTGGGATTTGTTTCAGAATAACATGGAGGGGTTGCCACAGGTGAGGGTATGGATGAAACAAGATCATCCTTAAATTGATCACTATGAAGCTGGGTAATGGGTTCATTGTGCCAGGTTTTTCTGTATAAATGTTATAATTTTTCTAGAATGAAAGCTTTTTTAAAAAGAATAAAAATTGGTTAAATTACTTTAAATTTCCATTAGCAAATTGTATTTTTCAAAAATTCTTGAAAATATGTGTAACTTTCATGGCTTAATGTTAAATTGAATAGGAAGGAAGATCTAAAACTGCACATAAAATACTGCATATACATATATATTTACATATGCATGTATATGTAGAAGAAACTACACAAATTGTAAATTATAGTTGCACCTGGCTGGAGACGATATGTATTATTTTTCTTCATTGTTACTTTGTGGTACTTTTCAAAATTTCTAAAAAGAAAATATACTGTTTATAATTTTATAAAGTTATCTTTATAACCATGTTCATGACATAATGTTAGGAGATAAAGATTACAGAACTGTATATGAAATGGAACCCTAATTCTATTTTTTAAATGTGTGTGTATGGTATATGTATGTTTGAAATAAAAGCATTGTATTGTTAGTGGTCATTATGTCTGGGTCGTGGCATCATTAGTCATTTTTTATTTTTGTTTCTAGGTCTCTGTATTTTCTTCAGTTAGTAAGTATAATGGTATGACCAGAAAAATGTAGCATGAAAAATTAAAGCTAGATTTATTGTACTCCTTTATAAGTAATGGATTATCTGTATAAAGCAATATAACATACAAGTATAAGGAACTATATACTATGTCTACTATATGGTTAACTATATATTATATATACTAATAGTATACCATATAGTAAACATAGTATATAGTTCCATATATATATACATATATACACTATATATAACATATTAGTATATATAATACATATTAAAACTATTATATAAGCTACTATAAAACTATTGTACATTATAGCTACACCTTATATTACATAGAACATGCATTATACTGTATATGTAAGTAAATAAATCCAAGATAATTTTTAATTCTCATTGAAAGTATATGTTAAGCTTTTAAACAATGTTATATAAAACTCATTGCACAGCCACCATTATATCACAATGCTCTTTCTCAATTCTCCAATAATCATTTTCATTTACTGTCCATCTCCAGGTATATCCATGCCAATACCAGTCTTTGGGCTACAGGATGACTCTAAGGTCTTTAAGGAAGGAAGTTGCTTACTCGCCGATGATAACTTTGTCTTAATCGGCTCTTTTGTGTCATTTTTCATTCCCTTAACCATCATGGTGATCACCTACTTTCTAACTATCAAGTCACTTCAGAAAGAAGCTACTTTGTGTGTGAGTGATGTTGGCACACGGGCCAAGTTCGCTTCTTTCAGCTTCCTCCCTCAGAGTTCCCTGTCTTCAGAAAAGCTCTTCCAGCGGTCAGTCCACAGAGAGCCAGGGTCCCACGGCAGGAGGACTATGCAGTCCATCAGCAATGAGCAGAAGGCGTGCAAGGTGCTGGGCATTGTCTTCTTTCTGTTTGTGGTCATGTGGTGCCCCTTCTTCATCACGAACATAATGGCCGTCATCTGCAAGGAGTCCTGCAATGAGCATGTCATCGGAGCCCTGCTCAACGTGTTCGTGTGGATTGGGTACCTCTCCTCAGCAGTCAACCCACTGGTGTACACACTCTTCAATAAGACCTATAGGTCAGCCTTTTCGCGATATATTCAGTGTCAGTACAAGGAAAATAAAAAACCACTGCAGTTGATTTTAGTGAACACTATACCAGCCTTGGCCTACAAGTCTAGCGAGCTCCAAATGGGACAGAAAAAGAGCTCAAAGAAAGAGGCTCAGATGACAGATAGCGACTGCACCGTGGCTGCTCTCGGAAAACGGCATTCAAGAGATGTGCCTACAGACAGTATCAGCACAGCGAATGAAAAGGTTAGCTGTGTGTGATAGACTAGCTGCCATGGTCAACCCTGGAGGGCACGCTGGGCGAGTTTCACCTCTCTGGACAAAAAAGAGAAGAAAAGATATAAGGAGGCTAAAAAATTAGGCCAGTCTAACGGAACCAATAATATCTACATGCCTCATTTTATTCCATCAACGAAAAGCAGGGTTAAATGCCACAAAACGTGCACTTCAAAAATGTTCTGACAGCATTTCAGCTGTGAGCTTTATGATACTTATTTTTAATACTGTAAATGATATTCTTTAAAATTAATTAGCTTTTATTATATAATTATAATGATTCCATAAATAAATCTAAATTAACTTCTATTTTCAAGGGGAAAACTTGCTAAGTCGTTAATTGATGGCATGAATTGGTTACCTATTGCTGTAAATAAAAATAGCTATAAATAGTGAAAAGTTGGTTGACTATAAAGGCTTCTTGAAGAAAAATTCTCTTTAAAACTTTCTGTGATATATATCCTGAATAATAACAGCAAAAGACACTAAGAACAGTGTTATGAAATCTGTGTTATTAAGATAACTAAATGAAATACTTGACAACTTTTTCATTCCTGCTTTTTCATAGATGCCATTTTAAAATATTCAAAGTTGCTGGCATTTGCTGCATTTCAAGCTCATTCTCAGAAATGAAAAGGATTTTAAATGTTATTTAATAACTATTGCTGCTTTCTCTTCTACTACATGTGCTTTATTCTGACTCTCCAGTGTTATGTGGTCATGTTTAGTGTTTGTTCTACTAGGTAAACTATCAAGAAGACAATTTAACATTACCAAATGCATTTCTAGGAACTGCTTCTCCTAAACAGCACCACAGTGGTGTTTGGCAACTTGCTCTTTAACAACCACATCGTGCATGTGCTCCTTTGAGCTGTAAGCAGTATTGATGTCACTGTATCAGGGCTGAGAAATAAACTCAGGTTTTTACTACTGACAGCTGTAGAGTGTTTGGGTATCTCAGCAAAATGCACGTGACTTTCCTACTGGCACCCATCAGTAAATGGATGCTGTCAGGTCAGTCTCTATGATTTATTAAAACTGCTCAGCTTTGGTCTTACAATCATCTATTGAGTGTATACTACCTATGAAGAAATTTCCTGCTTACTAAGGGTATAAAAATAATTAAAACAAGATCTTTGTCTTTAAAGAAAATGACCTGATTGTTATGGTCCTTGTCAAAAATATTAACAGACTTAGAGAATCACTTCAATTTGTTTTCTTCTTATATAGTTCAGAAATAGGTTTGTTTCAGCGATGAGTAGTTTTCTCAGTAAGTTTCCTGTTTGGTTACCAGTGAATAAAAGCCAAATAAAGGAGGGTAAAGTATTGAAGTTAAAATTTGCTATTAGTTTAGAAATATGCACTTCAACCTGGGTCCAACCTATGACTACCAAAGTTTTGAGCAAAATTTTTGTTTCACTTCCCTAGAAACTACTCATTAATTACTCACTGACCCTGGACTCCCCAGTAAAAAAGAAAAGCAGTAATATAATATTTTGTAGAAAAGTCTCTTAAAGAAAGAAAAAGATTTAAGAGCAGTTAATTCACTTTGATATTCTATGACTCAAGGAATAAATGTATCACATTCTTATTGGAATAGTTGTTAGAAATGTGATTCCAGTACCGAAGACTTTCTACTGAATGTGAAATAGGTTTTTGCTCTAAGCCATTGAAAAAATTACAGATTTGAAAACTAAAGAGTGTGAGAGGTGCCATTGTGCAATTTGGAAAAGTATTAGGGCTATCCTAATTATGTTCTTATAGATACACTGAAAACTGTTTATTTCAAAGCTATAATTTTTAGTAAGCCACTAGTATCAAGACTGTGTCTGAGCTGAACTACTTTTCACGATTACACCCTCCTAACTGATAAAAGTTCAGTGTTTAAAAGTCTCCGCTCTAATGTACTTTGTCTCTGTGTAACTGCACATCTTATTATATATTAGAGAAAAGATTACATATTTTGTCCCCATATACTCAGTTTTGACCAGAATGAACATTAATGCTGCCTGACAGATACCTTTTGACTACATATATATTACAGATGTGTATGATTTTTCTCTGCATAAGTATCTATTCAAGTGTGTATATACAAACATATATCTGTATACATGTACAGACATGTTCCCATGCACTTTATTTGATATTTATATATTTATATGAAGAAATAGCAAGTCATTCATGAAAACACTCACTATGTGTGCATGTTTGTATCATGTTGATTTAAATGTGAATTCATGTTCTAATGTTTCTATGACCTTCTATTGCTGTTAAAGCAGATTAAATGTAACAGAAGTTCAGTTCTTTAAATAAACTGGAAGTTGACATAATTTTGTGGGAGGACTAACACAATTTATAAGGGTGGTGAAAACAATGGTCTTTATATATAACTGACTGATCTTAAATAAAATGGTAACTTTGGGCCCTTTGTTTAGCCTAGAGACTTTATGATTACTAATGCTTTTTAAATATACCCTTCACCCCAGGGAAACACAATCTTTGAATGATTTATGGATCTGTGATTAAAGGACTAACATCTAGCCAACACTATTAAAATATGACTGATGTTGCTCTACTGTAAGTTGAATGGTAGATTCTTCTATATTTAAAGAAAGGAATTAAATGCCATAATTACGGAAAACTGAACTGTTTAATCTACTCGGCCACAGCGCCATCTCATGGTCACTTTTTAAAGTGCTACTGTAGCCAAATTGAACTGTTACTGTACAGCTTTTGGGCAAAGGGTGCTTCTCCCATTTGTGCATCAATGAAACATATTTATAAAGTGTTAAATTATTCTGTGCCACATGTAACAAATACAGTGAAGATTATTTTATGTAATGATTTTAATCAAGGCTGTTCTAAAAGACTTTAAGAAAGAATGAATAATTGTAAATAAAGAATATTCAGAAATAAATGCAAAGTTGTGAGTCCATAGCTGTGCCTACTAACAGGAGTTTCCCAAAACCTCCCAGGTCATAAAGTTTTATAACTTAACATTTAATTTTAATCCACCACACTAATGATGATATTGGGGGGGAAAAATTTTGATTTTAAAATTTCATTCTAAACTGGCACATTAATATTACTAAGCCTTTTCTCATTTTATAGCCTGCAGATATTTGTTCCTGTAAATATGCAGTAAGATAAAACTTTGTTAATTCTTGATTATTTTTGCAGGTAGCTTTCAAAAACAAATGGTTTCCTTATTTCCCCTCAATTATGTGCACACCAATCTTAGCTCTGTTGTTCCTTTTTGATATTTAACACCAGTATGTCCACATGAGCCAACACATTATGGGATATTGGAGCCTCAGGATTTGATGTGACCTCGGAAGGCTGAGGCAGGAAACCAAGATCTAGTCTGTTGTCGTTGGCTGACCCTTTGACCTCTTTGACCTCAAGTATATAATAAAGGTCTAGAGTCCGTGACCTCTGCAGGCAGTCTCTTCTAGGTCTATGATTATTTGAATGCTAGGGAGTCCAGTCAACGCTTTGATTAATCAAGGCACAGCTTCATGTGCGAAGAACATTCAAAACTCAAAATTCTCACATTCTCTTAAATTCTTTAGATGAATTTCAAATAAATGACAACTTTAACTTTTATATGGGAATCTTAAGAGAAAAATTGAATTGTTAATGAGCTAAGGTGTTTCTAAGACATGAGCCAAGAGTCAGATATCAACATGAATGACTCCTACTGTGGCATTTCTCACCATAGGCTTCTGCATAGTTTCTAGCTGCTGCAAGATATTGGGTTGTTCTTTTTAGCAGCCCACAGTCTTCCTGGAAAACAAGTTCTCCCACGATTTGAGTTCAATTTCCTTGAAGGGTGAAAATTTAAAAGCTCAAAAACATATAGAATTCATGGTGCAGAGGTCTCTTTTTTAAAAGCTAGGTTTTTGTTGAAAGTGAAGCAAGGTCATTCAAGTTTTTATTTATAATTAAGATTATGAGATCTTAAAAGGGTGTTTATTTTGGCTTCTAGAGAACAGCACAGTTTGTACTTCCTGCCATACATTTATTTCATACATTGAAAGGAAATGATATGCCATTATTCAGATGATCTTTTCTCAGCTGGGGTAGTCACAAGTGCAGAGTCGAAACAAGAACTTGGGCACAGGTTGTTTATGCAGGAAGTGACCCCAGGAAGCAGGTAGAATTAGGGAAGAAGTAAAAGTCCAGTTAAGGGTGTGGTATCAAGGGTACCGCAGACAATAAGGTTCAATTCCACCAGCAGTAGGAGATGAGCTGTAACTCTTCACCACAGCTGCAACTAAAATCAAATGCGGGCCAAAGACAGCTACTGGTTGAGATCTTGCATGAATGTTTTACCCAGTTGGTGATTAATCATGGTCTCAAAAATCAGTATGCTTCCTCAATAGCAAGTAGTATTATACAATAACATCTAAACTTATTCCTGAGACCCTATGACCAGCACACACATTTCATAAAGGTTCAAACTCAGAAGCATGCTGTAGATAATTCTTTCCAGCTCTGACAAGATGGTTATGGTTAGCCATTATCATTCCGACAGGAACTGGAAAACACCTAAGAAAGAACTCCACAGCCCTAATATGTAAAGTATAAAATTTTTGGATGAGTTCCATTTATTTAGCCAAATTTTCTGTATGAGTCCATTTATATAGCCTAAGTGATAGATCTAAACTATTGAATGAAATGAACAAAAAGAAGCATGCTCGATAAATCTGAGAGTTAGAGGAGCTTTGACAGCATCTAGTTCAGGCTCATTTAGCAGAAATGGTGATGAAAAGCCAGAAAACTTAGAGAAATTACCCAAGGTCACCTGGCCGGCCTAGCTTCAGAGCCAACAACAGAATTCAAGCCTCGTGCCTCCAATCTCTACTCTTCTCCTTTTCTGTGAAAATGGATCTAAGAAGGGCTCATTGGTTTAAGGTCCATATGGTTTATTTGGCCATGTACCAAAAGCATCTTTAAACCAGGTTTAGAGACCAGTGCTACACACACATTTTCCTCTCCACAGGTTTGTTGGTGAGGGTGTACCATGTGTACGTTGTACCTAAGACATCATTACATGTGAGAAGTCTGGAGATGGAATTACTTTAACATTAATATACAAATAAGGCATTTTGTGTGGAATTAGCCTGTCCTCTTTATAAAATTCATGTTTATTTTGTTGAGCTACTGGTTTTGTCACAAATTAGCCTAATTAACATGTGGATAATTTAACATGCCTACCCAGTCGTGCCACTTTAGAGACTGCAACTGACTGATGTCCCCTGAGGCAATGTTTCCACCCTGATGCTAATGGTTCAGCCACTATAGAACCTAGTGAAAAGCAGATCCACGTAGAGCCATTGCCAAAAGTGGTAAGAATACCAAATTTGGAAATTGGCTTTAAAGGGAAAAAAAAATGAAAAAGAATGTTCAATATCACCACGTCTAGGCTCTATTGTTAAAGTTCTGCATCCTAAGACCCAGGTTCACAGTGGAACATTAAGAGTATCCGAAAGATGGGAATTAAGTCAGTGTAGACAAGCAAATCGAGAATTTCCCTAAAAGACATGAAAAAAGGAAATGAAAAAGAAATAACACAATGATAAAAGTCAAAACTAATTTGCTCAGCATGGACACATTTAACAATTTGTCTCTGCTACTCTGAAAATGGGATATATCTTTAGGTGTTTAATTTCTAAATACAAGGTGGTGGGTTTTTCTCAATCGGTAGGAAAACAGAATGCTAATTACAGGCGCGCCTCGCTTTATTGTGCCTCACAGACACTTACAGACATTTTTACACAGTGAAGACTTGTGGCGACTTCACATTAAAAAAGTCCGTTGGTACCATTTTTCCAATAGCATTGCTCACTTTGTGTCTCTGCATCACATTTTGGTGATTCCCATGGCATTTCAGACTTTTTCATTATTATTATATTTGTCATGGTGATGTGTGATCCTACGATCTTTGATGTTCCTACTGTGATTGGAGCACCACCACATCCACATGACACCATGGACTGAATTGACGAATGTTGTACTCTATTCCTCTACCAACTGGTCATTCAGAGGGAAATTTGCCCGATTTCACCAAGCTAAGGAATAGAATGAATTTGAAATGAGAAAAAAAAATACTATTTAAAATGAGTGTTAGACATGCTGACTTGAAAAATCCCCCTCAAGTTCCTTCAGAGAACATGGAGTTTTTTTGTCAAGATACACACAGGAATGAGCAAGGAAGAATCACTAATGTCAGACAGGCCTCACATACGCCCAGAAGGAAAAGCACAGTGAACTCCATACTAAGTATAAGTCTGCCTGAGATTATACAGGGCACAGTTTCTCCACTTTCTTCAGAGGCTTTGATCATTGTCTCACCTGAGGGTTTCAGCCTCAGGCAAGTTCACTCCGGATTCAGTGAAACCAAAATCTGACAAAGGAACATTGAGGGTAAAAGGGTGTACACCCAGCTTTATTCTTGTGGTGGCAGGGCAAGGAATCCCATCCACGTCAGGGCAGGTCTGCATGCAGCAAGCCAGTCTCTGCCTCCTCGCAGCCCCAGAGCAGTACTCTTCATATAGAGTACATAAGAGCTCACTGCCCACACGTGTGCGAGCCTGCGTCTGCGAGCATTGCATGTGCGCAGTGGGCAAGCAGACCAGGGTCAGGTGAGGATCCTGGTCATGGAATTTCCATTTTCTCTACAATCATCCATGGGACTCAGCCACTCCGCCTCAGCCTGTTCCTCTCTGTGCCTCTTTCACTCCTCCTACTTCTACCAATTGGCTTCCTTCTAGCTTCTTTAACCTATAACACCCTTACTCAAGGTTCATCATGACCTCTCTCTCCTTCATGGACTTTCATCTGTACACCTGCCACTACCTCTTTGTTATATAGTCCCCTGTTTAGATTTCTAAGAGAGGCTGTCAGTCTGGTCCAGATTCTCCCTGTTTCGGTAGAGATTTTGTTCTGAGCCCTCTAATAGTCAGCTGAGCAGAGTATGACCAGATGCCCTTCCCAATCCAATCAGCTATGGTGGACCAGGCAAAATGTACCCCACGCTCACCAGATCCCTGGCCAAAGAATTTTCACACAAGGGGCTAAGAAGTGACAGGTGCTGTGTCTAATCAACACCTTATGTGGAAACAAGTCTATTGACTTACTGTTCTGGTAAGCATTTCCTTCAAATAGCACTGCCATTTGTTACTTTATGCTTTTTTTCTTCTACTAAAACTATTTCCAATTGCCTATCTGTTACTAGTTTACAAAAAAAAAAAGAACTTGCACAGTTTAAAAAATGTTACCAAAAAGTGAGGCAGCCAATTTATTTTTATGGTACAATCTGCAAAATAGTCATTGCTAAAAAATACAGAAGCTTAAATATGAAATCCTGGAAATACAATGGACAGGAAATGAACTGAATTTAATGATGCTTTTCTGATGTTTACCCTGGGAGTTGTGATTTGATAACCTCAACAGGCAATCACAGTGCACTGCAATTAAAATAGCCATGTTACAATCTAAAAAAAATTAGACAAATCAGGAGGAAAAATCTGCTAAGCCTCAGTAGAGGAGAAAATCATTTGGTATCTGAATTAGAAACATTTATGTCACTGGGCTGACGTAGTCCTCCAACCATCTGATTCCCTGATGTTATGAAAACATACCTAAGAGAGGAAAGGCACAGAGTGACACATGTACCTGCAGCCTTCAGTAAGATGCCTAGCTTACATCTGTGAGCAGAGAGGAGCATGGATTTAATTATCTACAAACCAGCTCTAAGAAGAAATGAGGGAATTGACTATAGGATAGTAATAAAATTAAACTAATAAAAATATTTCGCCCTGCAGCACAGCAAGAATTGTTTGAATCATTCCATATGTCTGGTTCACAACAAGAAGTTATATAATACAGCCTGGGGACTTTATTTTAGTGAATACTGCGATTATTCAAAGTTCATGGTAAGGTCATTATGGGGAGGTTGCATTTTAAATCCAATGCTAAAAGACTTAGGAAGATGTTAGAAAGAGCCTGGGCTTAGGAGTTACCTAGACATTACTTCGAATTCTGCCTCTATTACTTACTGGCTGTGTAACAAAATTACTTAACCTCTGTGAGTCTCACCTGGTAAATGGGATTGATAACATCTTGTGGAGTTGTAACAATTTGATTCTTTAACAGGATTTGGCCTGTTACAGAACATGTGATGCCTACTAACATTACTAGCTGGAAATCAAAGAAGTAATTCTGTTAGGAGAATCTGTCTAACTATATTCCACAGAAAAGGGGACAAAAATGAAGGCAAGGTGTCTATAGAGGTAACACATTGTCTTGTCAATGGGTTTCAGCCCCAGAAAAGTTCACTATGGATTCAGTGTAACCACAGAAAAAATAGTAGCACATTCTTAGGGCAAAAGGGTTGATTACCTGGCTTGTTCTCCCAGCAGGAGGTCGAGCACTAAAGTTATGTCTGCATCCAACAGTCTGCAGGTCTGTAATCCTCCTTCATCTCTCCCTCCATCCAGAGCACTGGGCTCTTTACATAGTGACTCAGTCAATAATAGCTTATTGCTTATGGGTGTGGAAGCAGTAGCCTAGCAACAGGCCAGTTACATCATCAATTGGTTTAGGTTTAGTGAGGATCCTGGCCATAGGAACCCCAACTTTCCCCACACTTCACCCCTCCAAGACTCTCGCCTCACAATCTACAAACTCTCAATCTTCCGCAATGGTCTCTGCATGAGAAAGCTGGAGCACTGTAACCGTATTCCACACAGCAAAAGAGGATAACAACAACTTAGAGGTAATAACAAAAATTAAAATACAACAAGATTTTGATACAGGTAACAAAAATTATAATAATCCTCAAGCCAGAGGAGGTTCCCAATCCACAAAGACCTTAGAGGTGATAAGACACATGTTTTAACGACACCAACATAGGCAAAGCTATGGGCAGGTGCCCAGCATGTCCCCTCACAACTGCCTTCACCACACGTACTCTCAGTCTGAACTCACCTGCAGTGGTCTGCAACCATAGGCCCTTCACGATATCCATCCCCAAAATATACTCTGATGGGAGAGATATATACAGTATACTCTTTTGGGGGTAGACACTCTATTATTAAAGGGATTTGGGCTTGTTTCACTCTGATAGCCTTACCCTTGTATCCATCTATGATAGTGGGGGTCCCGGGGAACCGCTCAGGGTTACCATGAATCAGTAAACATTCAGTACCAGGGTCCACCAGAGCCAGGACACACTGTATGTTCACTGGGAAACAATGGATAGCTATTTCAACATGTGGCCTCCAGTCCCCCTGGTCCTTCAATGCAGGTACCTCAACTTTCCTCTCAGTCAAACCATGTTCCCCAATCATCTTCCTGTGTGGGTTCAAGTGAGGATGGCTCACCCTCCAGCAGGAAGTCTTGCAAACACACAGGCTGGACTTTTGGTTCTGTCTCTGACCTCTGCCTCTTTGGTCTTAGTGACTGGAACTGCTGCTCTGGTTTCAGTTGTTGCCATAGCTCCCATAAGATTCTATTTGACTTCCTGTCTAATTTCCTTCCGTCTGCTCCTGCCCATATTAAATCAACCCACATCTGGGTCCTTGTAACCTCCATGGAGTCCTTTAAATTCTTCTTGTGAGTAGCAGACCTTATTTCTTTCTGTGTTCTCATTGCTTCAGCCTCTCCTAAGTCTGCTACTGTACACATAATCTCGCTTATGGGCTGCCCTAAGTAAGGGACAAGAATGGCCACCAGAAACCCAAAGAGGCATGTGGGAGCCATTTGAAGCACAATATTTATCATCCCTTCAGTGAAAGGCTGCTCATCTGGGCCATGATTCTCTGGACCATAGATGGCATTGTTAATGTCTAGCTCCCATAACACCTGTTGGAACTCAGCACATGTCTACCATCTAGCAGGGGAGGTAGATCACCTTGATTGGGCCACATAGCATGATGTGCAGCCATAAGCCAATCGAGGAGAGAGTGATTTCCTGGGGTCTGATGTGCATTTTACAACTGCTACCTCAAGGCAGGCTGAATTGTCAGGGAAACCAGCTTTCCCATCTCTGATCCAGACAGAACAATACCATCCACCCCTAATTCCCACAGACCTAGCCAAGCAGGAGCTAAGCTGATATTGACTCTGAGGGCTTCTGCTGACACTGGGAGCCCCAATCCACCAGCTTAGCCTGAGTATAGGGGCAGAGCATAGAGTGCTCCATGACCTGGGGAGGGGCCTGCACCTCTCCTGGGGGAACCCTCGGTTGCTGTGTCTTTTTCTTTACAACCACTGGGCATGCTTTCAATAGAGGAGGGGTTGGTGCCCCCAGAAAAACCCCTTCATCCTTCCCCAGCTCCTCCATTTCCAAGGCTTATGACACCTTTCTCTCCACTCCCCCAAGTGTCATCCTTTACCTTTTCTACAGTGCCTCGTAGCAGTGCTAGCTTTGTCTTCAGCAGCTCTCTTACCTTCACCTCAATGCTTCACAGTGCTGCCTCCTCCTGAATTTCCTTCAGGAGTACGTCCTTTTTCTCTATGACCTTTTCCTCCTTCAGAGCACCTGGCAGCACTGCTGTCTCATTCTGTAAGGAATCTTTTACCTCCTTCACTGGACCTCGCAGCTCCTGTTCTCACACTGCTGCTTCTTGTGGTTTTTGCAGGGGTCCATCCTTTTCCTTCATGGCCTTTACCTCCTCAATGACACCTTGCTGCCGGTGTTCTTGTGCTGCCTCCTCTGGTATCAATGCTATTTCATCCTTCAATGAATCCACAGCAGTTCGCAGCTCGTGTTCTCATGCTGCCATTTCTTGTGTCTCTTTCAGGAGCATGTTCTTCTCATCTGTAGACTTTTTCAATACTGTGAGAAGCAGCCAACCCACAGTTCCCACTGCCTCATGGACACTCTGTTTCTCAAAGGACCTACTTACTATACCAAGGGCTACCCCTACTGCCTCAGGTATCACCTCCACTTGCCTCCAGTCCTGGGGTGGGGCCCAGTCCTCTAGGAGGCAAGCCACCTCAGACCACATACCCACTGGGGGACAATTGACTGTCTCCCCATTCACAGGGGCAGCACGGCGAAGCACCCCTCAGACAAGGGCAGCCTTTTTCCTTGGTCAACAATAAACCCAGACGACTAACGCCAATTATCTTGCCAATGGGTTTCAGCCCCAGGAAAGTTCACTATGGATTCCATGTGACTACAGAAATGATAGAATGTTCTTGGGCAAAAGGGTTTATTACCTGGCTTGTTCTCCCAGCAGTAGGTCGAGCACTGGAGTTATGTCTGCATCCAACAGTCTGCAGGTCTGTAATCCGTGGTCCCTGCCTCCGACCAGAGCACTGGGCAGAGCTCTTTGTATAGTGACTCAGTCAATAATAGCTTATTGCCTACGAGTGTGGCAGCAGTGGCCTAGCAACAGGCCAGTTACATCATCAATTGGTTTAGGGTCAGTGAGGATCCTGGCCATAGGAACCCCAACTTTTCCCACACACCTCATAGGCAAAAATTACACATGAGATCTGGCAAGCCTCTCAAACTAGTCTACCTCCATTTTGAGTTTCTCTTGGTGTCTATATAACATGAGTTATCAAAGAAAAAATCAACTATTGTTTGGGGCCTTTTTGCCAGTATGGACTTAAAAGGGAGGCATCTCCTTCCCTACTTGTATCTGTCTTTAAGGGTCTGAAGGCTCCTTCCCATGACGGGCTAGTGAACAGACCTGTTTCGGGCCCACTGAGGTTGGGTAATCTCAGAAGCAGCGAGGATGGGGATTAACGCTTTAAACTGCATGTGAGAGTGATGGCTGGTAACAAAGTCTCCCAGAGACGCAGAAAAGCACGGGGGTGTGCACTTCCCCACTGAGAGAGATCTGCTCCCCACCGTGTCTAGGACCTGGGAGTTCATAAGTCCTGTCAGTCCGCCAGCGAATGGCAGAGAATAGAAAAAAACACCTTGGCAAAAGAACTCCAGGCATGGAGGGAGTAAGCTCCCCAGCCCCCGTCTGCCATGCAGCCATAGCCATGAGCATTGCAAAGTTGTGTGACCTTTGGATTCTTCTAAAGCAAAGGAATGGGCCCCCTGGCAACAGCGTTCAAACTGGGCTTTTCACCAGACTTTGTGGAGCAGGGAGGGGAACTCAGACTAATATTAATTTTCATTTAGAAAAACACGTGATTTTTTTTCTCTCTCATGTTATTCTATAGAGTATTAATAAGAAGAAAAAAGAAGGGAAATTTTCATTTCCTTTTCAAATCTTCCCTTGGATGATATACCAGACTATCTATCAGTCCTGCCTACCCATGCAGGGGACCTCATTCCATTCTAGTTAAGCCGTCCCTGGGCAGAATGATCCTGTTCTAATGGAGCAATTCTTACACCACTGGCCAACATTTCCTTGGCATTAGCTATCCAGCAACCTCAGCTCTCCAGAGCAGACTTATGAAGAGAAATGAGTGAAATGGGTTTCTGAGTAGTCAAAGTAACTTTCCTCAAGGCCATAGACAAATCTGTCCTTTCTCCACAGAAAATACCCTCAAACCCTGAAACAGAGTCAGTCTGCTGATGTGACAAGAATCGTCACGTGATCTTCAGGAACCTGAAGCCCTGTGTCCCGTGGGATCGTCGTGAGGATCAGGGGATGAGGTACTGTTAATTACTGTTGTCTGGTTTCTTGTCACAAAATAGCTTAGAAACAGGGAGGAAATAGGATCTAAAGAACAGCTGAGATATGTGACCCCCATTGTCAAGAGGCAGGCAGAAAAATCACAAAGTGGGTAGTGGAGAAACACAAAGTTGCTTTCTGGGTCACAAATCCCAAAAGCTTCAGACAACCCCAAATCAATGACTTTTAGAATACCTGATGAGTTAGTTTAAAGTGAAGATTCCAGAGCCCCCCTCTGGAATTATCTTAGAGCCATGTAGGGCTGGGTCCAGGAATCCGAAGTTTTTATAAGACCTTAGGTATCTCGGCAACAGTTAGTCCTTGAACCGCTTTTGAGGAAACATTGAGCTGAAGGTATGACTGTACCCTTGTTTTCCATTCCTTCAAGTAACATTTATTAAAAACACACCCTGGGAATACTGGGATTACAGAGGCATGGTCTCTGCCCTCAGGAGCCTAGTGGAAACACATTCAGGTAACTCAGATCTGCGACAGTGTCATCAGTGCTACTCAGACAGATATGTATATATACCAGCTACACTGGCAACAAAGAAGAGAATGATAAACTCTACTTGGCAGGGCCAAGAAGCTTTCACTGATGAGGTGTTTGAGTTGCGTCATGAACAAGTATAAATTCACCAAGCTGACGCGCAGGAAGGGCATTCAAACAACAGATGAGCCTCCAGTGGCTCCCCACTTCACACAAAGTCCTCTTGGGGCCTAAACCTTCCCTTACGATCTTCCCCAAGCCTGGTCTTTCTGAGCTCATCTTCTGTACTCCCTTGGCTCTGTCCAGCCACACCAATTTCCCTGCTGTTCCCGAATGTGCTAGATATGGGTCTGCTTAGGGCCTCTAGAGTGAATGCAGCTCCACCAGCATGTTGATTTTAGCCCTGGAAGACATTGCAGATGTCTAACCTCCAGAATGGGAAGATAACAAATTGGTTGTTTAAGACACTAACCTTGTGATAATTGAAGTAATCGGAAATTAACACATAACCTGCCCTTCCAACAAGTACCCCTTCTAGGCGTAAGGTAAAAATGCTTCCAACTTTCTAATTTCCCCAAGCTCCTAGTAAATGTGAAACTTGCTTGCTTATTTATTTGCTGGTTTATTTGTTTGTTTGTGCTTGTGTAATACATGTCAATTGGAAAGCTGGTCTATTCAAGAGACATAATGTGCGGACTTTCAGATGGAGAAAGGGCAGGGAGCAAAAAAACAAAACAAGTTTATTTATCCAAGTTACTGAAAATCTCCCATGAGCCAGACACCATACCATGGCAGGCACTGTCTCACTGACTAGTACAAAGGATGCTGATTCACTGAATGATTGAATTCATGACTATGGTTATTGATCATCAGCCAATAAGCAATCATTGGTCAATCATGTACTATCAGTACTATGCCATAATGCGGAGTAACAGAAGCATCAGCACAAGTTCATGATTATGTACCACCAGACCACCAGACCAGAACTTAAAAGTGAACGAGGTAAGGCACTGCAGAGTTTGCATTAAATTGTAAGGACTGCAGGAGATCAGAGTATATAGACCAGAGTGAGAGCTGCATTCAGCAGGACTTGCATGGAGGACTGGCAGGGTTAGGATAGGTGGAGAGGGGATACCAAGGCACCTTAGGCAGGAGAAACGACAGGAGCAAAAGCATGAGAGAGGAAATGAGCATAGCAGGAGCGAGGGATGGTGAAGGAATTCGTTTGGGCTGGATAGGAAATCGTGAGAAATAAAGATGTACAGGTATGGCACAACTTTGTAATTCTGAGCTTTAAAAACCAGGCAGAGGTACTTGGACTTGATACAATAATAATATGGTGCTGGGCCAGACTTTTTTCTACTTTATGTGGACACTTTTAAACATCAAAAATAGTTGAAAGAGTTGTACACTAAGCATCTTATATGCCTTATGTGGATTTTACAATTTACATGTTACTGTGTTCCCTTTTTATCTCTATCCAATCATCCCTGTACCTAGTTATTAATCCATTTTAATTGTGGTAGATTTGTAATTCTTATTCTTCCAAATGCATCCTGAGTCGCTTGCCAAGTCCCACAAGAATACCTTTGGAATTTTGATGGACATTACACAAAACTTATCAACCAATTTGAAATGGATTTCCATATTTTAAATATCTGTTTTTCTTCTCAGGAAAATAGTCTCAGTAATGTTTTGTGTTTTGTATTTTCTCCTTGCATAGGTTTCACAAATTTATGATGAAGCTTATTCTTAGCTATTTTATTGATGATGTGAATATCTTTTCCCCCATTTTATGTTTCTAACTGGTGGCCCAGATCTTTTCTCTCGTGGTCATGCCTAGTCAGGCTTTGCTCATCTAGGATATTTCTCTTCTCCAAGACCCCATTATAACCTGGGCTCACAGCGCCAGATGCAGGGTGAGATGGGGGAATGGTTTATACACATGAACTAGCATTCTTCTCAATAGTCCATTATTATTATTATTTTTTTTGCTTTTGTCTCTTTTTTTTTAACAATTTATTTTATTTTAGTATCATTAACCTACAATTACATGAGCAATATTATGATGATTAAACTACCCCCTTCATCAGGTCCCCCCCACCAACCCTATTACAGTCACTGTCCATCAGTGTAGTGAGATGAGAATCACTACTTGTCTTCTCTGAGCTGTACAGTCCCCCCCGTGCCCCCCCCTATGTCTGCCAATCGTAATTCCCCTTTTACCCTCTTATCCCTCCCTTCCCACCCATCTCCCCAGTCCCTTTCCCTTTGGTAACTGTTAGTCCATTTGTGGGTTCTGTGAGTCTGCTGCTGTTTTGTTCCTTCATTTTTTTTTTTTCTTTGTTCTTATACTCCACATATGAGTGAGATCATTTGGTACTTGTCTTTTTCGGCCTGGCTTATTTCGCTGAGCATAATACCCTCCAGCTCCATCCATGTTGTTGCAAATGGTAGGATTTGTTTTTTTCTTATTGCTGCGTAATATTCCATTGTGTATATGTACCACATCTTCTTAATCCATTCATCTACTGATGGACACTTAGGTTGCTTCCATTTCTTGGCTATTGTAAATAGTGCTGCAATAAACATAGGGGTGCATCTGTCTTTCTCAAACTGGGCTGCTGCATTCTTGGGGTAAATTCCTAGGAGTGGGATTCCTGGGTCAAATGGTATTTCTATTTTGAGTTTTTTGAGGAACCTCCATACTGCTTTCCACAATGGTTGAACTAATTTGCATTCCCACCAGCAATGTAGGAGGGTTCCCCTCTCTCCATATCCTCGCCAACATTTGGTGTTGTTTGTGTTTTGGATGTTGGCCATCCTCACTGGTGTGAGGTGATATCTCATTGTGGTTTTAATCTGCATTTCTCTGATGATTAGCGATGTGGAGCATTTTTTCATGTGCCTGTTGGCCATCTGAATTTCTTCTTTAGAGAAGTGCCTATTCATGTCCTGTGCCCATTTCTTAATTGGGTTATTTGCTTTTTGTTTGTTAAGGTGCGTGAGTTCTTTGTATATTTTGGATGTCAACCCCTTATTAGATACATCATTTATGAATATATTTTCCCATATTGTAGGATGTCTTTTTGTTCTACTGATGGTGTCCTTTGCTGTACAGAAGCTTTTCAACTTGATATAGTCCCATTTGTTCATTTTTGCTTTTGTTTCCCTTGCCCGGGGGAATATGTTCATGAAGAAGTCACTCATGTTTATGTCCAAGAGATTTTTGCCTATGTTTTTTTCTAAGAGTTTTATGGTTTCATGACTTACATTCAGGTCTTTGATCCACCTTGAGTTTACCTTTGTGTATGGTGTTAGATAGTAGTCCAGTTTCATTCTCTTACATGTAGCTGTCCAGTTTTTCCAGCACCAGCTGCTGAAGAGGCTGTCATCTCCCCATTGTATATCCAGGGCTCCTTTATCAAATATTAATTGACTGTAGGTGTTTGGGTTAATGTTTGGATTTTCTATTCTGTTCCACT